>JAQIBA010000037.1:78661-102844 GCA_028293925.1 Brueelia nebulosa
TCCTGTTTAAATATAATATAATTTAAAGTTTTTTACCCTTTTAGTCCGTTGAATGACAGCTAGGAGATATGTCGTTGTGGAATTTCTGATACAGTAATTTTATACAGAAATTTCAACATGGGAATTTTATTCAGTGACGTCAGCTACGAGTTATGTGGTAGTGTTTTTTCTTAAAAATTGGAGTAAATGCCATTGCAATATTATATGGGTAACTTAAAATAATTGTATTTATTTTGTATGTGGAGAGGAGTTGGAAGAGAGACTGCGAAGCGACAGAAGAAGTTAGAGAGGAGATATTCAGCAAAAAGGAAGTGGACTGGTGGGAACTCTACTATGGAGGAAAGGAAGAAATGAAGAAGAGGGCCGAACTGTTAAGGAGAATAAATACAATGAGAAACAGAGACAAGATATAAATGTAGTTGTGTAATTTTATTTATTTTTGTATTTATTAGATATTTTAATTTGTTAATATTTTATTACATGTAATCGCAATATGTGTTTTTAAAACTTTTATGTTATACGTATATTTTATTTCTATTTTACTCCCTCTTTTATAATAATTTTTTAAGTACTTATTATTTATTTATTTATTTATGCACTTATTTGTATTTATTCATTTGTATTCATTTATGTATTTATTTAATCATTCATTTATATTTATTTATGTATTTATTTATTTGTAATTATTTATTTATTTGTTGATGTGTTATTGAATTGAATAATTCCTTGCTAATTGTAATATGATAATTGAATTAACTTGTTAATTGGCTGATTTCTCGCTATAGATCCTTTGTAATTTTTAAATTATTATGTAGCCATTTGTTCATCTATCTCTATGGTATTAAAATTATTAGCGGAATGTTAGCATATATTTGCTAAATATTATTTATACTAGTTATTAAAAAAAAGCAATTAAAATTCTTAATGTGACACAGATGATTATAATGTAAAGTTTCCATTATGATATTATGTAAGTTAAGACCTCTCTGTGTTATTTATTTAGTTTTAGTTTTATTATTTCAGTTTGTGTTATTTATTTTGTCCCCTTTAGAGGCCTCTCTGTTTGTTTTACTTATTTAGTTGTAATTTATTTTATATAGTGGAGTAAAAACATTGAATTTGCAATTATATGAAATTATTGAATGTAAAACTAATTGAAAACTGAAATTATTTTGATATTTGAAATGATATTGAATTTCTTGTAAAAAAATATTGAATGCGTTGATGCAACTTAGACGAACTCTTATGTATCTATATCACATGTATACATTTTGATAAAATTTGTAAAAAATTATATCAAATATAAATATATTATTATGTAGGTTAAGGTATAATGATTTCTCGAAAAAAATTTGAGAAATTTGATTGTTAAAATATGACAAATATATGAATAATTATTATTATTTATTTTTTATTAGTCAAAATAAAACCTCCCCCAGGGTAACACACTCTAAATTTGTCTGCCACTCAATGGGTTATTAAAACTCCCCAGACAATTTTAAAAAGTGATTGGGGTTTTCATTAGTGTGGGAGTCTTCGCACCCTTTCCGCCCCTCAGGTCAGACTTTTCATTTCTTCCCCTCCAGAAAGCACTCGCCATTAAATAAAAACCCAATTTATCACATCTTATTTGTTATCTCTTTTGTCTCATTAATTCCTTAATTTTCTTTCAATGGTGAGTTTACTCCGATTGAATTACACAAATAATAAAAAATCGTTTGTGGAATCACATTTGTGATTCACGTTGTATCAACCTAATTTTCGTTGTCATAATATGTCATGAAGTCGGTTCCACGCGAAGGGCATTCGCGTTTTATTCCGGAAAAATCTAAATTTAAATTGCAATCAGGGAGATGTCAACCCTTTCCCGAGGTGAAGGGGTGCGTCTCTGCGTCTCAAAGGGCACATATTTACCCCCGAATCGAAGAAATTGAAACGACAATCAAACGAACAACGTATTAAAAAATTAAAAAAAAAAAAAAGAAACCGCTGACCCGTTTTCGGTTGAACTTAATGAAAATTCGGGAAATGGGAATAACTGCGGAATAACTCACCGATTTTGAGTTTGTTATACTCAGTTTCCCCTGAATGCGTCCCCTAATGATTAATTCGCTAATGCAATCTCCTCAGAAGTCACACTCGATTTCGTCCCGGACAATACATCCTAACGAGCACATGAGCGTCAGCGAGCGAACATGACGACTTCCGCCGAGAGGGAAATCGGGAGTTTTCCGGGAAAGCGCGACGCGTGGCGTTTGCCCGCCTACTGGCGAAGGTAAGAATGGGATGGAAACGTAGTGGAATGCGCCGGGAAAACTGATTTGGGGATTCGGTCAGAAAGTCGCTCTCCTCGGCCGTTTTCACTTCTCTCGGATAATTCTTTCTTTCCCCCCGCCGGGCGGGGGAGAGGGGGAGGGGATTTTGGGGGTGAATTTGTGATTTGGATTTGGATATGAAGCAGTTTTGGGAAACGGCGGCGACATGCGGCGCTTTTCAATAATAAAATATGAACGGTTCGCCGGCGTTAAAAATTTTTCAGGTTTTCAATGAAAAAAAAAACCTCCGCTGCTTAATTTAACCGCTAACAAACGTAACTGCCTTTTTTTTTCCACACGTCGGAAATTTTTAAGTTAGCATAATCAAGAAAGGAGTTGGAACAATCACAAGAAACCCAAAAATGTACTCTTTAGTTGGTGTATTCGTCGACAATTTCGACCAATATTTCTTCCTCATTAAATATTAGTTTTATTACGAAAGCTTCGAATAAATCCGTTTTATCTGTGAATTTGTCGGATTTATCACAAAGAACCTTAATAGAGAAATGGCGTGATTACGACGAATGTCTGAACAAAGGAGAAAATGTCCCATTCGAATGTGACCACAGCCACAACTGTCAACTTTTCTCCAAAGAATCCCAACGAAAGGGGAAAAAGTTCCCACCTCAACCGTCTGCACATATAAATACAAAATCTGTCTGTCTGACGACTGAAAACTTTTAAATTTAAGAAATTATATTGCTTTTATATTTTAATTTATATTTAAGTAGGGGGCTTCGCCCTCGCTAAGCCTTCGGAATTTCAATCTACCTCTGTACCTTAATAATAGATACGATAACACATCCCCTAAAAACATTTAACTACAAATATAATGTTTCTTCTTTATTCAGTCATTTTGTAATTCGTCTTCTGTTGCTTCTCCTCTTTCTCTCCTTCTGTTAACCATCTCTTTCTTTCGTCGCTCAGCCATCCAATTTCTCTTCCATATCCTTCTTTCTTCACTACTCTCCCTTCTAATCGGTTCTCTCTTTGGTCTGCAATCTCTAAATTGCGCACTTCTTTGTGGGCGACTCAAACCTCCATCTCTTCTTCCCTCTGATACACACGCACAAACTGCCTTTAACAGATTTATATATTAGTATACGATTGACATTATATTTAACCCTTTGCGGTCGTATGAATTTGGGCATGGGTATCTATCGGTCGGAATTTGACTGGACTATAAGGCCATATGAGAAAAACAGTTATTGAGATTGGGCGTTTTGTCACTGCTTCTGATGTTGAGTTATTAATTAGTTTTCATTAGGCCGTTTGTGGTTGGACTCAGGGAAGAGTCCAGGAAATGAAGTTCCAGAGGGAACACCTAAACACTTTGCGCATTAATACCGCAAGCGTGGCCCTTTTATTAAAATGGCGATAATAAAAGAAAAAAATCTAATTAAAAAAAGCAATTTTATTTGAAGCATTTAATGATTACAATTCAGAAAAAAAGTGCCTGTTAATATTTAACGTCACCCCATTGAAAAACCAATTTTTGTAATTACAAACGGAAAACTTCAATTTTGTTTTTTTAATGGCGTGCACTAATTCAATCATTAATTGTTTTTCTAAAGCCTTTACAAAGTGAGTTCCTCTGATCTTCCTCCGCCCCCGAACGCCCCCGACCGCCCCCCACCACCCCTTCACCCCTCTTTCATTCGCTCCCATTCAAAACGATTTCTTGGAGTGATTTTATGCTTTTATTTTTTCAACGGTTTTCTCACCCTAATTTCGGGTGGTTGGTCGGAGCCTCGGCTGCCACTCAAAAAAAAAAAAAAAAACACGCACATTTCTTACTCGAGTGGGAACCGGTTTTGGATTTTGTTCAAATTAACTCGAAAGGGATGAGGTAAGGGAATAAAATTAAGCTAAGGGATCTTTTCTTGCAACCCTTGCTCGCTGAATTACGCTTTGCTTCAGTGCGTTCATTTCGGCCAATTTATGCTTTTCTTTTTAAATTTCCTCTTCGGCTAATGAAAAATAATTTTTTTTTTGCCGTTCCCTCTGCTTGAATCACTTTATGCAATGGGAATAGACCAGTGATGGCCAACCTACGGCCCTTATCGGGTCCGTGAAGGTGTTGCTTCTGGCCCGCTCTTTTATTCCTATATTCGCATACGTATTTGGTGATTTTAAATTCTTTCTTAACTTTCGACAAAATTTTAAATTTACGTTTTGGGTTTCCCTTCTCTTTTAGATTCTGTCGTAGAAGTCAATACGACTGCTTCCATAAAAATGGAAAAAGGGTAAAGCCGGAAAAAAGAGGCAAAGGCAATAGCCCTGAGAGCAGGAACGTAGAGAAAAGAAGAAAAAGAGAAAGGAAGAAAATGAGAAGAGAAAGAAAAGGAGGAAGTGAGAAAATGAGAAAAAGAAAAGAGGAGAAAATGAGAAGAAAGAGGAAATGAGAAAAAGAGAAAAGAGGAAAATTAGAAGAAAGTGAAAAAGAGAATAGTAGAAGAAAGAGAACAAGATAAAAATAGAAAAATAGAAAAGGAGCAAATAAGAAAAAGACAAAAAGATAAAAGGAGAAAATGAGAAAACGGGAAAGATGAGAAGAAAGAATAAAACGTGACGATGAGAAGAAAAGGAGAAAAGGAGACAAGATTAGAAAAGGAGAAAATGAGAAAATGAAAAGAAGGAGAAGAATGAGAAAATGGGAAAATGAGAAGAGACTAAAAACTAATTATAAAAAATCCATATTTAATTTTCTTATACGTTTGTGGCCCTCGAAATTACACCAAACTCAACTTTGGCCCGCACATTTTCAAAGGTTGGCCATCACTGGGAACAGACAAACGAATGAAATATTTCGTTGGTTATTTTTGTGAATTAAAATTCTCAGGTACATTCGAGAATGGGAGCACTCATCGAGATTAGTATATTCAGCATTGAAAGGTCTTTTGTTAAATAAAACGGGGGTTTGAGCTTTAATTTAATTTCAAAATAATTTTGTTAAAATTATAAAATTTTAATTGTATTTTCTCTTCTGGGGGTTCTGAAAGACAAAATCCATTTACTGTATAATTAATCCACTTTAAGTAAAATCAGCTTAAATTTTCGATATTCGAAAGGTGCAACAAAGTGCAAACGCAGACTTCTTTTAAAAGGCGATTGCGAGTGATAGGAAGAGAAAATGGCAGATATTTCGCGGTTCCACCAAAAATTTATCGTAAATGTGATGAGAAAGTCAACATCTGTGGAGAAGCTCTCGGTCAGATACTTCTCCAAATGTTAGTGAAAAAAAAATAAATTCTGTGGCGGAACAAAAAAAAAAGTGAAAGCCATGAAAACAAATATGGTAGGCTTAAATTTTTTAAGGCCGATTCTTGAGTTTATGCCTTTTTCTCGTTGAGGGGAAGAAAAAAAAAATTTCCCCGACTCAAAATAAGTTCATTTTGGATCTGCTAAAATAAAAACCTCTTTTTGAGAAGTTGTCTTAAATTTCAAACAACTTTATTTAAAAAATTCTTCATAAATTACATTATTAACGAGAACTTCTCGAAAGCTCTCTATTATTCGAACACTCACTTTTTAGAAATTTGCATTTTCCAACTTGATAAATAAATCTGATCAATATGGGAAAGCTTTCGAGCGCTGAAAACGATGGCGAGACGCACTCATTTAATTTGAGTGCTTTTATTAATAAATAGGTAGATTTATTCGATGTCAATGGCCGCTTCTTAAGAAAGCTCCTTTCCGCGTTATCATTCGGCAACACCCCTAAATTTCACCTTTTCCTCCCCCCTTCACACCGCCACCGATAACAAAACTGCTCACGAGTGCTGAATGGGAACTGCAAAGCCAAAATTAAACAGTGAGGAAAAGGGGTATTAATAAAAAATTTTTCTTTTGCTCCGACGAATTAAACAATTTTGAAAAAATAAACGATTAAAAGGAAAGTTGTGAGTTGTGAAAGTATTTTTTGCGGTCGGTCGAGTGTATTTTATAAAGGATGACAGGCACTTGGGTGTCTTTAGCTAACCTTTTGGGATTTGATGAAAGGGCCGGACAATGATAGATGATTTTCCTTTCTATCCCATTTCTTGGATTTATTTACTATCACAGATTCTGCTTTCATTTAAAAAAATCTACCGTATTATATTCCCTCGGTTTTAATATCGGATCAAATCTTAAATTTTATTACTCACCGACAAACATGTCAAAAATTTTTACACGTGGTCCACGCTGATCTTAGCAGAATAATAACCGACTCTCCGTGCAGACGATTACTCTCTCAGGTTGGCCAACTTGACGTCGCGGTTGGCGGAACTTTACTTTGGCAGTGTGGCCAACCTTTTTGAATATGCAATCAGTTGTTTACTTGAGATTTATATTTGCACTAGCCGGAACTTGGGTCTGTTTATTTACAGTATATTTATTTATTTATTTTATATTTATTTACTTTATATTTACTGTATATTTAGATCTTTACTTTATTATCAGATACAATAATACATTTCCTGAAAAACTGAATGCACCTTGATAATCCCGTTGCACTAAACCATTAAAATTATGTACAATCTTTGAACAAACAGTGCATTTACTGTATTTATAAAAAATAACAAGTACATAATCATGTGTCAGTAGAATATAATGAGTTTGAACAAAAGTAAATGGCAGTGAAAGAAACTTTATTGAGATCGTGTCAATTTGTTTACTGTCCAAATCGTACGGAGTCCTAAAAATTAACATTTTAAGACTGAAAAAACTACTGACGCTAAACCCACTCTAACTAATTTCTATCAATTCTACAACAAAAGTCCATGAAAAACCACTACCACTAAATCCACACAAACTAATTACTATCAAATCTAAAAACAATTCGCTGAAAATTGTGCGAAAATTAATACACAAAGAATATTACCACGAGCAACGTGGATGCATTCAGTATTTCGGTAATAATATAATATAATACTATCCACCCCGAATTCCTAGTTACCAAATCTCAAATTCCTTTACTGTAGTTCCTCATGCCACTGTACTCAAAGTGGCCCCGAACGCAAAAAAAAGAACATCAACCCTTTAACATGAGAGAGGAATTCCTAAAGTTATCTAAACCTAAGCAGGTTTTCTGGAGATTTCTCGGCTTTTGCTGATTTTCGAGATTTATATCTTAGTATGACATTATAGCACAAGGAATACTCCCCCTGGCAACGGGTCACCAAGTTTCTCCTCTCTCCCTCTCCATAACGTTTTTCTTTTATTTATTGCCTTACTTCTATATAATAAACTCCTTCACCAACGAATCAGTTTCCACAAAATTAACCTTTCGAAAAAATCTCCCTCTTCTGAAAAAACCATTCGAATTATCGAATCGCTGTAATTATCGTTATTATAATCGTTATAACTATTCGAATCGCCCAAAATGAGCTCAAATGAAACAACTGTCGGCCCTTTCGAAAACCTTCTTAGGGCTTTCGGTGCTTTTTAACGTCATTATTTATTTTATACCCGTTCGGAGCTCCGAAAATGGGAAACTTTTTGCGATCAGCTGCATCCTGGCCCTTGTGGAGATGTTTGTACCCAAATTGAGTTGAAACGTTGAATTTGATTTGTGAAGATGTTTCCATTTGCAAAAGATGCAGCATCGGCAGCAGATATTTGCTCTGACCCTTGAAATCAATTTCCCCGTTGTCGATTACATCGATGGTTGACTGCTCCTTTTCAAAAAACCTTCTTGAGGATTCGTTTAAACCGTTACAACCACTTTATTCATTCCTCTAAACCGAAGTATTACTCCTAAATGAAATCCCTGCAGTAATAAATTAATTCGAACCTAATAATTATAATAATCCGTAACAGTAATTATAAATTTGAAAACAAGAAAGCGACACCATTTGGCGAAGCAAAGGAACAAAAAGGGAAATCTTCTGACCGTTCCAAATTTTACCTCTGAACATTCGGTCGCGGGTTTCCCTAATAAATATTATTTAAATTATCAAGTGAGAGTGAAATTTGGGAATTTCATTTCTTGCCATGGCAACGCAGAGAAAATAGTAGTGATTTTATATCTGGAGCTTTCTAAGAAAAACAATGCGTTTTGAATTCGGAATTGTAGAATTCAACTTGAAGGAATACCAAACAACGCCTCAAAGAGAATATAAGCATACTAAGTATACTTTTTTATTCTCGTCGTCACTTTAATTTCGTCTGCTTTGATTTTCCTCATCGAATTTTGACTTTCCTTCGATGTAAGTCCTCAGGACAGAGGGACAATCGGGAGCAGCTTTCTTACAGAACGTTTCCACTGTCTGCCCAAGAAGTGATTCCGAAATTACATTTTCTATTTCCCCCTTTCAAGTGAACTTGATGTTGATTTATAATTTATAGCTCTTCTGTTTCCCGGCTTCTCTATTTGTGTGTTTTTTTTTCTCTTTGCTATATTTCCGAGTGCGGAGAAGTCTGAGATAGACTATGTGAATAATATTTTTATATAGCGTACACTCATCGAAAGCAGCTGCGCTCTTACGGGGGCAGGAAACTCACCCTCATTAATTTCTTCGGGCCATTGCTCAGAGTGAGCTCTTTTAACCCTTCCGCAGTTTTTCTTCCTCGACTGATTCAGGCCACAGTGGGAGTGTATCGATGCTTTTTCCCCGAGTTTCTCCTCCGAAGAGAAAATGGCGGAATGTTTGACACTCATCTCAGGAGGTCGATCCCAACAGCGACAGAGAAAAGTGAGGGGAAACTTTTCTCTTTGTTACGCACTATGGAAAAACTCGCGCGATCCGAAAACATTCCTCCCCTAAGTTTTGTTTTCTTTCAATCTTGAGGAAGATCAACCCTTGTTTTTAAACCAAGAGATGTTCATGTCAAGGTCAACTTGGGTTTTCCTTTTAGAAAGTCTCGGAGGAACCACTTTTACATTTCTTCCATTCGGCACTCGGGTTAAATTCGGGAATCACACATTTAGCTCGGTTTTGGTCGATTTCGAGCTGCGACGAGAGCAAACCATGTTTTTTGATTCAATTAAGGCAATTACATTTAGCGGAGCGTTTTCTCAGTTTGCGGGCGAGGCTTTGAACCAAAGTTCAGCCATGGGAGGGGAACCATGGTAGTTAATTGAAAACCACAAGAACCTTAATTTGATTAAAGCGAACAAGCGAAAGCTGCAGAGGTTTCAGCTCCCGACTATTCCATTGTTTCTTTTGAAATTTTTCCCGACCGGAAAAGAGTCGCATTAGTGAAAGAAAGATAGACAAAATGAAAATCACGAGGTTAATATTAATTATATAAACTGAATAATATTTTATGCTCAAATTCAGCTTGGAAATGTTTGTACGAATTTCTTTGAGATTTGTCAAGCGCGCTATAAAGCGCTTTTTTTCCTTCTTTGTACACTTCAGAAAAGAATAAACACTCATTTATCTTTGATTCGTCTTCTCAGGGGCGGATTTGTATATATTTTTGAAGTGATATTTCATAAAAGTAAAATCAAAACAGTGAGGAATTGTTCGAACAATAACAATTGGACAAAAGTAAAGTAAAAGAAATTAGAAATAATTAATGTATAACTTCTTTTGCAGGTTTGGTGTACCTTTTACTCGCTACTTCATCCTTCGATTATCCTTCGCTTCACCTCTCAAAAACAGCCGACAAAACAGGTTGGGTTTTTCCGAAGTTGTCAACCTGCAGCGACAGAATGAGTCGGCTCATCATTGTGACAGTTTCGATTCAGTTTCGAAGGTGAGTATAAATTTTCTAAAACACATGTTCTCCTCTAGGACACGAGAGGAATAACTAAAATAACACTTCCTGAGGGGTACGAATTCACTTTCTGGAAGACTCTGAAACGGGAAGAATATGTCAAAAAGACGAGTGTTACATAAAGTTATCTGTTAACCGCCGATGATTCCAATGTAGAAATAATTTTCTTGTCTGAATGAAGTACAGAATATGTGCGATCTATGCTCTTAATTTCAACTTTGCTAACCCTTTGCTTCCCCCGCAGTGAAAACCATTTCCCGGTTGGCTGACCCATCACATCCCGAATCGAATCAAAGAAAGGTAAAATGGAGAAGACACTCTTCTTCCTAACAGTTATAACATTTCATCAAATATTGTCGCGATGCCGGAAGCGTTTCTCGGGACAGAAAATCATTTCTGTTTCCATTTGTTAGCCAATTATTCGTTAAGTATCGAATCGAATTTCCACCTAAAATTCTTCACCAACTCTTTTAACTCTGCTGTTACCTTCGAATATTTTTTTTTATGTAATAAAATACTAATTTACATCCCTCGAAGTTGACCGTTTTGCTAATAAACTTATGAAACAGACTGCAACGTGTAAATACAGCAGAAAAAGCTGTCATTTTTGTAAATCTGAAAAAGGCCGTTTTCTATTTTTAAAGAAATTGAAGAAATTCCCACTGTTGCTAAAAATGAAAAAAAGCAAATTAACTCGTAAGCGTCGGGGAAAAAAATAAAAAAGAAGAGTTTTGGGTCACTCTGATGCTGAGTAAATTGCTTCAATTGTTGATTTTTTATTCTTCTCTTCTTTCCCCCTAAACAAAACGTCATCTCAGTTTGATTTCTGTAAATAAACTTTTTACATCCCCTCAAAAAAATATTTTTCCCCGAGATTTTTTTCACTCAATGCGGCCCTATATATATTTTTTTTTTTCTCTAAAAATCATTTTCAGATTTTACTCCTTTCGGAAAGTTATTCTTGTAAACGGCGCACACGAGGACTCTCATAACGAGGTGACTCAATTCGGCAGATTGTAAATAAATAGATTGTAAATTTTTTTGAGAGTCGCGGGAAAAAAAGGCGATTTTCAAATTGTGCACCGACACTTAAGGCGTCACTTTGGCTCTTTGGGTTCCTTTTGTGAGGAGAAAATAAGGAAAGAGAAATGGCGACAACAACGGAGAAAGTCTCACACTGAAGATTTTAATAAAGCAGTTCCGATTTCCTGACAACCAGTTTAGATTAAAATCTCAAAAATATAAACTCTCACCTGAGTTTAATTTTTAATATAAAAGCGAAGGGAAAGACGAGGCAGAAAAACTCCGTTAGAATCGTATTATACCGTATTTTATGAAAAAAATCGACGGCAGAAGGAAATTAAAATTACTAATCTATGAACTCTCCGTAACATTTTTGCCAATTTTATATTTTCTCTCTCCGTTTTTAGAAAATTTATCAGATATTGAGACTCTGATCTTATTTACACACAGTTTGGCACGTGATGATTCCTCTCTCAACGAAATCGTCATCAAAATGCGGTCGGTTATTTCAGTTTCTGATACACAACGGCGACATTTAAACGTTTGCGACAAATGGCGGCAAAATAAAGCGGCAAACGGATTTCCGAAAACGATAAATGGATGAATAAGTCAGAACGATCTCAGCATATCCGAATCAGATGTAATTATTATGAAACTGTAAAATCAAAACAAAATAATTAATCCAGTTAAATTAGCTCA
This sequence comes from Brueelia nebulosa, assembly GCA_028293925.1. Lineage (NCBI taxonomy): Eukaryota > Metazoa > Arthropoda > Insecta > Psocodea > Philopteridae > Brueelia > Brueelia nebulosa. Next base: position 90,406 of record JAQIBA010000037.1, read on the forward strand.
AAAATGAGAGGTGAAATTACATTAATTCCTAATAAGGTGAAACTCTGAAGTTGCTCAGAGTATAATTATTCATAAAATGTCAAAATGGCGGGAGTCAAAGGTCAAAAAACGTTTATCGCCATTTTCAGCAAAAACGGTAAGTTTTATCGTAAAAATAGCTCAGACAAAAATTGTAGAGGATAAAATTATCTACAAAAAATGTATCTATCACTTTTCCTTCTAAAAGTCACTGTTTTTGAGATATAACGATTCAAAGGGTTGGATGACACATTGGACGTTATTTGGTTGGTTCCAATCAATGGGAAAATGACTGTTTGAATTTGCTGAAAGTTTAGATATAAAAGTTGAATAATTTAGAGGTGGGTTACCCTCGACCTGCAACACAGGAAAGAAAAGTTTGAGAGAAAAACAAAAAGAGAAACAGAACTCTCAAAAATGTGCGAGTAATTAATGACGGCGCGCGACATAATTGAAATACTTGAGCAACATGATGAAAATGAAAATTTTCTCATCAATTATCTGGACAAAAGAAGAATTAACTCAAGAATTTCTCACTGAAACCAGAGATGAACTCCAGGTTTAATTTTCCAAAAGAGCTTTCACAAAACATCTAAAAGTGACTAATTCTCACAGCAGACACAAAATGGCGTTGTGTGCCTTTAATTCCGCCACTTTCAAAATTTTATGCTTATGACTTTGCTCCAATCGATCTTTCCCTAATTTCTACTCGTGGGCCTTTCCACCACCTTCCGCCTGATTCGTCCCTCTCAGAAAGAAGCCGGAGCTTAAAAGTTCCTTTCGGTGATTTCGTGCTTTGTTCTTATACTCATTGCACTTAACAACTTTGCAGTGGGAAATATTCGGACTCTCACAAAGAAACTTCGCACATTAACCCTTTGCGGTCGTATGTCTGCTCTCAGCCACCACAGCAAGGAACTATACGAATATATACGAATCTTATACTGTATGCATTCCTATGTCAGTTTAATGCCTAATAAACCTTTTCATTAACTAATACAATTGGTGCATAACAAGATTGGATCGAATAAAAGTTGTGTACATTGTATAATTCCAAAGAATATTTTGTAAATTGTATTTAGGAGTAATTAGAGATTGTCTCTTGTTAAAATATGACTAAATATTAGTGTATATTATGTATATGTATCCCTGCTCTTTCCAAAGAAATTAATTCCGACCAATAGATACCCATACCCAAATTTTATACCGCCGCAAAGGGTTAAATTTTCGCACCAGCCCAACCTTTCACAAATTACTGTTTCAAGAATAAAATGAGCAAACAAGCTTTTCAGTATTCCGTAAAGTATCTTTTAGATAAAAATTTAGCATCGGAAGTCACGTTCCGTCTCGCCTGATTCAATTCCATTCTTCCATAGAACACTCACAGAAGTGGAAATAGTTAATCTAACCTCACTTATTTTATTTAACTGCAGAACAATGATTTTCCTGTTGCTCTATTAACTTCTTCAACAAATTCTTTTGCGGCTTCATTATCTCCCTTCTAACTTTACTAAGAAACAGTTCTTCCCTTCCCTTCGAGAGAAAAGAGGGGATGAGTCCGATGTGAAATCATTCCACCGAATTTTGTTACAACCCAACAGCAGCAGTTGTACGGGTTTTCAAATCGATCCGCTGAAAGGGCAACGGTAAATTTATAGGAATTTCTCTCCAGTCGTTGACCGAAAGTGAGCGCCCCATAAAGTCTCAAAAGAAATATGGAGACCACTCTCAGGTTTTCTGAATAAAAATAATTTCCCCCCCCCTTAAAAAAAAAAAAAAAAAATAAGAATGTCTCTGAATGATTTCATTGGGGAGAAAATTGGTTTTCCTTTCGATGACACAATGCCTTCGCGGAAAGCTTTCAACGCTTTACTCAGCCAAATTTTATTTTAACGGCGCCCAAAAGGGGCTTTCGGGGGTTGGAAAATATATTTTCTTTGCATTTGATCCAATACCTCCGCGCAGAAGACTACGTGTTTCTCCTGAATAATCTCTCTTCGGGGTGGGGAGGTACTTATAAAAATTTCCGGTTATGTAAAACCGTCACGTTTGTGCTGACAAATTTTCTTTCGGAATAAAACAATATCGATTTTTAAAATGTGAGATTCGTAAGGGAAAGCGTTGGGGTGCAGTCTTTTAGGGGAGAGAGGAAATGAGAGGAAAATTGGGAATACATGTCAACCGGAGGAAAAGTTCGGATTGACCAGGCGATGAAATTTTAAAAGGAGGAGAGGAAAATGAAGAAAGAAAAAAGACCGGGGGTGGGAAAAGGAAAACTAATCAGAACTTTTTCGAAGTAAATAGCCCTACAGAAGGGAAAAAGTTAACAGAATTTAATCCCGCCATTTAGGTTCAAGTGCTCGCCGGTGGTTCTTTACTTCCCCCGACGAGGTGGCCGTAATGAAAGCAGAAGACGTAGTAAAAGTCGGCCATTTTGTCTCGAGGAAAGAGAAGCTGACACGTCGAATTCCCGCTAATTGAAACAGAGCGAATGAGCAAATGAGAAGGTAAATTAATGGATGTAAAGGGAGAGAGATTTTAAAAAATCAAAGAAAGGAAGGGAATCCATTCAAAGTGGTGATTTCCCCGGATAAACCGCTTCGATATCTTTCAAGTGTAGACTATTTATATGCAAATTAGGATATTGATTGCTTTGGTCGAAGTTGTGCAAACATTTCAAAATATTTGTAATTCAAGGCATTGAGTTCTTCCGAGGTGCGCCGGCGGAATCATCAAAAACACTTCCCGAATAAGAGAATATTCAATCGGAATTACCTGAATTGAGGCTTCAGGTTGGCACTCAAGAGCCCTTTAAGCAAAGGATTGATTATCACCATCATAATGCGGGCCGTTTCAACCACAGACGGTCTTTTCAATTACTCTATGACTTTCAGAGTGCACCAACGATCCCTCGAGGCTCTGACAACCTTCTCAAAGGAATGGAAGCATTGAAATGCTCCTCTGAGACTGATGAACCAATTCTGTCTTGCACAGTTGTGCACAAATCTGTGCCAAAGATCGGTTTACCAGGCAAAGTTTCTCATTTTTCCGCAATTTCCTCCCTCTGACGAAAGCCTTTTTCAATTTTCTTCTTTGGGTAGTTTATGGATTGGTTCGCTGTTGGACCCAGATTCAAATTCTGATAATAGTTTCTTCAATTTATTACAGGAAGCCACACCCGAATTTCCTTAAAATAAAGTTGCTATTTAGTCAAAGTCGAAGCTTTTAAAAGGCGAAAACCTTACGGAGTTGTGCAATGTTATCAGAAACCTTTAATGCCCATTAGAAATTTAAAACTCATTTCCGGCCGCCATATGAATGCATTATTTCGTTTGTCAAAAACTCTGTCTGGAAAATTTAACCTGCGGTTGTGTTTTCCGACCGGAATTTGTTATTTTCCCCTCAAATCCATTTTGAAAGATACAGGCGTTATTCATGGTGGTTTTAATTACGCCAACTTTACGTTCGTTATAAACAATATTTTTTATTAATTTTTAACTGCTCATAAACTAATTGAAGATGAGTAATTAGTAAACTGAATTTAACACTTTTTGGAGTAATTGTTTTTTTTTTTATCTTTTTGTTTTCATTCGTTTAATTCCACCAATAATAATTTTATTTCCGACTTCTGCTTTCAGGCATTTGGCTTTTGTTTGGCATGGAAAACTCCCCCGAAAGAATTACAACTCGAAAAAGCTGTAGAAAAAAAAGCTTTGGAGTTTTTGTTGTTTTCTCTTTGGAAACTTCTGCAACATCACCCACTGATTAAGAGAACGATAACTTCTAAGAAATGCTTTTTATCTGTTGAGAATGGGAAAATGCTTTAAAAATTAAATGGGGAAGATAAAAGGAAAACGGAAGAAAGTCATTTTTTTCTTTATCCCATGAAGATGTTGTCAGGGAAAATAATTTGCGGGGTAAATTCGATTGGCAGCCCTCGAAAAATTCACATTATTCCTAATTGGGGACTTCTGATCCAAACTCGTTCAAACATCGCCTGCATAAATTTGTTTCTGTATCGGTTTCCCCTCGTCGCCATTTTCTTTTAAATATATTTTATATTTGATTTAATTTTTACAATTTTTTATCAAAATTTATACATTTCCTATATGCACATAATAATTCATTTATGTTACATCAAGACCGTGTATCTATACAATTCACTGTATAATTCCACTTATTTAAGTCACTGTATAAACTAAATTACAGCTCTGAAACTAAATAAGTAATATAAACACAAAGAGGCCTCTAAAGGGGCTAAATAAATAATACAAACTAAAACACTAAAACTAAAATTAGATAAAACTAAATAAATAACACAAACTATGACACTAAAACTAAAATTAGATCAAACTAAATAAATAACACAAAATAAAACACTAAAACTAAAATTAGATAAAACTAAATAAATAACACAAACTAAAACAATAAAACTAAAATTAGATCAAACTAAATAAATAACAAACTAAAACACTAAAACTAAAATTAGATCAAACTAAATAAATAATACAAACTAAAATACTAAAACTAAAATTAGATAAAACTGAATAAATAACACAAACTAAAACACTAAAACTACAATTACATCAAACTAAATAAATAACATAAACACAGAGGGTCTGCAAAATGGGCTAAAAATTAAGACAATAAATAAAAATAACAAATAAATTAGTTGATGAAAATGAATAAATAAATAATTTCAAAATATAAATGTAAATAAAAAAAATACTTTACAAAAATAAATGTAAAACAAATATATAAATATAATTCTAAACAAAATATTAATAAAAATCAATTTTCTTCCATTTTTTTTAAAAGCGCATGCGTTCGAAAAATGATCAGTTTGTGTCATCTCGAAACAGCAGAAGAGTACGGTTGTTCGTTTTAATCACCTCAAAGTGAGTCGATGGTCCGAATGGTTGGGTTTCACTTCACTCGTGAAATAGTTCCAAACTGGAAAGAACTAAATAAAAAAAAAAAAGAACCGAACTTAAAAAGAATTAAAAGTGGCAAGATGAAATTGGAAGTGAGTTCAGAAAGTTTAATCTGAAATCTGATAAAATTAAATTTAGTCCAAACTGGCAAACTTTCAAATTAATTCCTTTTCTAATCATTTCTTTTACAACGTTTTTATATATTTTCTTCTCAATCACCGGCACAAGAGGAATTATGGCCCGCCCACACATCCTTTGTCAGGAGATTGAATTTGTCTTTTCCTTTTAATTTCATCCTTTTTTTAGGTGCTCGTTAAAAAAGACATCTTACGCCGGCAAAGTCTGGCAACGCCCATTCGACTTCGCTCATTTTGGCCACAGATTTCGCGTGGGAAACACAATCAGTGCCAGAAAAAGATTTCATGTACTGTTCTATATGGAAAATTCCAAGCAGAAATAACTTTTCACATGAAGGAGTTATAATAAATTCCCTCAGTAGAATTACGTATAGGGGGCATTTCCGAAAGGGTCAAAGTTTGGCTTTAAAAGTTGTCAAAAGTGTAAATGGTTTAAATTAGGATTCCAAGGCAAAGCTCTATAATCTCCCGAAAAATTAGAATTATGAAGGTGAGATTGAAAATCAATTTTAGTGAAGGTTTCTTCGCTTATGCCCCGTAAAAGTTGGCAAATTTCGGACTTCCATCACTCTTCGACCTCCCTCAGCACAAATTTCACTTAAGCTCTTCCCGGGAAAGTCTGCCGATTTTCAGACAAAGAGAGACCTTAAAAAAGAATCCCGTTGGCGGACCAAACGTGTTTGGTGGTTTCCTCGTTCGTTTTTAAATTCCACACTTGACTGAAAGCGGAAATTAAAAACATTTTAGCGCAACCGAATTTCGCATTTTGTCCGAGAATAAAAATAATCTCGCAGACGATACACTCGTATGTCATACCGCCATATTTCGAACCGAGCTTTAAAAGCATTTAATTTTCCGGGTGAAATCATAGACAGCGTAAACGTGTGTGCACTCTGTGGTCATTTCCGGTTACCGTGAAAACCAATCCACAAAATCCCAATAAAATTAATTATTATAATTATTCTTAGTGGTTTTTAACTCTCCATGTCGGAAGTTGCTTTCTAAAACAGTAATTTCCTGAAAACGGTAAAGAATTAAAAGTTAAATATAGTAAAGAATGCAACACGTTCACGTAAATAATTAGGAAAAAAAGTAATTTAAAAACTGGCGACAAAATGAAAGAGACATAAAGTTCATGACTCCGAATGACATAATTTAAAATGAGTTAAAAATTATTGACCCATTTTTTATCAATTTGCATTTTAAGTTTTTTAACCGACTTTTGGTATTTTCAAACTTTTCAGGAGGTTTTTTGGGAGAATTAATTTCTCTTATTTTCCTCGCATTTTATCGGCTTTTATTTTCCCAGAGTTGTTCCCATTTATTTGCCGGAATTTTACCAATTTATCAGTATATTTAGAGGCTACGGCCATCATTCTCAGTCATTTCGCTATCTGCAAATTGCCAAATATATTGTCTAAATTTAACCCTTTGCGGTGGCATAAAATTTGGGAATGGGTATCTATTGGTGGGAATTAATTTCTTTGGAAAGAGTAGGGATACATATACATAATATTCACTAATATTTAGTCATATTTTAACAAGAGAGTATATCTAATTACTCATAAATACAATTTATCTCCAATCGATGGAGAGAGTTGTGTATTAGTTGATGAAAAGGTTTATTAGGCATTAAACTGATATAGGAATGCATACAGTATAAGATTCGTATATATTCGTATACTTCCTTGCTGTGGTGGCTGAGAGCAGACATACGACCGCAAAGGGTTAAAGCCCTGTGCAAAAAAAACATTAAAAAATTGCAGTTTACTGATGAACTGCTCATTTGACGTTGCATTTGGGAATTAATTACTTTTTTACACCAAATTAGGCCGCTCTGAAATGAGGTCTGTTTGATTAGAAAAGCAATTATTGAAAATAGAGCTCAAGGGCGGTTCGGATTAGACGACCTGTGTAATTATCGTCTTCAGCTTTTTCTCGCACTCCGCCATCTTGAATGACAACTTCTTGTCATTCAAGATGGCGGAGGATTTTCTGAGTGATTTGCATTGCATCTGCAAGACTTCTCTCTATGGCAGTATTCACTTAATTTGAGGGAAAAATTACACAGAGATTGGTTTTGAGATTTTTTATTAAATGAATATTGTCTCGATTAATCGATTTTTTTCATAACAAATCTCCACTGCATTTATATCAAAGCAAAAACTTTATACAATCTATAGAAATGAAAATCATAACCATTCCAACTTTACTCGAGCTAAATCATACAAAAATTATAAATAAAGATTCAGTTTTAATTTTTAAAACAAACTCCTTTTAAAATTTAAGTTTCGCATTTGAAATGTGAATACAAATAAATTATATTTCATTATTTTCATAAACGTTTTATGAAAAAATATAAATATTATAAATTACGAATTAGAATTGCTAATTTAACAACTCCGGTAATAAAAAGTTTAGCAAAGTTAAAACCATACTCTTTAATAAATGCCCTCTTTCCCTTATTTTAACAGAAAATAACCAAATCAAAATCTAACAAAGATTGTTATGCAACAGGAAAAATTACCTCTTCAGGATTTTAACATACTTTTTTTTTATTAATCGATTATTCTTCTCCTCCCGACATTATTCATTACAATCATTCTTCATTCAAAATCAGCCCACTCAATTACCATCGCCGTCATCATTATTATTAAAAAAAAAAAACTCCTCCGGGTTCACTCCTTTTTTTTTATTAGACTCAGATTGAAAACACAAAAGGATATTTTGAGAATTGGCAGAAAGAAAAGAATAAGAAAGGTCAGCTTGAGTGACAAAAGGAAAAATTTTCAATAACGATTGAAATTTCCTTCGCCGCAATCTCTCGCCCGCAATTCCTCCCCCACCCCTCACCCCCGGCCCCGTCTCCGAGGGTGGGTTTTAGAGATGGTGGATTTTTACCGAAAACCAAGATGATTTCTTCTGGGAGATAATAAAGTATCTTGAAATACTCATTTATTACCAAAATTGAAACCTATCTTTCTTGCTGACACTCAGTTAAAATGTCTGCTTTCATCCTTCTTTCTATTTTTCTTTCACTTCATTTTCTTATTCCTCACTTACTTTTCTTTCGCTTTCGGTTATTGTTCGTAGAGGATATTATTTGGCTTCATTAGCGATTGCTGAAAGATATGTGGCCAAATGCTTTTGCAGTAAACCAGAAGAACATTTGACAGTATATAATAACAGCAGTGGTTTCCAACCTTTTTGTAAAAAACAAATTGTTGCGTCCCGTTAATTTATCTAAAAATCAAATTTCATAAATACTCAACTGATATTATAATTTATTTAATGGGTTACAAAATAATATACAATACTATGTAAAAATATAATAACAGAACAAAAAAATGGCTGATATGGAGTTTCCTCTACGGCTTTGTAGCTCCAATAGCTTCCGATAGTTTTGGATACAGCTACAATCGCCCCACGTGCCCCTCAGGTTGTAAAGCCCTAATGTTGCTCTTTGTCCGTACAGTCGTTTGGATGAAATGCGTTACTGCGAAAAATAAGGTATGGAGCCTTAAACTGTCGTACAAATTCTTGTGGGGACAATTTTTCACAACTCATCCAACTTGTTGGATCGTTATATCTTGGAAACGGTGGCTCTTAGGAAGAACAGTATACATACATTTTTGGTAGACACTCTTATTCGCTACAATTTTCGAATGCGCTGTTTTTACGATAAATCTTGCCATTTTCTGAAAATGGCGGACACCCAATTTTTTGACCTTTAACCCCCTGTCGTCCGATTTTTGTGTACAATTTGTTGTTGTCCGGACAAAGGATTTTACGACAGTGTCCTTGACCACTCCCAGAGAACATCTCAAATGGGGTAGAAAACGAGAGAGGGTGGTAGAGATCGGATTCCAACAAATTATACTCTGAACAATTTCACCAAATTTCAGCTTCTTTTGTGTTTATTTATTATTTAGGAATATTACTTACTTTACTTTTACTTTTCTTTAACCCGCTTTTCCGTTAGGGTCGCGGGGATTTCGGAATATTTTGTTTATTATTGAATTCTGTTATGTTTATTATTTAGGAATTTATGTAACCATAAATGCAGTGGTTTCCAACCTGTGGAGCGCGAGATTGTTGCACGGGGGGCGTGGTAGCTGTTTCCAAAATATCATTTTCGAATACAAACCAAAAATATATATTCTTTTTTTGTTCTGTTATTTTATTTTTCCATAGTATTGTATATTATTTTGCAGCCCATTAAATAAATTATAATATCAGTTGAGTATTTATTAAATTTGATTTAAAGGGGCACATTAATTTTTTTTTTAAAGGGGGCGCCGGTACAAAAAGTTTGGAAACCACTGCATCAGTGTCTAATTTGTGCGGACTAAAATGGCGACGGCTAAATTTTGCAATGGCTCAAACCCAATCAACCGATTGTTGTCAAAACGTCGGCGGCTTATGTCAGAGTGGAAATAATGTATCAGCTGATTATTGTCCGAATATTAGTCGGATGAGTTTGGTCCACCGCAAAACGGGGGAAAGCTGAAAATATGGAAATGAGGGAGGCGGTGGGGGTGCGTTTGCAGAGAAATAATGGTGGGCATTCCTTAAACATAAGAAGTGATTCTTCTCTCTGTTGTGTTCACTGGATGAAGAACTCGGAATTACAAAGTGAAAAGCCGAAAGGATCCAAATTAGCTGACGGTTGCCTTTGAACCTTCAGCAATTGAATCACGCACATGTATGAATGATAATGAGTGACGGGGAAATTTTCTTCAATAACGGTTGCATCGGTTGAGTTCTGAGGGCAAAGTTCAGTAACTGAAGGTCAAAGAGCTGAAAGGGAAAAATCCGTGAGATTTTAGGAAAAAGCTTTTCTTTTAAATAAACCGAACGCTAAAAATAACCTTGTTACGAGTACAGAAGACTGAAAGATAAAAAAAAAAAAGTAAATGTGAATACAATAATTTTTTATCCTTTTCTTCCTTTAAAGCTTAAAAGTTTTGTCCGTAATGAACTTTGTGATTTAATTTATTTTTTATCAAAAAAAGGAACGAAGGAAAGAAAGGAAAAAAGATTCTCCAATGGTTTTATCTAATCAAGCAGGAACCCGATTTGAACATCTTGAGCATTTTGGATTTATTAGAATTTTTAAGTGATTGCAGCCGGATTTGAATAAAATAAAAATTAAGCGTATCGAAAATAAAAGAGTGAGATAATTCAACTTGTCGGAAGGAAAAGGAATGTTGTAATCTGAGTCTCCGAGAATGCACATCACATTTTCAGAGCTGAGGAGAAGAAAAAAAAGAGGAAAGGGATTATTTATTAGATTATTTAAAAAAAAAGAAAAATCTCACGCGGAATCACCTCAGTGGGAACCGAAATTTAAATAAGTTTCGGCGGACCGTCCGAATTTTTCATTTAAAATTATGGCGAAAGTAAACAATTATTGGGTCACACGAACCGATACAAAGATTAGGTTGACTCGGTTAAATTTATTTTCCGGAAACAGTTTTCTCGACTTGAAGGAAGAAAATTTATTCGATAATTAAATTTTGTTTCATTGGAAATTTTGCACTCAAAACCGTTTGTCAGCACCTTCCATTCTCGTTTTGATTAATTTCCGAAAGCAATTTTCCATCTTCCAACTATTTTCTTTTCTCTTCTCCCATTCCTCTCCTCCCCATTAATTATATTTCATACTCTGTCAAGGATTTTCATTTTTAATAATGCCTCCACTTTTTTTTTTACTCTCATTTAACGGGAGAAGCATAGGAAAGCTCGAGTTTTGCTTACAACGCTCTTATTTCGCCCGGAGCTTCATCTTAAATGATTCTTATTTAAAAACAAAATGGAACAACGAGATTGAAAGATAAATCCTGCACCATCGGCAAATCGGCGTCGTGTGAGAGGAATGAATTAACGCGTTTATAATTAACTCAGATAAGGAGAGGCTTCTCGCAAATGGCTGAATCTGAATAGTCAGATCTTAAATAGACATTCAAGGTTACATAAATTCCTAAGAAGCTGAAACTTTGTCAAATTGTTCAGAGTATAATTATACATAAAATGTCAAAAGTAATCAAAAATCCAATGTCGGGAAAAAGTGTCCGCCATGTTTAAATGGCTGCAAACACAATGTCACATGTGTCATCCATTTCTTTTTGGTTAGTTATACTTTAGAAACGGTGGCTTTTAGGAAGAAAAGTATTAATCAGTTTTTTATTCATTAAAGTATTTTAATCATTTTTGTATGTAAAACAAACATGTAAAACACACCTTTAAAATCAGTAGCTTTATTGTAACCCATATACGACTTTATTTTTTTTACAAAGTTACAATTAATTATATTCCCGTTTTTATGTCTATTTAACTTACAAATTTGTATTTAATTTATTGATTGTTTTATTTTATTTCATTTTTGTTGTTTTTATTGAATTTATGTTACTTAACTTTAGGTTTATTTAGCTTTTAAATTTATATTTAACTTATTGACTGTTAAGATTTTATTCAATTTTTATTATGATATTTATTTAATCTATGTTATTCTATATTTTATTATTTATAATCTATATTTTATAATTATAATAACTTCTTTATTTTATAATTATAATCTATAATTTCTGCAATTCTAAATTTTATTTCTATATTCTATCTAAGTTTTATTCATTTAACTTATAATTTTATATTTTATTTATTGACTGACTATATTTTATTCAATTTTTGTTATGATATTTATTTAATCTGTGTTACTTAACGTTTTGTTTATCTATCTTATAGTTAAGTTAGTTATAGCTGTTAGTTGTATAGTTTATCGAACTTAAGATCTGGTGCCTATTTATCTTTGGATCTGTACCTAATTTATAACTTTGTTTTAATTGTTGCTTAGAAAAAAATTTGTTGCTTATACTCCCTTAATACCCTCGGGCGAAATAAGGCTAAATTATGATATTATATTATACATATATAACCAGTTTTTTATAGATAATTTTATCGTCTACAATTTTTGTCTGAGTCGTTTTTACGATAAAACTTACAGTTTTTCTGAAAATGGAGAAAACCTACTTTTTTTCACAATTTTTCCCCGATATTGGATTCTTGAGGACTTTTGATATTTTATGTATAATTATACTCTAAACAATTTGACAAAGTTTCAAGAATTTATGCAACTTTATGTGCTAAGCTGACTGGACCGGAATATGTATTGTCGTTATGGTAATATTTAAGCCCCCGTTGGTTTAAAAGAAGTCTAAAATAAAGAGACTCTTTGGGAACACAAAGTGAGACTTCGGAAAAGTGTAAAATTTTTTCCCTAGACAAATAAAGCCGGAGTAAATATGAGGAGTTCCTCTGGGGGATTTTCTTTGAAAAACTCAGAGTGGAGGA
>JAQIBA010000037.1:102944-571568 GCA_028293925.1 Brueelia nebulosa
AAACCTGAAGGATCCTTTCCAACAACGAATCCATCAACGTGAGAACAACAATAAATAAAAAAGTGTTACGCTTTTCTTAAAATAAATCTTTTTGAGACGGTCATTAATGCACGTCATATTTATATAATAAAATAAAAACGGTAAAACTGTCGTTGCCACGAGATTGTTTTTACTCCGGTGGTACGTCACTTTTCAGGCCAATAATTCCGCGCATAAGGGGATGAAAACCCTCCAAAAATGGCTCTTCACTTGTGAATTGTTTTAAACGCTCTGTCATCTTGGCAACGGAGAACTTTCATAACTATGCCGGCGGTTCATGTCATACAAAAGTGAGCAAAGATTTACCTCACCTCAGGATTTAACTTTATTCGGATTGGAAGAGTCGGATAATTTTCATTTTTATCTAAACATATGTTCCATTAACCCTTTGCGGTCGTGTAAAATTTGTGTATGGGTATCTATTGGTCAAAATTAATTTCTTTGGAAAGAGCAGGGATACATAACACTCAAGTTTACGATGGATAAACAACATTTACTAATATTTTACAATTAACTTTTGTTTTACAATATATTTATATATGAAAATTTTTTACAATGTATTACAATTTAAAACTTTTTACACTGCATTATAATTACAATTTTACATTGTATTACAATTATAACTTTACAGTATACAATAATTACAACTTTGCAATATATTGGAATTGCAGCTCTTTACAGTGCATTATAATTATATCTTTTCACATTGTATTACAATTACAACTTGACTATATATTACAATTACAACTTTTTACATTATATTACAATTATAACTTTACAGTATATAATGATTACAACTTTACAATATATTTTATGTACAACTTGACAATATATTAGAATTACAACTTTTTACAGTGTATTATAATTATATATTTTGTACATTGTATTATAATTACAACTCTACAATGTATTATAATTACAATATATTTTAATTACAACTTTTTACATTGTACTACAATTACAAATTTTTATATTGTATTTTAATTACAACTTTAATTGTGGATAAATTTATTATAATTACAACAATACAATTTATAAAATATTCTTTGGAATTCTACAATGCATCTGCGAACGTTGTCGATTGTCACAGCTTTTGTTTAGATTAAATTTTGTTATCTCCAATTGTATTAGTTGATGAAAAGGTTTAATAGAAACTCTTATAGGAATGCATACAGTATAAGATTTGTATATATTCGTATAGTTCCTTGCTCTGGTGACTGAGAGCAGACATACGACCGCAAAGGGTTAAAGAAAAGGAAAAAAGAGTCCTGGGAATTAAAGAAATAAATCAGAGGAAAGAGAAATATTCATAAAAACAATGATTACTGTATATAATTTTTGTATTTGTGTTTGATTATCCGAAAAAGGTACGTAAATATAATGTCTATATTGTTAAATTAAGTTAATTGTTAAAAATACATTTATGAGGGACGACAAATTGTTTCCTTGCCGTGGGCGAGGAAATCTGTTTGTAATTCAGCTGTTACGCTTTTCCGTTCGGTTTCACATTCTAAAAAAGAGTACGCAAATAAAAAAAAAATATTTACAATGATAACAATGATAAAATTGAGGATTATTGGCGGAAGAAGAATGAGAAAATTTTAGAGTCGGTGTTGATTAACTCACTTTCCGAGTTAGGAGTTTCCCATTGAACCTCTGAGGACTTTTCATCCATCATTCGCTTTTCTCCGGTCGACTTCCAGGGAATCAATTTAAGTTAAGGTGAAAGGATTAACCCCACAACAAAGAAAAAACTAAAGTTACGTAACCTCAGCCTCACTTCGGCATTTTTTTAATTTCAACTGTTGAAAAGTTACCGGAAAAGGAAACGTTTCTTGTCGGAGGACGAAATCTTTTAAGACTGATAAAGAAGTAATAATCTGCAGCGTAAAAAAGGAAAATCGAAAAGCAGTTTCCTCCCTCACAATGAAGAACGGTTCTAAATTCGAACGCGACGACTTTACAGTCTAATTGTTTTACGGCTCCCTCAGGTGGATGTTCGTCCATAAATTTCAACTTTTAGAACACTTCCGGTTCAAAGCCTCCTCAAAACGCTTTATTCTCACTTTCTCAAATATTTAATTGGCTTCGGAAAATTTTAACATTTTCCCGATCTCTTTCTGAAGAAGTCTCCCTCCCGAAATTCCCCACGAACGAATTCGAGAGGGAGGAAAGGAGGAATACAGATGAAAAAATATTAAAAAAAAAAAAAAAAGAATAATTGGACAATCGCTCAGGTTCTAAAACTGAGTTGTCACTCAAAGAAACGGAAGTATTTTATTTATTTCTCCCCATTTCGTCTGCGTTGTATCGCTGAAAAATGCAAAATTTTAACGGAGTGAGTTTTTTCACGCACCTTTGTTCTGCTTTTTAAGTTCTTTTTATTAAACCACTTAAAAAGATGACAGAAAAGGAGAAGATGACGCTGTGATTCATATAACATTCCGAGATTCGCCGAAAATGAATGTTTACAGAAAAAACGCCATCTTGAAAATTTTTTTCTTTACCGAAATATACTTTCGAGCCTTTGTGTGACTGTTCCGCCGTCGAGGAATTAATTTTCAATGTTAACTGAAACTCATTTTCACCTTATATCCGTAAAAATGAGTTCTTTGAATTATAAATTAAAGGGTTGAGGATTATCGAATATATTGCACTTCCCGAAAAAGAAACAAAGTTGGTCGTTGCCCTCCGTCCGTTTCTCCGTTAGGGAAAGCTCGAAATTTGCAAACGTTTTGTTTGCCCTTCGAATAAGGCGAACCTCCAACAAGAAAACTTTATCTCTAATTCGAAAAGGAAAAAAAAACTTATAAGGTGCAACTTGTTAGAAATTCCGGGGGAGGAGAGAGCGGCTTAATATTCAAAATTATGGGGGGGAAACTATGTTAAGAGTCATCCTTGTGACTACAGAATGCCTTAATGATGAATTTTTAATACTTTTATTCATTTTTATTTGTTGAATTTCAATCAGCCCCGATTACTCCTTTTGAATAATTTAATATTTTTGTTATTCACTGTTACTTCCATCGAAAAAAAAAAAAAATTTTTTTTTTCTGTTTGAATTAGAATTTTTTTGTGATTTTGAATTAAAAAATTTTCCACTTCTCGCTTCTTTTCTATCCCTTTCATGACATTAACTTATCTTCTATCCTAACGCGGGGTGGTTTTTCACTTTGACTTCCTGTATTTGAGGCAAACACTTCCATTACAACCCTTACTTTTATGTTCTACGCCGGTTAAAAAAATAATTTAACCCTTTGCGGTCTAATTTGACTGCACTGACGATATCCGATTTCGGTAACTGTCATTTACCCCATTGAAGAATTCTTCAATTTTATTTTTGGCTTTGGCCGTAATTTTCGTCGCCATTTTAAATATTTTAAAATGGCGGTGTTTGTGAAAGTCTGCGGAAAACTCGGAGTTTTTCTGTCGGAGAAAACTCTTGTTCCGATGCACCGCAGAAACATTGTCTCAAACTCTGGTTTATTTTAAGAAAATTTATTCAACCGTTTTTTTTTCATTTTCCAGTTTCTGGATATTTTATCCGATTTTAAATTTAAAAAAACCCCGGCAACAAATTTCTTCCAGACGGGTGACTGCCTCATCCTTAAGAGAACAACATCCTCTTCAAATGTGAAAATGGCGGATTACTTTCTTCCTTACATTTTTGTGTTTTATTATTTTTTAATTGTATTATTTTTATTATGATATTTATTTAATCTATGTTTTTTATTGTATCGCTAACTTAACTTATAATTTTATATTTAAATTTATTGACAATCTTTATTATGATATTTACTTAATATATGTTATTTATTGTTTTGCTTATCTATCTTATTTACTTTAAAAGCTATAGCTGATCTGAAGCCTGTTTTTTCCTTTCTGCATAATTTATAACTTTGTAAATAAAAAATTTGTTTTGTAAAAAAAAAATTGTGTATACTCCCTTAATGCCCTCGGGCGAGATAAGTGTAAATTATTATATTATATTATATTATTTTTTAATTGTATTGCTTTTTGTCGTCCTTACTCCTAAATACTGACTAATTTCCTTTTCAGGTTGCTATCAGTAGAAAAACTCATCTGGCAGTACTTTTTTATCTTTTTTAGGGCCGTGAAAGACTTAAATACTTGTGAATTTGGGATTATATAATGATCGAATTTGAAATATTGCTAAAACAAACTCAAAATAAAATAAGAAGTAACCGGTCTTTAAACGTTTCATATTAAAATTTTCCGAAATCCAGCAGAGGAAAAGGATTTCTCAAGAAAAGAGCTTTTAAAAATGAATAATAGATGCTTGGGAACAAAACATGGCGTCTGAGAATGGTAGTAAACTCACTTTCATTCTCCAACGATTACTTATACGTTATTCTGTATATAATTAAAAAAGGAAAATTTCAAAAGGTTTTCTTTCAACCCCAAATAAATATTTTTTCTTGATTTCCCCTATTTTCCCCTTTTGTCCTGTTGCATTTTATGTTATTTGTCTGAATGAAAAAATGCACTCAAGTGAAATTAATTAGCAGTTAAACACTAAATAAATTAAAGAGTTAATTAATGACTCAGTCTGAGAGAGCTTTCGACGAAAGAACCCCAAATTTCTTTTAAGGAAAGAGGATTAGCTAAGCAAACAAAAATTTAGCGAGCATAAAAACGGATTATCACTGCTGATTTTTTCTCATTGGAGTCTCAAGAATAAAATGGAGACTCGGCCGAGTTTTTTTTTTTTTCGAATCGGGTTCAGTGCATTAAAGAAAGAGTCATTTCGAGCCGAGAAAAATGTCTTGAGATTTATTTTGCAGGACTTCGTCCGCAGCCGACCTTTGAGTGGATTCTGCCTCTGACCCGTCTCAAATGCTCTCCCAATCTTTTCAAAAGCAACATCCGCCTAATTTCAGAGATTTTACCCAGTTTATGGTGCTTAAAAAGAGTATAAATCCGGAGTTCTCATTCCCTTTTTTGGCCATTTTCCTTCAGCCGGGAATTCAAGGGATCTGCACTCCGCTTTCTCGAAAAGTATAACTGTTTGCCGTCTTTAAAATTAACGGTTTTTTTAAACAATTGAAACTTGCGAAATTCACTCAGTGCAGTCAAATTAGATCAAAATTGAGGAATGAGTTACATATATCCCTATGAAGCTGAAAAAAGCGGAAAACTTAATTTTTTTGACTCCCTGCCATTTTTTCCCGATATCAGATTTTTGAGAACTTTTAATATTTTAAACGTTATTATACTCTGGACAATTTCACAAAGTTTCACCTTCTCAGGAATTAATGTAACCTTACATGTCTAATTTGAATGAACTAATTAGCTGAATTTGATTACAAAAAATTTTACCCTTTGCGGTGGTATAAAATTTGTGTATGGGTATCTATTGGTCGGAATTAATTTCTTTGGAAAGAGCAGGGATACATATACATAATATTCAGGAATATTCAGTAATATTTAGTCATATTTTAACAAGAGACAATCTCTAATTACTCATAAATACAATTTAGAAAATATTCTTTGGAATTATATAATGTATCTTTAAACTGATATAGGAATGCATACAGTATAAGATTCGTATATATTCGTATAGTTCCTTGCTGTGTTGGCTGAGAGTATACATACGACCGCAAAGGGTTAAAATGGTAACTTTGGGGGGAGAAAACCTAAAAGCATTTGTTAAGAGAAAACTTTGTCCGCAATAAATCGCTTCAAAAATTCCTTCAATACATACCTATTTTAAAACCTTAATCAGGGCTTATACTTTAAGACGGCTTACTAAATTTAATTTTCGGGGATATTCACAGAGTGTAGGTGAGAATAAAATAATTGAAATTTTAATCTTTTCTCTTTATTAGTTAACACCCGAACGGCGGCCAACGAACGCTCTCACCCCAACTCATTTTCACACAGTTCGGATTCATCATTTTATTTTGAATTTTTATTCTTTTCTCTTTTTTCCCCCATTTCTTTCTGCATTAATTTTGAATTGAAATTATACGGTGAAAAATATTTTATTATTTCGTTCGATAATTAACCCCCAGTGCAGTCAGTTCGGGGCAAGAAATTCAATTTCTGTTTCATCAGTTCCGTTTAATTCCCAAACAGAAACCATTCTTTTCTGTCATGTCCGAGTTGTCATAAATTAAATTAAGCTAAAATCGGATATGAGCAACAGTCCTCCTAATTTTGGGTTAGAAAGGAGCCTTCTGAGTACAGTTGTGTACTCAGTGAAATTAAATTTCTCTGGCGCAAGTGAAAAAAGGAAGGAGAGAGGAAGAAATATAACGTAAATGTAACAAAATGCTTATTCCGTAATTTTGCTCTTGCTGAGGTTAGAACTTTGTTAAATGAAGCAGGATGACGTTTTGTAATAATTGCGAACCACTCTCATAATGGAACTCTGTTTAAATTATGTTTTTCAAAATGTTTTCTTCGTTCCCTCTTTCTTTACAATCCTTGCGAAATTATTCCCTAATAATTTGTCAAAAATTCATTAATTCAGAGGGCCCCGAAAATAAGTTCCTTTTGAGTCGATTTAATGTCAGCATTCGAATTTTTTTGCGTTTTCTGCTCACTTTGTTCAATTTTTTTTTAATTTTACAGGTTTGTCTTTGGTACTTTCAATGAAAAACTACAAATTTTCACTTCGAAATTTAATTTCAAAAAAACACTTAAATTATAAAACTGTAAGAACGCTATACCACGCACGTGTGCATTCATTACTACAATACGGGGTACAACGGAGAACTACATAATCCAGCCACTACAAAACTAC
This sequence comes from Brueelia nebulosa, assembly GCA_028293925.1. Classification (NCBI taxonomy): domain Eukaryota; kingdom Metazoa; phylum Arthropoda; class Insecta; order Psocodea; family Philopteridae; genus Brueelia; species Brueelia nebulosa. Next base: position 109,753 of record JAQIBA010000037.1, read on the forward strand.
ACAATAATAAAACTAATTCCCAGACAAACACATTACAAAACAAAAACATTACACGAAACATAAAACATAATTACATTAAACATACATTAAATATACATACATAAATAAATACATTACATAAAACAGACAAACACAAACAAAAACATTAACAAAAAACTAAATACGAGACAACTAAGGTACCAATACAATAAAACAACTACACACATACAAAATTACACTTAAAAACCTGCACAACAACGAGTAAAAACAGCTTACCTAATAAAAACGATGTTATCACTCCCAAAGTAATGTAATAATAACAACACAATAAAAAGAAAAAATTATTTAATCCCAAAAATACAACAAATCGAATACAACGACAAAAATAGGGGAAGCAAAACAAAGTAATGAAAATTATTGTTCTGTATCATATGTTTATCTGTAGGCTGTAATCCTACGCTTTGTAATTTGACTGAAAAATCATAATTGTAAATAAATATACTCCCTCCCCGTTGGGATAAATGGGAGAGGAAAAAAATCCTGAACCGTTCCCGAATTATGAGCCCTCGAAGAAAACAACGTTCGATGAAAACGGTCCATTTTTTCCCAATGAAAGTTTATACGGATTATCTTGGAATCGATGGATTTTGCATAAAATTATTGGTTTTCTTATGAGGGAGATAAGTAAAAGAAATGGGACAAGAAAAATTGAGACCGCACTAAATTCCTCAGAGATGGAAGCAAAATTGAAGATCTTGTTGGGAAGCCGAGGTGTTCCTTGATTAAGAGCTTACGAACAAAAAATCTTTGAGAAACTAAATTTAACTTTCTTACTGCTTTTCCCTTTCTTTTCATTAATTTCCATTCTTTCTTTATTAAGTATTCTTGTAATGTAAATTGTAGTGCTTCCGTAAGCATTGTTTTTCAGGGTTCATTTCTTTCCCTAAATTCATTATATATTACGATCGTTGCATAAGTGCAATTTAATCGAAATTGGAAATTCTTTCAAGTTTACAAAATAATTTTACTATAATAAATTAGTATATTAAGTTCTCATCAATCGAATTTTCAATTCTTAAAATCCGGAATAATAATTTTTAAATTGAAATTCATCTTTCACATAATCGTACAATCAAATTAGACCAGTGGTGTCCAAACTTTCATCAAATACGGGCCAAACTTCCGTTGATGACATCGCGACTGGGTTATGCATAAAAAGGTTCTTCTAATTTATATGGTGGGCCAAATTTGGCCCAGGTTGGGTATCAGGTTGAGTATAAAGGGATTTTTAAAATTAGTATATTTGTCGAAAGGTAAGAAAGAATTTAAAATCACCAAATACGTATGTAAATATAAGAATAAAAGCGCGGGCCATATGCAACACCTTCACGGGCCGTAGGTTGGCCATCACTGAATTAGACATTCAAGATGATATAAATTCCTAAGAAGCTGAAATTTGGTGAAATATAATTATGTATAAGTTCATAAGTTTAATTAGTATAAAATGTCAAAAGTCCCCAAAAATCCAATGGCGGAGTCAAAGGTTAAAAAAATTAGTTTTTCGCCATTTTTGCAAAAGTTTTATCATAAAATCAGCTCACATAAAAATTGTAGAGGATAAAATTATCTACAAAAAATATATTAACCCTTTAACACCCCACCATTGAAATTTTCATCCAAAATGAATCCCCTTTATAACACTTAAAATTTACTCTTCAGAGAAGACAAAACCCCTAAAATTTTTTTGGGGGTTTCAGAGTCTTCAGAAGAAAATGTCCCACGCATAAAAGCTTATTTAGAAAAATTTTTTTTCAAATCTTATGGCCTATAACTTTCAAATGGAGCCTTCAGAAAATTACTGCGTATCGGAAATCAAATTTTAAACAACCGAAAATTAAGTGAAAAGATATTCTAACAAGAAAAAAATGAAAAACCAAACAAAAAAATACTAAAAAAGCAAATACACAAAAAAGAGTCTCAAAAAAAATGAAAACCCAAATTAAAATATTTCGAAAGCTCTCCTCCATTTAAATTAAAGCAACTCTTCAACAATGCACCAAAAAGTTTTTAAAAAAAAACATTTTGTAACCGCAGGAAATAATCTTAAATTTGCTGTCGTATACTATGAATAGGACATCGGGCGTTAATGGGTTAATATGAGTACTTCATTTGGTGAAGAGAAACAAAAAATGTATATTTTTATAAAAAACTGAATCCACAAATCACCAAATCCTCTTTTAATGAAAAAACAGTGTTCGTAAAAAGTCCACAAAATGGCCGCCTTCTCTTTTTTTTGGTTTTAAATGAATCACGTTTCGGTTGAGTGTTCGAACTCGAAAGATTCAAAGGAAAAAATGTTTATTTTTTGCGTTGTGAGGATTATCAATAGAACGAAAAGAAACAAACGAACTCATTAAATGGAACAATAATTTTCTGATCCTCAAACTTGCCAAATCCTTTAATTTTTTTCCATCTCCTTCGGCGGAATTAGTTCCCTCGTCAGTAAATATTTAAACTCGTTTTTCAATTTTTACGCCTTCCTTTACTCTTTTAAATTTATCCAACGTGTGATGTTTGAGCACCTAATTTTCTTGCCAACGGCTCTGGAGAGCTTAATATAACCTCCAAGAATTGAGCTATCTCACATCCTTTCCCTCTCTTCGTATTATATAAACTTTGCCACTCAGAAAGGATGATGTAAATCCGCCTTTTAACTTTTGCAATGGCCTCATTCGAATTCCGAGAAGAAATTTTTGGATTTCGGATTTGAGAAATTTTTTCCCCCTATTGCGGTTGTGCGATTTTAAATTATATTTGAGAAGAATTTTTGGAGCGTAAAAACTATTACAAATTGAAAGAAAGGATTTTTTTTGGTTTTTCTCTCACGACTAACGGTATTTTACAAACCAAGAGATTTGTATACATTTAATTTAATTTGGATTTCCGTTGAAAAAATTTAATGAAATGCGGTTAAAAAGGAAACAAAAAAGTACCGAGAAAAAAAGAAGGGGAGAGGTTTCTTCAGAGCTGAATTTCAATTCGGAATTCCCTCGAAAAGTTATAATGAAAGTGTTATCTTCTGGTGAGATCTGAGGAAAGAAGAAAAGCTGCACGAAATAGTAAACAAATTAAGGCGGTGAGCAGTTAATGAGAATGGCGGTGCATTTAGGGGACGACGCTTACAATACCGACATTTTCACTTTTAACCCGGATTCTTTGGGCTGTCGTCCACGTGATCGGCATTTTCTCAAATGAGCGTCGTCTTTCTCTTCTCGCAAAAGCTCCCCTTATTTAATATTTAATTTCTAAGAAAAGAGCTCAACGATTTCATATGAAAAAAGGGTAATTTCGAGTCAAAATAAAAAATAAATCTTATCTCGGGGGGAGAAGCGTGAAATTGAAATTTCATTCGCAGAATAATAATTATTTTCAAATAAGAATTTAAAACCCGGGAAAACTCTTATTTCCGATTACAAATAAGGATGATTTTTCCTCTCGTTTCGGACTTCCCCCCCGCCGTTCGCATATTCATGACAATGGCTCCATAAATTTTCAAATTCATCATTGATTACGAGATAAAAACAAATCCTGGGTTAAAGCTTTTCAATATTTCATTTCCGGTTTTAATGAGTCACTGATTGGGTTAGCAATTTTCAGGAGTTTGCACGTTTTTTAGCAGTCTGTAGTTATTCGTAGCTTTTTCTTGCTCTCATGGCTTGGATTTAAGAGTTTACAGCTTTTAACAGACTCAAACTAACAGGCCTGATTCAGATTAAACTAACAATGATTAACTAAGGCAGTGATGACCAAACTTTGATAATATGCGGGCCAAAGTTGAGTTTGGTGTAATTTCGAGGGCCACAACGTTTAAGAAAATTAAATATTCTCTAATAATTATAATATTAGTTTTTACTCTCTTCTCATTTTCCCTTTTTATCTTTTTTCTCTTTCTTCTCATTTTCCCCTTTTCTCTTTTTCTCCTTTTCTCTTTCTCCTCATCTTTTCCTTTTCCCTTTTTCTTATTTGCTCCTTTTCTCTTTTTATTATTTTCTCTTTTTGTCTTTTTCTCCTCTTTTCTTTTTCTCCTTTTCCCCCTTTCTCTTTGTCTCTTCTCATTTTCCCCTTCCTCTTTTTCTCTTTCTTCTCATTTTCCCCTTTTCTCTTTTTCTCCTTTTCTCATTTCCTCATTTTCTCCTTCTCTCTTTCTACTTATTTTCTCCTCATTTCTTTATCTCATTTTCTCTTTTTCTCCTTTTTCTTATTTTCTCCTTTTTCTCTTGTTTCTTTCTTCTCATTTTATCTTTCTCTTTTTCCCCTTTTTCTCTTCCTTCTCATTTTCTTCTTTTCTCTATTTTCTTGCTCTTACGGCTATTGCCTTTGCCTCTTTTTTCCGGTTTTATCCTTTTTACATTTTTATGCAAGCAGTCCTTTTGACTTATATCACCGAATGGATTCGAAAGCGTAAATTTAAAATTTTGCCGAAAGGTAAGAAAGAATTAGAAAAACCTCTAATTTAGAAATTAAAATGGACTAAAATCACCAAATACGTATGTGAATATAGGAATAAAAGAGCGGGCCACATGCAACACCTTCACGGGCCGTAGGTTGGCCATCACTGACCTAAGGGATGATTTTTTTTTCTTAATTGAAATGCTTAATTCAAATTCGGGATAATTAAAAAAAATACTCGGAGAACTGCTTAATGGATTTTGAATAAACCGAATGAGCAAAGATAAAACGTTAGGTATAATTCAAGTTCAGGGTTCTTTTGTTTTTAATTTGAATTCGTGGGGTCGAATTCCCGGAAGTGAATTGCAAATATCTGCAGTTCTCCCAACAGAAATTACGTTTTCCTTTCCGTAAATTAATTCATGAAAATGAGAAGATGAGGAGACCGTAATAAGGGAAAAAGCTTCTTAGAAGGACTTACTGAATATAATTTTTTTAGTTTGCGGAGAAAAAAATGTCACCCTATTTGAGCTTTTATTTCTTCTGCATAACTCAGAAAATTTTATTTTATCCTTATTCCTGACTTTATATTATTTCTTTTTCTTTTTTTTTTGTAGCATTTTTCTTTGTCGCGTTGAAAATTAGGATAATGTACATCTCTTCTCATAAATTACTTCTTGTGTTTTCTTTTATTAAAAAAAATAAAATAAAATTATTTCAAGTTTATTTTTTTTTCTTAAAGGCCCAATGCATTAGAATAATAATTTTCTCTAATGGGAGAGAGGAAACTTGGCTTAAAGACATAGAAAGAGTGTAACGAAAAATCAGACTTGATGAAAAGATAAAACGACAATTTGAAAAAAATACAATGTTATTTGTAACACATTTAATAGTATTGTAAATATTCTCTCCTCAAACACTCATTTATTTCCGTTGTAAAATTTAAAAAAAGCAATTCCATTGCGGAGGGCGACTCAGACATCTATACCTCTATGGTATAAACAAAGCCCGGCAATTTGGTTACCATAGAGGTACCCCAAAATAGCATAGAGTATACAACAATGACAAGTGCGAATTCTTGTATCGATTGCGAGATTGAACCGTTACTCCCTCGACATCTCCAACGCGCGTCATTTTTGTATTTGTGAATGACAACTTGAACTGACTCAGCCGGTTGTTCTTCTTGTGAATAAATTAAATGATGTCGAACATGAAAAAAAAAATTTACTGTAATCGAAGATCCCCGATGGATTAACGGAATGCTTTCCTCTTATGTTTCACAGTTAAAAAATTTAACAGTACTGCGTGGAGAAATGTATTTTCCCTCCCGTGTTTTCTTATACCCTTTTTTTCAGACCAGATTTGGCTCAATTACTCGGTTTTTCACTTCCGTAAAATCTTCCCCCGGTTGAATTTATGCAATTAAGATTAATAGAAAGTTCGTTAGAAGGTTGAAACTTAAGTTCATTCTTTTTAGATTAGCATAAAAGTAATTTCTTGCTTTGATAAGCACATTTAAATATTCTAAAATTTCTTATAATTGTTAAACAACGTTGATAGAATAATAATAAAAATTATTAAAAACTTGTTAAAATTCATGAACAAATCGATTTAAAAGAAAATAGAAGCAGTTATTAAAATTTTAATTGGAAACTTATGAGAATTACAGTGGGGAAAAAAAAGAATTACCAGAAGAGTTATTCGACCTCCATTGTGAGGAAAACATGGAAAAGTCAATTTTGTTGGCGTCGACTCAAGAATTTTCACCATAAAAGTTTCATCTAAAGTTTAAAGGATTTGCACTCGCCACTCGATGACCCTTCGAACCCTCCAGCTCACTTTATATGAAAAAATGTCTCTTTTATAACAGATAAGGATAAATACATTTAATATTTCTAAAAATAAATTTCAGAATGTTTTCCCTTGGAGAAAAACCATTTTCATTTGTTTTCTTTCCCCGCCCTTTCATTGACTATAAATATGCGGTCGCTGCTGACTGCTTATTTTCCCTTCCGACATCCCTCGATTTGCTCCCCCCAATAACCTTCCACCTTTCAATGAGAGGTTTAAAATGACCAAATGTCTCAGTGTTAAACTGAAAACAGTTCTCCACCAAACACACAGAAGACTCAGTGTAGCGGATATTGGTCACTTTTACTTTTACAGTTGTCATGGGTAATTAAACCGTGGTATACCGTTCCGTGTAATCTTGAGGTTCGTGTAACGCTTCCAGTTTATTCCCCAAACTTTCACCAAAGGAAGCATCACCGCTTTTGGATTCTCAAAGGAGAAAAAGGTTCTTCAATCGAACAATGTCTCATCGAACCTGAAAAACTCGAAATGCAACCGTGCCAAATGATTATTGAAACATTTCCTCGAAGAATTGGCAAATGATTGGGTTACGTCGTTTCCTCGCCAAATTATCCGCGGCCCGGACAAAGACATTTAACATCCTGGAATTTAACATACTGAACCTTGGAGGGAATTGCGTCCGCCATTCTTGGACGATGTGATTGGTCATAAAATGGTGGAGAACAGTCAGGCACTGAAACGTCGCGGTGATAAAAATCGCGGTTGGGATGACATTTACTTCGATGTGATTTGCACCACTTTTCTCGACCTAACACATTGACCACCTTATCTCAGGTTCGGCATCCGCTATAAAATCAATTTCGACTGTTTACCAAGTTTTATAATTAGCGGAGTACTCGGGAGTGCACTTCGGAATTAAATACTCAGGTGAGATTTTAGTTTTACTAATTTTAATTAAAAGCTATTAACTCTTAGCGGTCGTATGTCTGCTCTCAGCCATCACAGCAAGGAACTTATACTGTATAACAACGAATCTTATACTGTATGCATTCCTATATCAGTTTCAATGCCTAATAAACCTTTTCATCAACTAAAACAATGCTCCATCGATTGGAGATAATATAATTATAAGTATATTTATAATTATAAATTGTATTTAGCAGTAATTATAGATTCTCTCTTGTTAAAATATGACTAAATATTACTGAATATTATGTATATGTATCCCTGCTCTTTCCAAACAAATTTCCGACCAATTGATACCCATACACAAATTTTATACCACCGCAAAGGGTTAATTCCAGTCAGTATATATATTGTATTTGTTTAGTGTTTTTTGTTTTCAAAACAGACTTTATACGATACAATCAAATAACCCTTCATATAATAATATAAATATTTATATTCTCTCTTGACGTTCTCTTATATACTCTTATTTATATTCTCATGACATTCTCTCTTGTTAAAATATGACTAAATATTACTGAATATTAGTGAATATTATGTATATGTATCCCTTCTCTTTCCAAAGAAATTAATTCCGACCAATAGATACCCATACACAAATTTTATACCACCGCAAAGGGTTAAAAAGTTATTTTTGTTTCCCTCAATGAAATTCTATCGGCTCACATGGGGGCGTACAAATGAGTTTTTATTTGTATCAAAAATATACTCTGAGAAAAATAAGATACAATGTTATGTCAAAATGTAAAATTAATCTTTAATATTTTTCCTTAATGTTTTAATTTCATAGACTTATCCAGTGGTGCCCAATGTACGGCCCGTGAAGGTCTGTATGTGGCCCGCGCTTTTATTCCTATATTCACATACGTATTGGCTCGCGGGCCAAATTTTTTTTTTGGTTGCATGGCCCAATCGCGATGTCATCAACGGAATTTGGCCCGTATATTATGAAAGGTTGGACACCACTGGACATATCTAAACTGGTAAATAATCAGGAAAATTATTTTGGTTTTAAATGAAGGCAAGAAAAATTTTAAAAGCTCGGAAGTCTTACGCTTCCGGGCGCCTTTTTGAAACTTCCGGCCACCTGCTTCCCCCCAACTAAGTAACGAGCTCACCCCTTCCCTCCCCTTTTAAAAACTTCCTTCAGGGGTCCTGCGCCGGGCTCTTTTATTGTACTTGTCATTGAGCCCTACTGAGTTAATTTCCTTTGCGATCCCTTCGTCACCCCCCGCCCCTTTACCTTAAAAAAGCTTTTCCATTTTAACCCCCCCCCTCCCCCGTTGGTTGGTTAGCTTCGTCTCACCTTCATCCGCGCTTACACTTCAAACAAACAAACAAGCTTAAATAAGTTTCTCTCGAGATTCAATTTTTTTAATCCCGGAAGGGATGAAAACTGTTTAATTTAGCTGATGCAAGCCGATGTATAATGTCGCGGAAACCAGGAAGGAAAAAAATTTTTAAGAACAAAACGGGTTTGAAATTTTTGATAAAGATGTTTTTTTATAAACTTAAAGTATTATTCTGACACGGTGAGTCCGCTTCAATCCACCCCTGTCCTCCAACCCCCTATTCTGAAAAAAGAGGTTTAGTTTTTAAATAGTATCAAATTTCCTCGACTCTGTCTTTCAGTCACAAACAATAATAGAAGACAAATTTTTTCCCTTTTCAATAATAACTTATTCCAATATTCTCCCCTAAAAAATCATCTAAATTATGGGGGAGGGTTTTAAGGATGCAGAAATGCTGATGGAATTATTACAAAAAGGGAAACCGTAGTTCGCAGAAGGATACATTGCAAGGGTAGTTTTATCTGAATCGCTTTCAGCATACAGGGAAAGATAATGAAAGGGTGAAAAATAGAAAAGTGAAAAGGGGGTGTCTTAAACTGAAAACTTGAACTTTAAAATGCACAAACCGCAAACAAAGATGCGGATGATAACGACCGGTATTTACTATTTCTTTAGTACGTACTAATTAGTTGACTAATTTATGTGAAAGCTCCCTCGGGCTTCTCATTTTCTCTACATTAAATGACGTCTTTTATAATTTTCCGCATTATGTTTTTAATCCGATTGCGATCGGAACAGTTGTCATTTATTTGGAATTTATCAGGTTTTTTGCGATAAAATAACCTACATCGGTGTCTTAAAACTTCTCTTAATTGAAAAACATGCCTGACCTTTCCTAACCTTGATCTTGGAATAATTTAAGTTTGTTCTTTTGCAGAAATGTCACAAAACCACTTTCTTTTGGCAATCGTTCTCATAACGTTAGCGCATTTCGTTCCGGCAAACGGTTCAGGTTCGTCTCTCTGTGACTTTGAGATTTTTTTTGTCCACAGTGACGAATATATGTGATTTTTCAGGTATGGCCCGAGTGACCTGCTACTTCAGCAATTGGGCCATTTACAGACCTGACGTCGGAAGTTATGGCATCGACGACATTCCCGGCGAAAAGTGCACCCATTTGATATACTCTTTTATCGGTGTGAGCAATGTCACGTGGGGTGTTCTCATTTTAGACGAAGAAGTGAGTATAAATGAGGGATCGACTGTTATTTATATTTTTGAATTCCTCAAAAACGCGAGTCTGAAAATTTTAGAAAAATCATTTATTCTCATTCAAACTTTGCTAATTACGTTCTTAATAACCTGACAATTAGAAATGAACTTGGGGAAACAAAACAAAACAAAAAAAAATTTTTTTTTATAAACTTTAAAAGAAAAAAAAATTATTTCCTGCATTTTAGTTGACAGCGGCAAAAATTGTTTCTTAAAACATTTGAGTTTACTGGGGAGGGGTGACAAGAAAACTTTTTCTTTTCATAACTTTCTTCATTCCCTCCTCACTCCTCACCAATTCCACCACTTTAAGTAAGAGACCAATCCCGTTTGTGCTTACAATTATACTTCATATGGATTTGAGAGAATTTTTATTGGCAATAAAAACACCCAAATTATCGCTGATTTACCCCAAATTGCACCGAACAGCGAATGCGGTATAGTTATGAATTTTTGTAGCAATAAATAGTCTTATGTTCACTCATTTGTGGAAGCGAAAGAAAAAAAGGGGGAAGTTAGTAAAAAGTCTGGAAAAAGATGACCTCGTACTTAAGTCTTTTGACTGAATTTTTAATCAAAAAATTTGTAGATAAGACAAAATGGTTGTCGGTATTAAAAACTCGTTAAATTGGGGTGCCGAATTAAAAACAGATTAGGTTTGCCGACTTGTCAAGTTTTAACGGATTTATCGATTCCAAGAAATATTTCGTTGAGGAGAAAACCAAAAACCGGTCTTCACCCTCGTGAATTAAATAAAAATTATAAAAAAATGATTATCATTGGCCATTTTATCTTTCAGAATGACGTCACAAATGGAGGGTTTAACAAATTTGTCGCCCTCAAAGACAAATATCCAGGTCTGCACGTGTCGGTGGCAGTGGGGGGTTGGGGAGAGGGAGGTCGCAAGTACTCGGAGATGGTCAGTGTTAAGGCCAGAAGAGATGCCTTTATCGCAAGTGTAGTGGGTAAGAGAGAAGCCAGAGACATGTTTGATGCATTTTGAGGGAGTACACAGTTTACAAAAGTTGCTCCGTTGCAGAGTTTATGCACAAATATGGTTTCCAAGGATTTGATTTGGATTGGGAATATCCCGGAGCTGCTGACAGAGGGGGAAAGTTCTCAGACAAAAACAATTTTTACTATTTTGTCGAAGAGCTGAGGAGAGCTTTTGACAGAGAGGGGAAAGGCTGGGAGATAACAATGGCAGTTCCCGTGGCCAAATTCAGGCTCAATGAAGGTTATCACGTTCCTGAATTATGTCAGTGAGTATAATTTCGCATGTTTTTGCGGACCGTTGTGTCTTCCGTTTCCGCAAACGATATTACAACATATTTTCAGAAATCTTAACGCAATCCATGCAATGACCTACGATTTGCGAGGAAACTGGGCAGGTTTTGCTGACGTTCACAGCCCTCTGTACAAAAGACCTCACGACCAATGGGCCTACGAAAAGCTGAACGTGGTGAGTGGAAGAAAATCTTCAAAAGGCAATGGAACGCTTATATTATTGCTCCGCTTCTCAAATTATCATCAATTAAAACAAATTGAACAAAGGGAATGAAAACAAAAAGTATTTTTAGAAACAGTGTATCGAATTAGTAAAAAAAATTCTCTTTCTTTCCTCATGCGCTAATTGAACCGGACATATAAATTTCCGTTTTTTCATTCAATTAGATTTGAGGCTTTGTGAATCAGTTAAAAGGGGTTCAATCTAAACATAAAATTGGCGATTCATGACTTTTGCTTTCTCAATTTGTAACTATAAGATGAAAAATCTTTTGTTCCTAAATGTAATATTTCCGTGTCTGAGAAATTCAGCAGTTTGGCTTCGGAGTAGCAGAAGAATATTCTTTTCCAGAATGACGGCCTTCAACTGTGGGTGGATTACGGATGTCCATCCGATAAAATGATCGTTGGAATACCTTTCTACGGCAGGACGTTCAATCTTGGCTCGGGAAATTCAAATTACAATTTGGGAACTTACATTAACAAGCAGGCTGGAGGTGGAGATGCAGGACCTTACACTCAAGCAAAAGGAACACTCGCTTACTACGAAGTAAGTCATATCATACCCCCCAAAAAACTACAAAATATTTCCGCTCAATTCTAAATACGAGTTTAAGGATTTCTAACTGGCTTAAATATTGTAACATCCTTTTGTCTTTTAGATTTGTTCATTTATGAAAAATGATTCCGCATGGGTTGACAAATGGGATGACGTCGGACTTTGTCCTTACACATATAAAGGCCATAATTGGGTTGGTTATGAAAACGCCAAATCAGTTCGGCATAAAATGGACTGGATTAAGCAGAGAGGTTATGGAGGAGCCATGGTGTGGGCTATTGACATGGATGACTTTCGGGGGTTGTGCGGACCGAAAAACCCTCTCATAACAATTCTTCACGAAAATATGAAAAATTACAAAGTTCCGGAACCGCAGACCACTACAACTCCTAGGGTAGGATTTCTTTTGTTCTTCAACACATTTTCGCCTTTATGCTTTAATGTTTTTGTATTTCAGCCCGCCTGGGACAGGCCTCCCAGTACTACCCCGATGTCGGGAGTCTCAACCACCCGACATACAACCACAACCGGCGCCTCAACGCATTCTACCACCCGCACATCTACCAGCAAAGAAACAGTCACCACTAGAATCCCGACGCAATCCACCACCAGGAGCACAACGCACTCCACTCAAAGACCAACAACCACCCCTGGAAGTTCAGAAGATAATAACATACCCTCGGCTGAATGTTCCGCGGGTCAGGACTATATTCCCGATACAGAATGCAATAAGGTAGGGAATTTACATTTGAGGAGTACAATCCATACCCGCCATCTTTTTCAAAGCTACAACTATTCCCAAATTTATATTGTTTAATGTTTATTTTCAGTACAACCGATGTGTTTTTGGGAAGCCCGTCCCGTTTACTTGCAAGAAAGGCACTGTATGGGTACAATCGCAGCAAATTTGCGACTATGCTGAGAATTCCGACAGGCCAGAATGTCGCAAGTTTTATTCGTAGCCGTTATATTTCTTCTAATGTCGGCAATGTGATTTCTGTTCCTCGCTAAAACTGTATCCTTAGTCATTTATTTTTATATCGAATTATTTGTTGTTTTTATACAGATTTTTTATATAAAGCTTATATAATGTTTTTTATACGGTGATTATCTGTAAATAAACTATTTGTTTCTGTTAATTTAATTAAAAGTTGCACTGCATCCAAGAGCTTTGTCGTTTTGTGGACGACAATAACTGTTGGGTTCAAAGCTCAATCTTTCATGGGTACTGCAGCAAAAATGGGAAATTCTAGCAATAAGAATATGTTTGTTAGAATTAGCACCAATTGAAACCAAGGAGAATAAATATAAGCAGAAGAAATTTTCTCACTTCGAAATCTTATTCAGGAGAAAACTGTCTTTCACTTAATTATTTTCTGAACATAATGTCGTCATTTATACGTTTAAAATTGATATCAGTAAAAATGAAGGAAACTGTAGCTTATGGGTTTTTTTAAGGAAAAAAAAATTTCCCTGGTGAGGAGAGAAAGACTAAAATTGGGCGTGGCTGTTGACAACATGAGTTTGTGCACTTTTAAGGCTGAATCGTGGCCTTTAAGAAAAGTTCTGACCCGTTCACGCATCTCTTGACCTTCCAGTGACCCTTACTGCCATAAATTACTGAATCTTTCACAGCATTTCTTTTCTTTTTTCAACAAAGAACATGTTTGCTGTTTCCAAATCCAAATCGTCTGGAAAGTTTCAGCCAAAACATAGTTGAATCAAAACAAAAATATACAAAGGATTGTGTTACAAAACAGAAAATTGTTATGTTTAGGTAAAATGTGCTTTTATTTGAACAGCTCAAATTGTAACCTTTTTTTGGAAAACTAAAAATCGGGCTATCTGCATTCTGGTCGATCTGCATTGAAAGGGAAGTCGCAGGCTGATTTTGACTGACACCATACAGTTCCGGGCGCGCAATGGAATTCCACGGGTTTCCAATGGTCGCAAATATAAAACTGAAAAAAAAATTATGCAAGAAAATTCCTTATAAACGGAATAGTAATATTACATGTCAATATTTCACACATAAGAGGAGGTAAAAAGAGGAAAGTTTGTCTTATGGTTCCATCATTGTAGTCAAATTCATATGGTTCACCTATCTGAAGGCGGCATTATTTGTTTTGGGGAAATCCAAAACTTAGCGGTAAACTCATAAACGCTGCACATTCTTGTTTGATATGATAAGCAACGATTTTATCAAGCCGATCCTCTGAAAAATGCTTTGTGGTCCTCAAAGAGTGATAAGGATAGCGATTAATTGAGTTTTTTCAAAGAGAAGTTATGACAATGGCCTTACACTAAACTACTATTGTTTTTATTTTGAGTCCGAATCGATTGAGAGCCTCCATTAAATACAGAAGTTATCGTGATTTACTCTTAAAATTAATTATAAACGAAAGTTTATTTTAAACTTTGGTTAAATTAATAGAGTTATTTCAAATTTTTGACCGGAAAGTGGTCAGGCTCATTTTTTAAGTTTCATTCATACACTCTCTTACATTTTAGAATAAAAGTTACAGCCCAATACATTCAAGAAAATTTAATTTTCAAACAATAGATCTTTCCAGAAGGTCGAGATAAAATTTAATACTGTTAATCATTAAAAAGCAGTTATTTAACTTTTCCCAAGTTTCATAGTTAGAAATTAACGGGCTTCACGGTTGACAAGTTAATTTTTTGATTTGCAAAATTAAAGCAAATAAGAAGCGAAAAAAAATCCAAAAAATAAGGGAAGAGATTCAGCCTGCTTGCTTTACATACATACACACAAACAACAGTTTGTATAAAACCGAACTTACCTTATCGCAGTCTGTGTGAACAACATATTGAGCACCGTTCGCACAATTTTCAACTGGATTACTTATAGTAGTTGTCGAAATAGGAGGTGAGGTTGGCTGGGAACTTGTGCTTGGAGCGGGGGTAGAAGTAGGTGCAGGGGTTGGTGTGGAAGTGGGTGCAGGAGTGGGTGGAGGGGTGGGTGAAGAGGTAGGTGCAGGGGTGGATGGAGGAGTGGGTGAAGAAGTGGGTGCAGGAGTGGGTGGATGGGTGGATGAAGAGGTGGGCGCAGGAGTGGGTGAAGGAGTGGGTGAAGAGGTAGTTGTAGAAGAGCGTTGAGTAGTGGTAGATGGAGGTAAAGTTGAAGTGGTAGTTGAAGTTGTAGTTCTAAGAGTAGTTGTTTCGTATCCAGTAGTAGTCGAAGACGGTTTCTGCCAGTCCGGCTTTAATTAGTAGAAATTAATATCACTGAATCAGCAGGGGATTTACATAGATGAAAATTTTAAATACACTTACACGTGCTGGAGGTGTATAGTTATACAATGGGACAAAATAGTACTTCAGGTTATCATTGATGGCTTTGAGTAGTGGGTATATCTCTCCGCAAACTCCTCTAAAATCATCCAAATCAATAGCCCAAACCATAGCTCCGCCGTAACCCTTTGCTTTTATATATTTCATTTTATGCTCGACTGAAGTCTTGTTTTCATATCCAACCCAGTTGTGTCCCTTATAAGTAAAAGGACAAAGACCAACTGGATCCCATCTAAGAACCCATGAGTCATCTTGTTGAGCTAAACAGATCTGAAGTCGTATTCCGTTAGTAATTAAACAAAATTTTTATTGAATTTATTATTACCTCGTAATAAGCAAGAGACCCTTTAGCAAGCGTATAGGGTCCTGCATCTCCTCCTCCCGCCTCTTTGTTAATCCACGTGCCAATTTCGAAGTTATTATTGCCTTGTCCCAAATTGTAGGTTCTGCCATATAAAGGAATGCCAACGATTAGTTTGTATCGTGGGCAGCCATAATTTTCCCAAAGTTCCAGTCCATCATTCTGTAAAATATTTTTCACAAAGTGAAGATTGCACAATGGGGATACAATGGGTTAAGAGTAAATGCTAATTTTACTTACGACATTCAACTTTTCATAGGCCCATTGATCCGTTGGCCTTTTATAAAGCGGACTGTGTACATCAGCAAAACCAGCCCAATTCCCCCTCAAATCATAAGTCATAGTGTGAACAGCATCCACTAATCTACAACAAAAATGAGAGATAACCTTGCGGGAGACATTTTTTTGATAAATGGCATTTACAAGGGTTTAGTGAAACCAAAAAATGTTTTGGGAAAGACAAACAAATAATTAAATACTGCAGATAAAAATACAAAAGCATTGCTCTTTGAAATATTTTTATACAACTATGCCTCTGAAAAAGGTTTTCCTTTTTAAGTTTTTTTCTCCCCCCCGTGGAAAAACCACGACGAACTCACTGGCAGATTTCGGGAACAAAATATCCTTCGTCGAGTCTGAACTTGGCCACAGGCACTGCAATGGTTATGGCCCAGTTTTTGCCTTCTTTATCGAATGCCCTTCTCAGTTCCTCGATGAAATAAAATACATTTTGCTTGTCCTGGAAACTCCCGCCCCGATCAGCCGCTCCTGGATATTCCCAGTCGAGATCCAGCCCGTCAAATTCGTATTTGTTCATAAATTCTGAAAAACAAAGAGATAATGTCAGTGTTTTTTTTCTGCTGTAGATTCATTCAAAGCACAACTCACCGACAACACTCCGGATGAAAGCGTCTCTTCGTGCTTTGACAGAAACCATTTGGGAGTACTTCTTTCCCCCTTCACCCCAACCACCGAGGGCCACGTGAAATTTCACATTTGGATTTGAATCTTTCAAACTCAAAAATTGTTCGAATTGTCCATTCTGAATATCCACCTAAACAACGAAACCATCCCTGTAATTCGTTTCCATTTACAGCATTTAATATTAAACTTTCTGTTGAGCCTCACTTCTTCATCCAGTATCAAAACACCCCATGTGGTGTTGCTGACTCCAATAAAAGAGTAAATTATATCCGTACATAAAGTTGGATCTATTTCAGAAACACCGAATTTTCCAATTCCAGGTCGTCTTACGGCCCAACTACTAAAATAACAAACTATTTTTTTATTTACTGAAATAAAGATAAATAAATTAATTAGTTTCTGCGATAAACGGTGCGATTTAATAAAAATGTGATAATTCGGATACTTTCAAGATCTGATATATTAGATTTCAAGGGAGAGGTTCCATTTTTCCTTATTCCAATAGTCATGAAATTGTCGCTGATTAAAATATGAATAATAAAATGATATTACACTGTAATCATAGTTTGTATTTGTCTGTAGCAATTATTTCACGTTCAAACAGTTTTACCGATCAATGGGCTCGGATATGTAATGTCGAATTTAGTAGTATTAAAATGCTCAAGAAAATTTCAGTATTTCAAAATGGAATCATTCAAATTTTTTATTTCTTTACTCGATCAGTGTCGGCTTTGATTATAATAATATGCAGAGTGACTAAACTTGTAGTTTTCTTAGGAGCTTTGGGATTAAACTGGTTCTAATTTTGGAACAAACTTTAGATCAGTGATGGCCAACCTATGATAATGTGCGGGCCAAAGTTGAGTTTGGTGTAATTTCGTGGGCCATAACGTATGAGAAAATTAAATATGGATTTTTTATATTAGTTTTTACTCTCTTCTCGTTTTCCCCTTTTCTCCTTTTCTCTTTCTTCTCGTTTTCTCCTCCTTTCTATGCCAAAATTAAATAAAGATTTTTAAAATTAGTTTTTACTCTCTTCTGATTTTCCCTTTTTCTCATTTTCTCCTTTTCTCTTTCTACTCATTTTCTTTTCTTTCCTTTTTTCATTTTCTCATTTTCTCCTTTTCTCTTTCTCTTTCTTCTCATTTTCTCCTCTTTTGTTTTTCTCATTTTCTAATTTTCTGTTTTTCTATTTTTGTCTTTTTCTCATTTTCTCTTTCTTCTCTTCTCATTTTCTTCTTTTCTCTTTCTTCTCATTTCCTACTCTTTTCTTTTTCTCTTTCTTTTCATTTTCTCCTTTTCTCTTTCTTCTCATTTTCTTCTTTTCTCTTTTTCTCTTTCTTCCCATTTTCTTCTTTTCTCTACGTTCCTGCTCTCACGGCTATTGCCTTTGCCTCTTTTTTCCGGCGTTACCCTTTTTACATTTTTATTTAGGCAGTCCTTTTGTCTTATTTGACCGAATGGATTCGAAAGCGTAACCGTAAATTTAAAATTTTGCCGAAAGATAATAAAGAATTTCAAATTGAAGTTATTCTAATATTAGAATAACCCTTTATTTAAAAATAAAAATGAACTAAAATCACAAAATACGTATGTGAATATAGAAATAAAAGACCGGGCCACATGCAACACCTTCACGGGCCGTAGATTGGACATCACTGCCTTAGATCAAACAATCATAATATTATCATAATATAATCATAATATTAAATTTTCGACATACCATGTCCAGGATTCGTGGATGAAGCGGATGACAGAGCAACAGCTGCCAGAGCCAGAGAAAAGATGATCTTCATGTCCGGCAATAACAATGTGGACTTTGTTGTCAGACTCTAATGTTAAAAGTAGAACAAATAGGCAATTTACGAATTTTATAAACTGTATTTAAGATTGCGATTATAGGTTTTAAACAAAATACAACTCACAACATAGTTTTTGATGTATTATTTTATTCGGTATTCAAACATTCGAATAAAAGATTAAATCATTACGAAAGTATGAGATAATTTAATTAAATTTTTTATATATATAAAAAAGGGCAGCATACATAAAAGCTCAAAGTCGAAAACATCTTTGTAAATTTTTATAAGAAATCAAAGTCTGTGCTGTTATTTCTAAACCTCCCCTCTACAGTTTCTTTCTTCTCCTTCTCAAACAGATTTTTTTTTTGTCTTACTCTTTCTCCCCCCTTTAAATGTTTAGTGCCTTATTTATTTATATTTTATATCTTCAAAATTCAGACAGGTAAATATAATTTAGGGAAAGAATAAAAAAAAATTTTTTATATGTCGGTTTTTTATGACTTAAAATTTTCTCACTTAAGACAATTGACTTAATTCTTCATTTTGAGATTTCAAAAATGTAAATGACACTGTAAAAGAGTAACAAACCCACCTGTATAATTAATATATCTATAAAACACTCTCAATTATACGAGTTTTCCTTTACTATCGACACCCTGTTTTATATAGTTTTTCGAATGAACAGCATTGAAGGATTATGAATTAAGAATTGTATTGACTCATTGACAGTGATAATGGTGATAAGAGACAAAAAGCTGTTATCAATCCCAATAAGGCTTTATTCGACTGCCAGCAAAGCGGACACCCAGTGCTACATTTAAAAGTTGACCCAGTCGTTTCATTTTTAGACAAAACAACCTATAAATTTCTTGTGAAAACTGTCGGTTTGATGGTCGGGTTTAATTTTCAACCGTTGAGCTCCCCCTTTAACATTTTCTTGCTCATTCACAGTTTTTCCTTCCCTCTTCACATATATAAAGTGTTTTGAAGTGTTTTCGTATTTGTTCTAAAAAATTATTTATTTTGAATCAAACGGGGAGAATCGGAAATCTAAAAAGTTACGTTGATACAGTCAAAGAATTTTGTAATATTGAGAAATGAGAGCGATTACGAAATGAAATTGATTATGATTTAATGTAAATTTTCAAAAAAATGTCTGCTGAAGGAAAAATACAGTATAAAATTTTTTATAACATTATTATGATTTATTTTGTAAAAATCAGTACAAACAATTTGAACGATTTCGTTTTTTTTTTCTAATCAACTTTTAATTACACTTTAAAAATTTGTTCCGTAAAAAGTTTTTAATTATTCTTAAAATTGTATTTCAATTTTAAATAATAAAAATTTAAATACAAAATAGACAGTAATGTTATTACAACTAATAAGTTACTCTCGAATGCTTAATAAATACAATTTCATTTTTACTCCTGTGGTAATGAGAGACGAATTATAACGATCCGAATAATTCTAAGACACAAATTATTTACAAACTATTGGAATGATAAGATGAAATTGATTTCCTTAATTGTTCTAATTAGAAAAAGTCATCTTTTTCCTTTCTTATTATTGACATATTATTGACAATTATTGACATTCAACCATAACTTTGTTCAACAGAAAACAATATCAAACGGTGGAAAATTTAACTTTCCTGTAAATCTAATATTTATTTACAAAAAAAAATGTGTCACAGCAAAACTCCCACTGTGTAGGCGCTCTAAGGTGTTTCATTTTTAAAACCTTTGGCACATGGATTACAATTTATTTTTTATATTAATTTCTTGAGCTTTTTATGTCGCTTTTGTTCACCAAAGAAAAATTTATTGTAATATTTTAGATTTTATTAAATAATATTTTTCAATGATCTTAAGTAACTTATGTAATTTCATTTTGAATAAAATCACAACCTATTTTTCAAATTTTTTTTTTCTTAAAAACCATTAAAAGCAAATAACTATTTTTTTGAAAATGTTCTGTCTTTTTGCCTTAACACTAATTAACGAAAATAATAAATGTAAAAAAATCAATAAATAAAAAATCTGCTACGAGAAAAAATTTTCCCTTTGTTGATAGATGGGTAGGGGTTGGACTGGAGATAAGTCTCCCTCGTCGGGACTTTCCTCCCTTTCCAGAGGTAGAGCAGCCATTGCCTTTACTGTAAAAAAAAAATTATTTATTAAAACCGGAAACTTAGTTCGTTTAAATTTAACCCGAAAACTATTCAGCACATATAACCAGGCTCGTCAAAACAAAAAAAAAAAAACAAGGAAGCAGGAAAACAAAAACAAACCTTACCACTCTCACACACGAATGAGATGAGTGCATAGACAGTTAAACTAATCCTGCAGGTGCAAAGATGCAGTTACGGAACCTAAGGATAATCGCAATACAATTAAACACTTAACGGCAGATTAAGAAAACTAAGCAGACTCAAACGTCAACATAAACACTGATGCTAATTTAATCTTTAATGAGCTAAAGACACTGCCTAAAGCTATACATTCAGTGCATGCGACAGCATTTTTATTTAATGTTGGCTTACCGGCGACCAATTTACTTTTTTCCATGACTTGTTGAGCCAAGATCTGATTTAATTCGAGTAAGTGCTCTCTCTGTTTCTTCTCCTCCTCCACTTTCTTCCTCAGAGTGCAGCTTTTCTTTTCTTCCTCTAACCCTTCTAAACAAAGGCAAAATAAAGTTAAAATGAGCTTCAGTCAATATTTACCTAACTCTAAGGAGGACTGAAATAAATTTCGAGGTTTTAATTCAAAAAAAGTTGTCTGAAAACAATCAAATTTTTACTTTAAAACACTCATGTTTAAATTGCAATATGTCAAATGATTATTCACAGTGGTGTGAAATATTACCAATCGTCTCACCACCATTCATTATTTCTTTTAGAAAAGCAAACTTTATGTATCATTGTTTTCTTTTACGAGTCAAAGGTCAACCAGCCATGACCTAACAACTCAGTTCTAAGATAAATCAACCGAAATCTTACCTCCGCTAAGATCAGGTGTGGAAAGCGCTGTCGTTTCGGAAAGCATTTTCCGAATGCTTTCGGCCTTTCTCAGCCTTTGGAGCTGTTCTTCGGCTGTGAGCTGCTCCTGTTCGGGTATGTACCTCTCCGGTATGATGATTTTATTTGGAGTTCCTAAAATACTGTCTATTGTGCTCTCATTGTATCTCAAATCCTTTTGACTCATTGTTGATCTGACCACATCGGGAGCGTTTATTCTCGGCCGTAAAGCTCTTTCCATATCGAGATCATCCCTTGATCTGGCCAGGCCCTGGAAATAAAAAATTCGCCTGCCGAATTTCCCACTTAAAAACCGACACACTTTGATGGAAATAAAACCGACGCGTTCATAAGGTTTCAATGTCGGATTGTTTAGTACAAATTAACAGCTGATACGAATGAGGTCATTGCCAAAATCCATACACTTTTATGAAATTACAGTTACGTAACCTCATTCAAGGCTGTCTGTTATTTTTGCAAAAGGTTAATTTCTGAAACCTTTATATCCCAGGATACAATGTCAATAACCATCTTTAGTTACACAAAGGAATTGTTCAGATGGTTAATGTTTGTTCTCAAACATTGAAATGTTAAATTCATGGATACCAACTTTGACATAAAGCATGCAATAACACACTAGAAAATAAGCTGAACGAAAAGAACCAAGTGAGTGTAAAAGCAAACCTAAAAACGTACCACTTTTAAATGATCTTCGCTCTCTGGTACATGCCTGATATGAGAAACCGTGTGGTGTCGACGTTTTTCTTTTCGAACCTGCCTCCGATTCGAGTCATTTCGAACGGGGTTGTTCGACATTTCCATTATGATTTGTCTGGCGGCCTCGCTCTGATACACAGGCGACAGCTGGGGGCTGCTTCCCCCTTGCGAGGAGCAGCCGGCCTCAAATAGGGGTTTCTTCAAATCGGTTCTTCTTTCCTTGAGAGCAAAGTCTTGGCTCCGGAGTTTGGCCGTCAGCGTGGGGCTCAATCCTTCGCTCGAACTGTGCAGATCCTGACCCTTAAAATGCCCTCGTCTTAATGAAAACTCCGCCTCGTTTGGCCCACTGTAGCCTTTCGAGTTTTCATTCACGGGACTATTTAGCCTGTTTTCATTTTCGCCTCCGTTTTGTCGCTGATTTTCAAACTATTGTATCAAAAAGAATAACCAGAAAAGACACATAAACAACACATAAGCGGTAAAAAGTACACAATGCGACATGCACCAACATATAAAGTTTTGGAATCAATTATTTTAAAAATTTAGAAAGTACAAAAAGCGACTAAGAATAATCAATCCAAAAAGAAATGCATTAAAAATTCAGGAAGCAAAACAAAAACAATTTTTTGCTAAATAAGCAATAATCTCAAACAATAAAAACGAAAACAGCAATCTGATATAGCTAATCTCTACTGCATTAATTTCAAATTCATTATAGTTTTTTACAAATGGAAAGAACCTAAGGGGTCTTTTAATTTTTTATTCAACAATTAATCTTTATTTAACAGCTGATTTGTGATAGTTCACTGAAACACGACGTGTTTCTGAATGTCCTGTCCCTCATTAAGAGAAACAGAATTAATTTGCATTGTTTATTTTTAATTAAATCACACAATTTTCTTATTTCTAATTAAATGATTTTTGGAGTATATCAATAGAAGATTCCAAGAAAAAATGTAACAAATAAAATTAGTAATTGCAAAAAGCACAAAAAACCCTCCGATTAGTATCTCACAAAGAATTAATTCGTTTACGAATTACTCAGAATTACAGTCTTTCAAAAAAGGGGTTCAACTTACTCGAACTCTGCCTCTCCTTGTGACTAAAGTCTTCTGCTCAGGGTTGGCATCGCTTTTTCCCGGGTAAACAGAAAAATTACTTTTCCCGAATCCTCTGGGCAATGACATCGATTTAGGACTGGGCGAAGACATCAAATCTTGGTTCACTCTGGACCCCTCATCCAAATCCTGGTTCAAATTCTGAGGGAGAAACGGATTTGTGGGATGGAAATTAACGTAAGGATCGGGTTTTCCTTCTTGGCCGGCATAATCCTGCTCTTGGTAATCTCCTCCATGCTCGCTGTAATGGGGTGGATATGCACTGCTTTCATAAGACTCTTCGTCGACTCTTTCGAGGCCGTAGTTATCGTTTTCCTCGATGACGGAAACCCTCTTTGCAACGGCTGTGTTTCCTATTGGAATTCCTATGTTCCCATTTCGATCTCTGTCCCTTTGCCGTCGCTCTGATTCACGTTTTACTATTCGTACTGTTTTGATTTCTTGCTTCTCCTTTGGAATGATTCCTATGAATAATTATAAAAGCAGACATGTGAATAAAACAAATGATTCAGGTTGTTTTAATTGATTAACCCTTAGCGGTCGTATGTCTGCTCTCAGCCACCCCACAAGAATCTTATACTGTATGCATTCCCATATCAGTTTAAACTTTTCCTGAATTTCTATTAAGCCTTTTCATCAACTAATACGATGCTCCATCGATTGGAGATAACAAAATTTAATCTAAACAAAAGTTGTGCAAGAGGTGTCGCCATTGTAGAATTCCAAAGAATATTTTATAAATTATATTTAGGAGTAATTAATATTTAATATTTAATAAAATATTACTGAATATTATGTATATGTATCCCTGCTCTTTCCAAAGAAATTAATTCCGACCAATAGATACCCATCCCCAAATTTTATACGACAGCAAAGGGTTAATTATTATATAATTTTATATAAGGAAAAAAATCGGTTAAAATATTCCAAATGAGCGTCAAGGTAAACAATTCGAAATGGAAATACTCCACTTTCGCGTTTTAGTACAGAGTGGCAAAAGATTAGTTAAGCTTTAGTATTAGACTTATCATATGTTCTTTTAATTCAAAAGATAAACGGTTTTCCAATTAAAGAACAATTACCGTAAAATCGTTTCATTCTCTCATCAGCTTCGCTTAATTCAACAGGTGTGCAATAACTTGTGGGCGGCGTTTCTTCCGATGAGGAAAGTTTTGTAGGGCTCTGAACTTCTGGCAGATTTATTTCGTCTGAAATAAAAATATTAATTATTTCACAAATATTTTCGACGTGCGATAATTGTTATGCTGTATAATTTATTCACTTTAATTCCCCAAAAAAAGGTCAAGGACTGACGGGCTGATAGTTTGACCAAAAAGCTCAAGATTTCTCTAATGAATGATTAAATAAGACAAAACACTTTTTTCTATTAAGTATTAAAAGTAAGATGATTACCTTTCTTAGGGGTTTCAGTATTTATGTAAATAGGAGTCGTGCTTCTGGAGCCTGGGGAAACCGGCGGCGGTTGCTGCTGATTCTGATGACTGCCAACAAGGTTTTCGATACTCACGTCCTGGGTTACCAGTAGGTCCAAATCCGTTTCTAGCCAAGTTGAGCATGATTTCTTTTTTCCTGAAAAAAGTTTTTAAAGTTAATTCCGGGTTCTGTCTGCACCCATAATAAAATAAAATTAAAATTGTACCTGGAATTGGACCAGCGCCGGCCACTCCCGTGGGACCCGGTCGAATTTGTTGCACCAGCGTATCACTTTTTTCCGTCAACTGCTTTACTTGAGCACTTAGTTCATGTCTTTGCCGCTGTAGATCCCCGACCAACTGCTGAACTCTGCGAAGTTCCGCTTCCAGAGCCGCCGTGGTACTCCATGTCGTGGATTCTGGTAACAGTGGCACCGAGCTTCTGCTGCTGACCCTACTCGCTTGGAGCTTCTGTCGTAATATCACTAGTTCTTGTTCTAGTCGAGCATTTTCGGCGACGGTTTCTTCTAATTTCTGCACGTAAAACAATCATCAAACAATTCACAATTCAGGTCACTTCTGTGGATTTCATTTGCTAACAGACTGCGGGAAATCAGATCGAACAGTTTCCAAAAAATGTCTCTTTTCCTAACAGCTTCAATGAATAATTTTCTACTCCGCAGAAAACAACTTTACCTTTGAATTATGAGCAAGTAACAGCCGCACTCTGCTCAGTTCTTTCTCGAGAAGTTTCTGCTGTTTCCTGCATCTATCCGTCTCCACCGGATTACTGCGATTGATCTGTAACTTGTGGCGCAGACCTCCCAAAGCTTTCTCCAGAAGTTCTTTATCCTGTTGCAAATTATGCAGAGTGCCAGACTCTTCTTGCAAAAGTCTGTCCAGTCGATACAGCTGCTGCACTTTAGCCTTAAAGAAAAATTACAACCCCAAGAGTTAGAAAACCTTTAACACTTTTCAGAATATAAGAGTCAGAGTCATAAGAAACCATACCTGAAGCTGACCATGATCGGGGCTCAATCTGTCCCAGTCTCTTCTTTCTTCTGCCAGTAACCTTTGTTCTTGGACTTTTTGATTAAACTCCAGTTTCTCTCTGACATCAGGGTTATAATCTAATCCCAGTGAAGTATTGTAAACATGGCCGCTTCCTTTGTAAAGAGATCCTAATTTAACCATATTGTCGACTAGATTGACGAGAGGTTTCCCCTTCTCGTACTGTTTTTCTAATTCTAGAAGGTGCTTTTTCAGTTTCTCCAGTTTTCTGATATGTTCGAGACGTGTGGGGGTATCTAACGCTGCTATTCTAGCCTGAAAACAAATATATTTATAACAAATGAATTATAATTTTATAAAAAATTGATTGAAAATAAATTAAGTTAGTGTCATCAAGAATGCATGTTGGAAAATAATTCTAAAAAAAGAAAAATCGAACATAAAACTGGACAGAGAAGTGAAAGAAAGTGAAAATATATATAAAAAAAAGCTATAAATATTGAATCGTTATTTAGAAAATACTTTTTACAAATACCTTTTCAAAAAAAAAGATAAAGAAATGAGGGAAAAGAAAAGGAAAAGAGAGATCTCCATAAAAGGTCTTTTTTTGCTTTTTAGTTTCAATCCCATCACCACTTAATAACACTGCATCCTAACATAGTTACTGGTATGGTTAGTAATATTACCTCGTTAAACGAGGATCGCAAAAATTTATTTAGTTTTCCAAGGGTTAATAATATATCCCGATGCCCAGAGTTAAATGCTTTTTTTCGAATGATAATCTTAATGCCCGAACCTGTTCTTCTATTTCAATATGGCATGCTTCCATGGCTTTGCAAATACTCGCACTCTGACGCCTCAACTGAATTAACAACAAAACGAGTTCTTCGTGGGTTCGCCCCAATAATTCACCCGCTGACACATCTAAATCCCAAGGGCTCGAGGACATCTATTGCAGAAAAATCCTTAGTGCGAATACTGATTGTGTGTCCGCTTCCAGACGAAGCATTACCTACCCGCTTTATGGCAGTATCCCTTACTGCATAGCGACCCTCAGAAGATCCAACGGTCCTTCCGACCGACTGAATAGTGGCCGAAGACGTCGACCCCAAGTTTTCACTTTTTCCAGCTGACACAGTCACGCCGCTTCTATTGTATTTTGTGACGTTTTTTCTGTCCTGATACTGACCGACATAATAATTGTTTTCGGGTCTCCCTTTCTCCGAATAATTCATGACATCGTCTCCTGCAAAAAAGAAAAATGAAAGTGTTTGTCACCAATGCTTTTAAAGAAATTACCATTATAAAAATTACCGTTTAATTCTCCCCTCCTTTCCGAATAAGGTTCGTCCCATTCGGGATAACCGTTGGCCGCAACCAAATATCCTTTCCCGCGATCGTAATAATCGATTCTTCCGGTGAAATCGTTGAGGGATCGTTCGGTGGATGATGTCTCCTTCTGGTGCAGAAAAGTTTCTTCGTTTGCTGGCATCGAGGGTGAGTGAGGGGACTGAATGGGAGTTTTTTGGCTCTGGAGGATTTGAGGACTGAACGAAGTTAGAGTCGAGAGATCGGGCTCCCTTATTGCAGATCCCGAACCGGAAGCTGAAAATAAATATAATTATTACTATTTTTATTCAAATGCTCACAAAGGAAATAATTTTATTTAATACGCAGATCTAATAAATTTTTAATTTGATTTGTCTGCAAATAGAAAATAATAGCCTTCGAAAGAATTGAGTTTATTAAGAAATTAATCTTCCCCAAAAAACAGCTCATTTATGTATCAATTAAAGTATCAACAGTGGCATTTGAAGTCACAAAAACATTTTCGTAGGTTTTTTAAAAACTAGAATTTCAATAGAAGTTTGTAAACAACCGCTTTCATAACGGGTACAAATGTCGTAAAATTTGTCAAAAAGCGGAGATTCAACGATTATCTATCTACAACTATCGCCCAGGGGCGATAACCGCTCTCCTTTTACCTCAAAAGAATGAACTGACAAAGTGTTTCTTTATCTCTGAAAACAGAATTACGCCGAAAACA
The DNA here is from genome assembly GCA_028293925.1 of Brueelia nebulosa. Classification (NCBI taxonomy): domain Eukaryota; kingdom Metazoa; phylum Arthropoda; class Insecta; order Psocodea; family Philopteridae; genus Brueelia; species Brueelia nebulosa. The sequence goes on from JAQIBA010000037.1 coordinate 137,338, forward strand.
TCGGGTGCAGTGTCTCATTAAATTAAGAATAAATTTGATACAAAACTAAAGATCTGTAGACTTCATTGTGATTCTCAGCAGTTTTCAGGCGTCAATATGTCGGACTCCCGTCGCTGATTCTTGTGTTTCATTTATTTCAGAGCGAAAGAATTTTTTTTAGGTTTCATTCGATACTCAGTGAGTTTTGTTTATTGAAAAATGCTTTTCTGAATTATATTTTCCGGCAAAAACTGAACAAGCGAATCTTTTTTTGGTAAATAAACCATCTCAAGCGCAGAAGATTATCCAGTAATAAAAATAAGTGTTTGGCAATAATTTCTTATAACTGTTGTTACCAAAACAAAAATCTTCTTTAATGAGTTGACAAATAAGAAGTGAAAAACAAGCAAACTTCTTTAAATACCCCAAAAAGTTTTATTTTTATAGGGAGGAATTATCGAACTGAGATGCAAATGCAGAAAAGCGGGCAAATGAAAAATAAAGTATACCTATTAAAGTGAGAGAAAAAACTTAAACCGACAATTCCAAGAAACGAAAAAATGTGAGAATCGCTAAAATGGAAAATGAGACATATTAAGGAATTCGGGTGCTTCAGTTTGTTGATTAATTATAATCTCAGCTTTAATGATTTGAATATAAATGATATTCCAATCTGCCCCTTAATAGCTTAGTGTTGAATAAATTAAGTAAAGAAGTCTTTTTGTTTAGTTAAAACCAAAGCCTGTCTCGATGTATCCGAACGAGTTCTTCTTACGAAGTTTAATGAATTGCCTTCAACTTACCCTGAAAAGAGATGGTTTGTTCGTAAAAACACGAGCCTAAAAGTGCTAATTTTGTTTCAACTTATAAGCACAGTAGGCAGTTTCTAAAAACATAGTTTGCTTGATTAGATGGGCTGCAGAAACGAGTATTGAATCATGTCAACGTCCTCGCTTTATTTATGGACACATCAAGCCCATATTTTTAAAAAAGGAAAAAATTTATATTAAAACGAAAAACTTTTTTCATATTGCATTAGACGTATTTTGGATCAAACTTCAGAAAAAATGTTTTTTTTATATTACCCGGGGAAAATGAAACTTTTTATACAATAAACCGAAAAAACCTATTGTGAATTTCTGAGCCTTTGTCTCAACATCCGGTGAAATGACATTCAATTTTTGAGGACATATTATATTGCATTTATTGCGCATTTAAATCTGTTCATTTTCTTTAAAGAATGGTCAAAATTCTGATGAATTTTTTTTAACTAAAGGATGTTAAGAACACGGGCTCGGAGTAAAGACTAATGGCAGGACAAAACTCAGCAAACACTTGAATATTTACAATACGGAATGCATAGCTTTTATTTAAAAAACAGCGATTGCAGAGCCTGAATTAAAACGCATAGGTATTTAAAAAACAGAGCAAAATTGTTTGCAAGACGAAGAGCTTATGTATAAAACGAATGCCCTTGTTCTGAGATAATATCCTTATATTTTCAGAGTTTCAGAGGAGCGCTAATGAACACCCATTGAGAAAAGTCGCTAAATTATAATTTATGATGAATAAATCATTCCCTTACTTTCTTAAGGAGAGACCTTAATGCAAAGCTGAAAACTGAAAACCTTTAAATATTAAACATCAGAAAGGCTCACTATTTTACGGGGCGATGTATATTTTTGTCATGTCTCGAGAAAAACCTGCGGTATAAAATTTTCCGCACACCCGGGATAAATTAAACTGCAAAAAAGTTCATTATAAAAATTCATAAAAACCAACCTGGCCAACAGTTAGAACAAACTAGCCCGACCTGAGCACCCATTTTCACACAAATAAGTATTTATATTATTATATCCAGAAAAAAAGAACGGTGTTTGATTGCAACCGCAATCACGCGGCAACTGAATTCCGACTAAAGGATGTAAGCTTGTCCAGAGTACAGTATACGTCTATCGGTTTCATTGACCTTTAAAGATGAACGGTTGCTAAATTTTATGGCCAAATTCGTTTACCGGTTAAAAAAAATTTAAATTAAAAAAAAAAAACTTTTTTTTCCACGTATCTGGTTCTTTATGTCTCCGAGTGAAGGGATTTCAATTAATCGGATTTATCATTCGTTTTAATACTAAATACCTTAAATTTTTCTCCCGATATTTTGACAATAAATATATGTTTCGAGGTGCGAATATTTTAGCCGTAAAATTAAGTTTTCCACAGTAATTTGAATCAGTATTTCCTTTTCTGACTTTCACTTCGGTTTTTCTTACTTTTCATTTAGTCAAATATTGCAGTTGGAATACCAAATTGTTTAATTTCTTGTACAGCTCTTTTTTATGGTCATTTCTGTTTTCTCCAAGCAATAGCATCTGCTCTACATTCCATATTTAGTTTTGAATCATTCTTTTTAAATCTTTCTTTTCCATTTTGCAAAAATTCTTTATTTGGGTGCTTGGACAGTCATTCAAGAAGTCTTTTGGAAGATTTATGCATCCCCTAAATTTCTTTCTTCGGCGTTTTCGTTCAGGTCTTCTAATTTCTCAGTTTATTATTAAAAACAAAACTTATTCAGCACTTTAATTAAAGCTTACTCCTTTGGCTCTTATGCTAAAATTCCCCGTGAATAAAGATATATTTTTTAGGTTTTTTTTTCTTAGTTTAACTGATTCATGAAGAACTAGACTTATCTACAGAATTAAAATATTATCTTAATTTCTGAGTTTAAACGAAATTTATTGTTGGGCGACAAACCTGACACAAAAATATTTTATTAGGAATTTTTTTGCATGGTCCAAGTACTATTCTCGAATCCCCCCGACTTATTTCTCGCTAAGAAAAGAGAACCGCTTAGATTTATGACATCAGTTACGATGATGTATTCTGAGGAAGCTGCGATCTGACATTATAAAAAAAAAAGACTCAAAAGTTGACTGCATGCAAACATAGCCCCACTATTCGCGGAAACAGAAGTAATTTTTTAATTAATTTAATACGCACGCGAGTTTTCTTACATAAAACAAATATTTTGCGTCTGAAGAAATTTACTTATGCAGGGATTTTTCTTACACGGGGACTCTCATTTAAGAGTGTTGAGTAATTAGTGGTTTATTATAAAAATTCTTACCTTCCAAACCGTGAGCTGAGCCCTGGAGCTGGGACCTAGTGTTGCTCGACTGAACATCTGATGTTACACATTCGTTTATATGTGCACCCGGTTTCTCGTCTAAATGCAATGGCTTTTCAGAAATATCTTGGTGCTCGGCATTCGTTACCTTTTTTTGAACCATCTCTTGATCGACCATTCCGCTGGACATTAGATCCCACTGGCGAAGTTTTTCTCTGTCGATCGGTTTTAAAACCGACCCTTGGCTGGGGTTCACTTGAGACTGGGAAATCGGCTGAGAACTCTTGGCAACGGCCTTTTCACTCGACGAATTTTCACTGTTTTCTTTCTGGCCGACTTCCCTCTTTTTCAACCCCTCCAAGTAATTCCCATTCTGGCCGGGCGTTTCCGCACTCACTCTATTTCTGGCGAGTTTTTCATAATGAACGCCGTCATCGCAATCGAGAACCCCCGAATCACTAAGCTCGACTACAATCTGAATGTCATTTTCTCTTTTCCTCGGCCTGATTCTTCCTTCTCTGTAGTCTTGCTCATATTCACTTGCCAGATCCAGCTGTCTGCTTTTTCTGAAATTATCATTAACGTAAACTACATCCCTGGTGAGTTTCGGTCTGGACAATCCCGAAGAATCAACGCTCTTCCTTTCGGATTGAGAGGCATTTGTGGAACGATCCGTACGACCCCCTCTTGATTCGGGTTCATCGGGTGCAACGCCTTCATTATTCATATTTATTCTCCGAATGGTATTTGCGAGTTCGTCATCCAAATTGTCGAGAGACCGGGTGTGTCTCAAACTGGCTTTTCTTAAGTTTTCTCTCCAGAGAGCATCCTTCTCCCAAGGCTCATCTCCATCGCAAGAAGGGATTTTAAAGTGATTCGTTTGAGGCTTTGGCGACCTGGTCTCGCTCTGAGTTCCCAGATTATTGGAGGTTTGATTTATCAATCTGCTTCTGATTCCTTGCTCTGAGGGATATCCAACATCACCGAGAAGACCTTCGAGAGACCTACTCCGGACTCGACTTTGCGGTGCATCGCAAGAACTCATGCCTGAGTTAGGGCCAACCGTTTTGTCTTTCAACCCGTGAGGGTACAAATTCCTGGCCACGCCTTGAAGATGATGTAAGTCGGGAGTTCTTGCTCGCACTTCTTCCGAACCTCCTCCTTTTCTTCTCTGTAAGGTATCCGATTCGTATATGTTTCTCACGTCCACGCTGCCTGATTTGTCTGCGGCCCCCATAAAATGGACAGAAGTTGTTCGAAGCTCTGCTGCGATTTTCTGTACCTCGTCTAAATCACTTGCCGGATTAACCAATCCCCCTGCAGAATTTTCATTTATTAAGTTTACTTTTCTTCCAATGTCGTTCCGCTTGCCTCCTTGATTCGTTTCCTGCACATCCCCTCTTTGATTATTAAGAGTTTGATATTTATTACCGTTCAGCAAACCTCTCACTCCGGATAAACTTCTATCGAAAGGTAAACCGCTGAAATCGTCTTCCTCATTCTTAATTATGTCTGAGTAGTAATAAGGAGCTCCTTGGTTCTCGAAGGCTATCGGCTTATTGACTACGTTTTCTGGAACCATCTGATGTTGCAATGTGACCGGGTTAAAACAAACTTTTGAGTTTTCCGCCACTTCTGGCTCGTAAACGTCGCAATAATTATCGGGAGGCGGAACTTCAGGAAAAGCTATATTGCTGTAAAAAGCCAAGCTCGATTCCCTGTCCGAGTGATCATTCGCAGAATCGTAGAGTTCTGGGGGAGGAGGGGGGAAGAAAGCCTGCAGGTTTTCATACTGGACTTCATCACCAGTTCTGGTTGGCTCCGCGAGCTCAGGTTCATTATTGCTGGAAGTTTCTTCCGGGTATTTGGGTTTGAGCAAAGCTTTTTCATTGGCATCGGCCTTATTAATACTTTCTTTAGGCATTAAATTCTTATGAATTTCCTTTTCGCAAAAATTTTTTGAAAACAATTGGACGTTAACATTTCCACTGAGCTGCAGCTCCTCCAAATATTTGTCCAGATTAATATCTCCGTTGTCTTCATCCAAAGCCAAACCGTTCCTGCTTCCCACGGCATCTAATTCGCTGAACACCAAAGGTTTTCCATAATATGAATCTTCTGCCTTCTCTAAGTTCTCCAGTACTTCTTCGGAAACTGGTTGCCTTTTCTTTTTCTGAGAGTTGGCATCGTTTTCTAAGTCCTGATTCCCCTTACTCCACGTCTTTTTCCCACCAGCTTTGTCTCCTTTCATTTTTGAAATACTTGGTCTTATTTCTAGAGATTTTTCAGTTTCTAAAGAAGTATCCAGATCATCCAGCAGAGGTGGTGAGGTGGGTATCGGAGGTGGCGAGACGAGATCGCTGTCGGAGGAATCATGGTTTTCGCAAGGGTTTGGAAGACTTATCAAGTTTCTTTTCCTCTCATTGATAATACTTCCTAGATAGTAGGATGCTGGACGGAAGGTGTCAGACAAGCTGAATCGAGGATGTCTGGGCACGTATAGCGAATCCAAATCTTTTGAAGATTCGTCATCGGCGTCGGAACTGTCAGATTTTGTGCTTTGCTGACCGCCTGATGAGGAATTAAGAATATCAGGAAGAATTGATCTCGGGGGAGTCGGTGGAATGCTCTTTTGAATTATTTTGGTGTTCTGTTCTTGAGAGGAATCATCTGCGGCGTCTTTCTGCTCTTTTATTTTTTCATCTTGTTCTTTTAAAATTTCCAGCAGAGTGTTCACTTCCATATATTCTGGCTCTCTAAGAGAAGTGCTGCGATACAAGAAATCATAGTGTGATTCCTGTTCATTGGGAATTTCACAATAGCCGGGGCTATCATGGCCCTTTCTCGTTGTCGAAAGAGAAGATTTATTCGGTTCGGGGTAAGAAGTGGCAAAACCATTTTCGGCCATTTCTACGTAGGTTTCTTCTACTGCCAGTAAGAAGGAATGCAGCGATGAATTGCTGCGGGATTTATCAGAAGAAGGAGCAGAAACTCTTCTTGAAGGAGTCATTGGCATGTAGTGTCCCTCGCAATTTTCTTCTTTCGATTCCGTCAGGTTTTCTTCCGCAGATTTTGACAGGTTTTCCCTGGGCAAAGCCTTTTGTAAATTGTCTTTAATTTTTTCTATTGTGGGCGTGCTGCATGTAGAATCAGAATTTTCTAGAGTGGACACTAACTCGGTTAAACTAGAACGCAAATACTCGGGTGTCATTATTGTTTCAACTTCACTGGAGGGTGAAAGCTCCATTCCTGCATGTTTTGTCAGTTGCTTGCTTCTGCTGTTCTCAGAATCTCGTCTGCGCCTTAAGTCCCTGCACGAACTGAAAAATCGTTCCCGTCGACCGAGAGCCTCTGCTACTTCTTCATCTCCTTCCTCTTCTTCAGTAAGCTCTTCTGTGGTCCCCCTCCTCAGTTTTGACTTTTTCAAGTTAGTCAGTATACTAAGGTCTGGTTCTTCCTTCTTTTCTTCGGTGTCACTCGACGAGTCGTATAATAGTGTCTCTGTGTCGCTAAATACATATCGTTTCCCGGGCATTTCTTCGAAACTTCTCTCATGTTCTAAAGCTTCTTTTTCTTGGAAAAGTTGTGATTTCTTTTCGAAGTCTGCCAATAAATCCTTCACCGATTTTTGGTGTTTTTCAGGTGCATTTTTTGAATTACTTTCCGAAGGGTGGTGGAAGGTATCTAAAAGCAGTTTGCCACCGGCAATTCCTTTTTCCTGCTTAATGTCGGCATTTTTCAAATTGGAAACTAAGGCTTCATTAAGAGAATACACAGGCGAAGACACCTTCAACGGTTCTTTCATGACAACTTCCATATCCTCTCCTTCCGTCTGTTTTATCAACCCCAACTGTTTTATTCTGCTCTTGACAATATTTTCCGGGGGAGCGTCATGAATTTTATAACTGTTTAAAAAGCTTTTCTCGGGGTCTTTTGTCTCCTTTATGTATTGATATGAAAACTCTTTTATCAAATTTGTTTCATCCATTTTCTCATTCCAAATTTTCTTGTTTTTAGTAGAGTTTTGGGATTGTGTGCTTTGATCTGAATTATTCGTTCTATCCGTTGCTGTATTTAAGACACCCGGATCTGTGGTTGGTCTTAGAATTTCGTAGCAACCCTCAGAACTTCCATCGGGGCTGGCTGCATTACCGCGATTTCCTTCTGGTTGCTTCGGGCAAACCTTTTGATTTTCGGAAATTCCACTTCCAACGCAAGGCGAGGGCTCTTCGACTTTCATATGCTCGTGCAACTGTTTACTCCTTTCATTTAAAATCAATGCATCGGTTACGTTCTCGTAATCAGGCGAAGTGTACGCTTTCTCGGAGTTAGGTGTCACTCTTTTTTGCTTTGGTTCCTCGTTTCCTTTTCTTGACTTCCCAGACTGAGTCGGTCTTTGAGATCTTTTATCGCTAGTACCTTTGTTTTCTGAACGAACAAAAACCCTCGTTAACATCATTTTGTACATTTACAAATTAATAATAATCCTCCCATGCGGTTAGTTGCTTTTATTAGAAATATATCGCAGCATCGCCCCATTACCAAATTATTTTCGCTATTCATAAATCGACACTAACATTCCCCGAAGGCTTGTTAGTCTTTATAAAAGACCAAAAAATGACGCAATGTTGTAAAAATCGGATGGCGCATTTAATTGTTACATGTCATGCAGAGTAATTCCATTATTTGTTATAAAACGTTCGACACATTCAAACTGGAGATTTAAGAGCTGGCTTAAGCAGCTTTTTTTTGTAAATTACTACATAAACAGTACTGTATGCACAAGGCAGAATTATATAACGCTTATAATTTAGAATTTTTAACTCTTCTGTTCTGGCAGAAATTCTTTGTCTGGCACGAGTTTTGGTACTGAAGTTACATAATTTCAGTCAAAAAAAGTTAAATTAGCAAAATGATATCAGGTACACAAATTTCTTTCCACAGTTCCGTAGAAAATATTATCTTCAATAAAACATTTAGTGGGAAACCAAGAGAATAGTTGGTCTAACCATGATGGTGAATAGTGTGAATAATGAAACCTCAAATTTTTTATAGCTAAAAAACCTTAAGAAAATTTATGAAATTAATTTTATTATTTTTATAATTATCGTTTCGCAAAGTCTTTTGATGAAGCACAGCGAATTTCAACGCTTTTTTTTCAGCATCTTCGTGTTAATACAAAATTATCATTAAACAGCGGCTTTTACTATTTTGGCATACTCTTTAGAGAAGAACACCCCGTTTTAGAAATCCTTCAAGAATCCCATTCATTTCGAAGATTTGTTTAGCTTTAGGTTGCTTTTGTGTAGTCCTCGTCGGTTCGAGGAAGAGTGAATTTTGTGGGCATTCGCTTTTAGTCGCCTCTTACGACGGGCAAGGGGTAACGCAATTATATTTTAGAGGGATTATTTTTGTTATTGTTATTATTTATTATGCATTGTTATTTGATAATGTAAATGTCATCCTTTTTGTGGAGAGTTAATTTAGACGAAACTACGTCAAGAACAAGAAATTACCCACAGCCTGTGTGAGACAGAGCCTCCGAAACAAGGGATTGAAACAAATAGACACAGTTTGTTAATAAAGCGGTAAAAAAGCGGGAAATAAACAAAAATTCTTACCTTCATCATCGGAAGAATAGTTGTAGTATCGATCTGAAGAAAGAATTGCAGATCTTCTGCCGTCCGCGCTGCGGTTTTGCAACCGTTTGCCATCCGTTTTAACCCTTTTCTTGCCCGTTTCTTCTCCTCTTTCCGCCTCTCGTTTCTGAAGTTCTTTTAATATTGTCAGCTGTTGCTTATAACACTTGGAAAGTTCGTTCTGAGCCGTCCCCCTGGTTGAAGATCCGGAGGGTTTCCTCGTCAGAGGAGACTGCAGCATCCTCTGCTTCCATTCGAGCAATCTTTTCATTGAGTCCTCTTTCCTCCCCTCGTGAAAGTCCTTCCCCCCCGTGTAAGTCTGAATCTCGTCGCTTTCGTCGTCCACTGCTCTTGATTTGGGTAATCTCGCGCTGGCCGAACGCACGAAATAGTTATCCATTGGGTCTTGATCGCTCCACTTGACAGGATTTTGCACTACCGGAGGACTTTTATTCAAATTGCACAAAAAGTTTTGTTTCATTCCGGCGGAATTTTCCTCACTTTTCCCGCTTTTAACATTCACAAAGTTTCCCGATTCACTTACTTGCTTTAAATTTGGAGTATTGGTTCTGGAAGATTGAGATCTTTGGGGTAATGTATTTTGTAAATAAATGGCAGACTGTCTCATTTTTTCCGCGTAACGTTCTTCGGTCCAATAATACCCGTCGTTCGTATACATTATATCCAAACTGCTTTTCGGTCTGGGAGGTCTGGTACTGCTCTGCTGCATTCGAGAACTCGGGTTCTCCGTTACATTCATTTCTTTGTTTTCTTTATTTAAGTAATATTTTTTGGCATCATAATCCAAGAAATCGGCACTATGTGGTCTTGGAGGTTGAGGATTTTTTCTATAAATATTGTTTCTATCCACGCCGCCATCCTGAAGACACCGTAATTGAGTTGGGGTAGCTTTCTGGTAACTCTGGTAGTACTGGTTTGGGTGCTGATAATTAGTGAAGGTTTGATTTAAAGGTTTTCTATATCCTACGCCGTTGAATCCTTTAGGTATTTGAGATACTCTGTTAGAACTATCACTTTTATACAGATCTGAATAATTTTGCCCTTCGCCACCTTTCCTAGGGGTTCTTTCAAGATAATTTGAAAATTGCATTTCGGCTCCTCCTAAAAACTCCGGCGTTTTTCTTGCCATTGTTTGGGTTTGAGGCATTGAACGCACAAGGTCTGGTCCGGGCGAAACATTCGATTGATAATGATAGCCAGCGTATTTCTGTCCCGCGTTTGAGTTTTCCACCTGCTGAAACTGATTGCGATTCCCATAGATTACATTTTCAGAGTCATCTTGTCTGGTTGGACTAGTTTCCGGACTTGAACCGTATTGGCCTTCGTTGTTTAATCTTTTAGGCTTCGGAGGAGCGTTGGCATAAAGGGGTTGATACGGGTTCCCGGGTTGTTGAGGCATCCATCCGTTCAAATTCACGTTGTTTTTCTCCATAACTCCTCTCTGACTAGTTGGCTGAATTGTGATTGGCCCCGAACTCGGATGATAATTCTTAAAATCGAAGGTGCTACTTTCGGAGTTTTGCGACGTGATCGATGACACAGATGTCATGCTGGGCTGAATTTGATTTTGAAGCTTTTCGCCCTCCTGCAGAATTGTGGCCAAACTCAGGGCGTTCATCCACCTCGTCATTAACTCCCGCGTTTCTGCCGCGAAATAATACGTTCTCATGTTCGCGTGCTCCGCTTTGAATGCAAACTTTCGATAGACTTTGTCATCTGCTGTGCAGGGAGAAACCTTGTACGATGGCAACAAAATGGAACCCAATAACTTCTCTTCTTCCGGTCCTTTGTAGTAGAACAGGCAATATTCGGAAAGAACGAACCAGCGTTTTTTCCACAGCATTAACCCCTCGCTTCCCTGTTTGTGCAGCCACCCCTGTATTGATACAGGAGCCGATGACGGACGCTTCACAACCGGAGAGCGCAGTTGGGTGCTTCCTCCACTTTTTCTTCGTCCATTTTGCCCCGTCGTGGTAGGCTAAAATAAAATTTATTTTTCAGTATTGGATTTTCGCAAAAGAACTAAAATTTTATGAAATTCTATTAAATTTCTCATAATTAAGAACTTAATTAAGAAAATCCTAATTTCAAATACTGTCACTTTTACTTAGAAAAAAAAAATTCATGCCTTTTTTCCCCGAGTTTTACCGTAGGAATTCTCAACTTAAACCGTAGTCACGTAATCATGAAATGAATTTATAGAAATGAATACAAAATATTGTTTAAGCTGAAACGGTGGTTTCGAGCGTGCACCCAAGTCTTTTTCTCATTCAAAGCAGGTTTGGTTCTAATAAAAATATTTACGGCGGCACAAATGGGTCTTGTTTTACTCGAAATTCCTTATCCGAATATATTCCTCGAAGCTTTACCAAAAAACGCTTCGAAATGCATATTCAAGCCACGATATTATTGAAATTCGTACCTTTTTGTTGTCCATGACGATTGCGGGGCTCACTCCGCCCTGTGTGAAGTCGGGTTCCAGCCTGAAAATTAAAATTTTATTTTTAAATCAAACTCAGCAGTAAATTTCATTTGACAAATAATTAAATAAGAGGGGGAAAACCGGAATAAGATAATTCCGCTGAATTAAACATAGAAAAAAACCGCATAATATTATCATAATATTTCATGCATTTTCCGTGGGGTTTAACATAGGAGTTCCTAAATGAAAACAGCATTACACACTACCCTATGAGGTGTATAATATGCCTAAATCCTCCTTCAAAAAGCTGATTGAAAAATATGTACACTGTAAAATCCTCATTCGTTTTCGCTTCACTTTGAATTCTAATGTCAAATTTTACAAATTAAAAGGACCCAAAAAAATGCATTAAAAAAGTATATATTTTCATTTCAAAAAATAAAATAAAACTATAGAGAAATTATAGTTTCAAAATTATATCATACTGTAACTGATTTGACCAATCTTTAGTAAGTCAAACAGAATATCAGAGAGGGTGTTTTATTAGAGAACTTCAAGCGCCCCATAAGGATTAAGAAACCCTCTTCTTATGACTCATTCTTATACCGGTTCGCAGGGTGAAAGTCAGCTTCCCCTAACAATATTTCTTTAGTATCAAGTAAATGTCACTTATCAGAGGATGCATTTGCAGTGAAGTTTTTCACTTTGACTCTCATTTGGTAAATTCTTTCAACAGCAAATATAGAAAGCTCAGGGCTATAATATTCGACCTTTGAAAATTCTCTTTAATGATAATTTTTCCTGTTTTTTAAAGTAAATAATTCCCGGATTTTCCGATTGGAAGGCTAACACAACACAACAAGATTATTAAGAGCCACACACCAACTTACCACGTCAAGCATTGCCAAACATACGTAAGCATGAAGTCTGGACACTAAAAATCAGGAAGAAATTATTATAAAGAACATATTTCTCGAATAAAAGCAAAATGTCAATATATAACTGTGCTTGTTTTGTGTCCGTAAATAATTCCAAACGGACTCATGATTTTTAAAAATTTTGGTGATTTGTAAGACCAAAGGAGCTTCTCAAAATAATATCAAGTTTGCCTGTTGTATAAGCCTTCTAAATAAATTTAAATACAGCCATGTTTCGCTTAATTATTTTGCGGGATGGCTTTGTTCAGAGAGAATGTCTAAATTATAAAAAGTCTTTACCTATAACATTATTAATTAAAAACCCTAATCTATCATTAGTAATTTACCAACCATAAAATAATAACATGGTGATACAGAAAATAAATTCGAAAACATAAAAAATATATTTCACAGCTCCAATTTTTTACATAAACTGCCAATTACCATTTTAAATACAAAAAGTGTTCCTTTTCTAAAAAATTTCCATAGTATTTTCTAATCGATTAACGTTTTTATAAAATCACATCGTATTTTAAGCTACGAAACGCAACCCCATCTGTAGGAGAGTTTTCGTTCGAATCCTAAAAATTCCCAAAAAAAACAAATTGTTTTTCGAATTTAATCGGTAAAATTATTTGCGGTAGAATAAATTTTCTAAATCACAGAGGTAAATATACATCCACTGAAGAAACGATTCCGTGCCGATATACTTCTTCATTGTGCACTGACGGTGGAAATGAGGGTATCGCCCGGCTGGAGAATCTGGGGTAAACGCGACGCCGCAGTAAATCCAAAGCAAAACTTTTCCTCTCCCACATTTCACAATATCATCTTGGTTATATTTTCAACTAAAAACTGATTCTTGCTCGAATTCAACAGCTTTTTATTTAGTATTTTTGAGAAGAAATAATATTGTGCACATTTATATATAATAATTTCTCATTAAAATGAATACATTTCTCGCAAATCACATAAAAACCTTTTATCATTAAATATAAATTGAATATAAAAATTCACATTGTGGTTAAATTGCATCCGGTGGTACAAAAGGCCTCCTCACAGCTAATTACTAAAAGAGTAAAATGAATTCTTAGAGGTAAGAAGACACGCTCCATCGAGAAACTGCAACAGGTGAATGGATTTTTACTATATTTACTAATAAAACAATAAGCCTTTATCTCGTAATTAAGAACTATTATTAATTATTTTAAAAGCATATCACCCGCAGTGTAACGACTAAAAAACATTAAAAAAAAAGATTAAGAAAATAAAACCAAATCTAAACAAACGTATAATTTTCGCACCTGACCGATCAAATAATGAAAAAAAAGAAGACTATTCCGTAGAATTTGTAGTCCATTCGTAAATGCATTCTTTTTCTTTTCAAAGAAAAATGGCACGATGAAAAGATGCCAGCGTCGGTAATATTCATTTTTACGCAATGATATCATTCTCCAAGGACTTCCAGCGAATCGGTTTAGTTACCTTTCAAGCGGGCAAAAATTGAACTCTGAAAAATTACTTGCTTCTTTGGGGCTGTTAATTCATTAAATTCATTTCTGAATACTTTTTTTGACGTGTTCTCTTTCGGTTACAATCAAACGTGTGCCTTATATGAATTCATTAACTGTACTCAACTGTATTTGCCGAAAAAGCCTTTGGAAATTTCTGAATGAAAGTCTGACTTTATCTTTAAATTGCCTCGAATAAGATCACTTTTTATGTCGTAATTTATGGGAAAAATCAATATTAATTCAACCGTGTTAAAGCGAAGTGTCAAAAGTTGTTAAAGGTTTTTTTTTAAAAATTCATAAGTTGGGCAGGAGCGGCCTTTAACAAAATTTAACCACTCCTTTTCCGGAGGAGCTCATTAATATTAAAACTCACTCATAAGAAGACGAATGAGTACGAATTTAGTGAAACTCACGTGTTGATCGAAAAGATCTTTTTTTTAATTAAAAAAAATTAACACCCGGTGAAATACTGTCAGTGGACGGTATCTTAAAGTTGATTTATGCGCTTTGCAGAAGGACATACGTCCGCTGGACAAACGGGTTAATTAAAATAAAAGAAGAAATTCTCGACTTAAAAACGCCAAAGAACTGGGGCAAAACTCCGACAAAAAAAAAATATTAAAGTTTTCGTGACGTTTCTAATGCAAACACGAAACACAAAGCTTTATAAGAAAGCACGTTTTATTACCAATGGAATACGTTAGTGGAGGGAATGTTCATTAAAATAATTTATTATTACAGACACAAGCATGTGTTAATCATTCAAGTTCATGGTATTATTATTTAAGACTCGAAACAATAGAAAGTGGGTTAAGTCCAGAAGTTCACAACAAAGTAATATATAAGTTTCATGACAATGACCAGACATTATTGAAATGAACTACAATTGAACTGTAAGAGAGTAATTTCAATTGCGGCAACAACTCAACGGAAACTTTCCCGTTTGACTTATAAAAAAATGTGAACGACAACCTTGGAAACAACTTTCGCGAGTTCGAATTCTTTTTGGGTTCGTACTAAGTAATGTTATAGACCAAATGCTTTTCACTGGTCCTTTCCTGTTCTTTGAACTCAGCGTTCGGAATATATACTGCCGATATAACGGAAATACCCGAATCTTTTCATTTACATTAACACCGACATTCTATGTTGTAAAATTTTTCCTCAAAAATTGATTTATAACGGTAAAATAACCGATGAATGGAACTACAAAAAAGGTCCGCTTAAAGGAATAAATTGGAAACAACCGTTAAATATTATAAATCTCATAGTTATGTCTTCATAAAATCTCTCACACTTTTCAATGACCCATTAGTTTACCCACAAAATTTCTCAATGGCAGTGGTTTATCTCGAATATGGGAACAACAAACCGGCCAAAAAAATGTGAAGAGATTTCTTCTAAAACTAGGAAATTTAAAATTCGTTAAGAAAATGACTTCTGATTAAATTTTTTCTGAGAATTTAAGCCTCATTAAATGCGTTTTTAGTGAGATAACATTATAAAACTTTTCTTAAAAGTTTTGCGTATTAATTTTCGAAGTGCAGTGTAATATGAATAATTATATAATTGCTTTCTTTAAAAAGTTATACGTTTTATTTGAGAAAATTAAACTAAATAAAATATTTAACAATAAGGAATTTCTATTAAAACTTCGGAGCACTTTGGAATCATTGATATTCATATTAAAATATTTTATCTACATAAAATTAGACTAACTTTAATATATTATCATGTTTACCGTTTTAATCCTATTAACCTCATGGTATATATGTTATTTACTTTATTTATTAAATTTTGATTTATTTATAACTACTTAGATTTAAAGTCTCACATTTTTGAAAACTTTATATGTATACAGTCTAACAATTTAAAAAAAAAGTATACTTGAAGACTACTGATGGACCACTCATTAGTAAAATTGAATTGTAGTCATCAACACTAATGCCTAATGTGGGCAAAATAGAGTAATATATTATGTTATATTATAATTATATAATCATATTAAAAAATTTTTCAAAAATATCTTTTAATATCTTTTATACCAAATTATGTTCGTACTATAAATTTACATTGCTTTTAGACAGTAATCAGAAACACAAGAGAAAAGAGTTGGTCTTATATTTTACGACAAATGCACTTTCAGTTTTAAATGTACTGTTAAAACTGTACTCTCACTTTGTAATTTAGTCTCTTTCAGATCATTATTTAAAGCACTTTAAATAATTCGTTTTAATGGCTTTTCTAAAGGAAATTTTCAAAACAACATTAAATTGTGGTTTATTCAATTTTATACTTTCTATACATCTTTGCGCACCTGCAAAATACTTAAACTATTATTTAAAGAATAATTCATATTATCAGGACCTTTTGTCAGCAAAATGGTTCTTGTGACATTTTTTTTAATTACAAACGTTTTTATTTTCAAAATAAAACAACTTAGTTTTCCATGCTATTATATTTCCGTTACAGAGTTTGCTTCTCATTCCTATTTGATTATTATTGTAAACATTCTTTTTTTAATATAAATGCGTTATGTGTAAATTTTTTTAGATTTGAAAGTTTTTAAAAATGAACAAATAAATTGAAATTTGAGAGATTTGAAAAATAATTCGGGACGATTTCAACAGTTTTTTGATACGACGAAAAAAATTTAATACAAAGACAATAGTAACCACAGAAATCATTTCAATTTAACATAAATTCAACAGTGAAAATCCCGCTAATTATTCGCATGGTTGACTTGGTCATTCTCTGGTCGTCCTCTTCAAAGGAATATTTTTCAACAATCATTTTGTTAACTTAACATTAAACATCCGGCGAGCAACGGATTTATCATTCTGACATATTTTTGAACACAGTCGGAATTTTTTACAAACACATTGTCTTTTAATAAAACATTTAATTCATACAAATAAATAAATGATCACTGCTTGCTTTAAGTTGTTTAATATCTTGGCGGTTAAATAAGTAAAAATAATCTCGAATTTAAATATTTCACAGCCATCGCTATTAGAAATCAGGTGCAATGCAATTCCCTGTGTTCGAGTATTACTTTTACGTTAGGAATGCCAATTCTAAAAAAAGATGTTCGTTGATATTTTTTAAATTAATAAATACTCACAAAAAGTAGTTTGCTTCGGTCTCAACGTCCCTTCAAAAGCTATGTTGCATTTGGAAAAAATTCTCCGAAGCACGGTTTCATGTCTCAAAAACAATGAAAACAAACACTGACGACCTTGAATTTTTCATTGCACGATAAAAACTTCCCATTTTTTTAATTCAATTTGAAAAGAAGTCGCAGACACGACGAAATACGCACACCTAACCGATGCAGCGGATCACAATGAGCACTTTTACAGAAAGACAAGCCAAAAAGAAAATATTCTTGCAGAAAGGGACGCCAAAACCATGGCTGCAAGCGGGTACCAGGTTCCCACAACGCGCTATTCAAACTACTGCCACAAGAAGTTGGAGTTTTTTACACCTGCGATTCCGAGCGCTAAAGTCTGCCTCCTAAGAAGATGAAGGTTCGCCTTTATTTTCTTCTTATACTTTCATTTAGGTTCTCACAAAGATCTTCACCGCCGAAAGCATTTCCGAGCCGTGATTAATTTTTTTGCTTGGAAATTAAATATGGAGAAAAAGGCCATGTGCCCGGATGGGTATTTTTGAAGTCAAATCTTCTGATGATCTTAAAATTTAGATATTTGACAGAAATAGATAATAAATGAGGGAAAATTTCAGTACTGGTTTAAGGCACGATAAATAAGATTCTCTTCGAGTTAAATTATTTGAAATTAAACTGTTAAATTCTTCCATAAAATTAAAATATTGCCAGTAAGCAATAAGATTTAAATTCAGAACTAAAATTTTGGCGCCAATAATTTATTCATATAAACATTGATCGATTTTAATATTTTATCATTATAATCGTTACACACAGAATTGCAATTATTGGCTTTAGTTTTTTTATTAATAATTAATATTATTTATTATGCAACATTTCTAATGTTTCCACTCCTTTAATTTTAAATACTTTTACTTTTAAAATGTTTGGCTTGTGAGTTGGCCATTGTGCTCTCGTTTTAAGTTGGTCATGCATCAGCTGATGAATCAAATGTTTATAGAAAACAAGTGTTGCAACGTGAACTTTAAATTTCATTACAAAAAACATACATAAAATGCAGTTGAAAAATTTTTAGCGATTGGACACTTTCCTAAGAGAAATCGTTAATGGCTTGCTTTCAGAAAGATGGCGATAAGACTAAAATTACAATACCTAAATTTGAACAAAAAGACAAATACACTGTATACGAAATTCAGGTGGAAGTCGGACATGTGAAATGGATGGTTTCGCATCGATACAGTGATTTCGTGCAACTTCATGATGTTTTGGTATCGGGACACAGCGTAGCCAGGGATTTATTACCTCCGAAAAGAGTATTAGGAAATAGAGAACCGAGTTTTATTGAAAAAAGAAGACATGGATTAGAAATTTATCTTTTCACAGTTCTAAGATTTCTTCAGAAAACCATGCCTAAAGAATTGATTGAATTTTTAGATTTCCAACAGTATGATATTCTGTTTTTATTGCAAAATTTTGCTGAGGAATGTTTTGCCCAAGATGAAGAGTTATTGCTGACCAAAAAAAACACACTTTCACCGCTAGAGGTATTACACATTAATTTATTTTTTAAATTTGGAGTTTATTGAGTATCACTAAGATAATTTTTATCCAGAGCAGTTTAAAATGACTGAAACTTCTCATGAGTACTTAAATCAGACTAATATGATCCAATCTAATCAAAAATTTATTTTGATATAAGTGTCAACAATCATTACTAACAAAGTTATTAAAATACTGTTTACTCTGACTCAGGTTTTGGTTTGTATCATGAAAATATAAACAATAGAACAGGCTAATCAGATCAGTAGGAATAGGCTAATCAGTGAATCAAAATGATAAAATTCTGTAATTTAATTTGAGTTTTTAGTCCGAAAGCAAAAAATCTTTTCGTAGCCAAATATATTCCAGTCAATTTAATTGTATATTTTTTTCTTACAGTTGCATGCCATCAGTGAAAGACTAAAGCAGCCTTGCCCAGCATTTGGACCTTTAGATCAAAAGCAGGATTTCAGTCATGTTTTGGATTATTGCTCCAAACTGACCGAATTAACAGTTGTAGGAAATAATAATTTTTTTCAAAGAAGTAATATAGTTCCTAATTTACTTCCATTTGATTTTAATGCCTTCAAATCACTTGAAAAATTAATCCTGAACAGAGTCAACTGT
The DNA here is from genome assembly GCA_028293925.1 of Brueelia nebulosa. Lineage (NCBI taxonomy): Eukaryota > Metazoa > Arthropoda > Insecta > Psocodea > Philopteridae > Brueelia > Brueelia nebulosa. Next base: position 156,250 of record JAQIBA010000037.1, read on the forward strand.
GATATGATATTGGGTTTGGGAGAACTAAGAACTACATTGAAGACATTAGAAATTCACAATGTCGAACTGACTTTTATTTCTCAGTTTCTCATGTGTGATGAAATTCATAAGGATGAAGTTGAAATGAATGAACAATATGCATTCAAAAATATTAATAAGGCTGACTTTAGTGGCAACCAGTTGGTAGACATACATAAATCAATTCAATTATTGCCAAATGTGGAGACATTGAGTTTTGAAAGCAACAAAATTGAAGATATACAATTTTTAAATTCCCTTATAAAACTAAAGTATCTTAACTTGTCTTGTAATCATTTTAGAAACACAAAAAATCTAGAATTGAAACTGTGTAAAATAGTATACTTGGATTTGTCACAAAATTTTATTTCATCTTTAAAAGAGTTTTCAAAATTGTATTCGTTAGAAACATTAGATGTTAGTTCGAATAAAATAACTGATATTGCTGAGGTTAGGCATATAGCAAATTTGCCTTGTTTGGAAAATCTAAATCTGACTGGGAATTTGGTTTCTGTAGTTGTTGACTACAGAATCAAAGTGCTCCAATTATTTGGCAATAGGGCATCAGAAATCTGTTTGGATAATGAGAAACCGAATCAAAAAGAACTTGATAAAGTAGCAGTTTTGCAAGCAATCACATCTGCAAGAGAGGGAAGGGTTTGCACTTTTAAATGACCTAAAATACAGTTAAAAAATTGCTAAGCAGTGATATTTTAGTAAAATAATCCAGAAAGAATTTAAATAGAAAATTTAATATCTTTTGTATTACTAATAAATAAGATTAATTAGTAAATATTTTGTAGTTATGACTACTGTACATTTGTTAAAATTATAAGAATATTTTTATAAAATATTTACAAAAACTATATTGAAATGTTTTGTCATATGCTTGAGCTTTTTGTCATTATTGTTATTAATTTTCTTACAATTTCCTATTCTTACTTTTGCTATTGCCAGATGTTTTGAGGACTTTTATAAAATTTGAATAATGCATACTTTGTATAGAACAAAAAAATATATAATGAACTTATTTATCACATGTATTAATATAATTTCTTACCCTGATAGATAAAATTTATTATACCTAACACAAGCAGCATTTCGTGAAATATATTTTTTTTTTTTTTTTAATTTATTTAGGGCCTGGAAACGCCTTAGGCTTTCTTCAGGCCATTAGTTACAATACATGTTAATATATTTACAAAAAAAAACACCACACAGACACATTAAAACACAACACAGAAAACACTAGATATCACTAGAGTCTCAATATCCTGGCCTTTTTGGCAAGGATTTTTCCCATCGCCTCGGAGATGAGGTTCCAACTCCTGGAACTCTTGAGCATCTCCGAAGCGATGTTCCAGTACCCTGGCTGTGCCCCCAGGGCCTCGGTGAGATGCTCCCTCTCGACTTTCCAGAGAGGGCAGTCATCCCACGTGTGCTCCGGGGTGTCCTCTCGTGAAATATATTGTCTTCAATTTATTGTATAGTGTCAAAATACTACAGGTAAAGTATACATGTAGAAATTTTTTATAGTTAGAAAATTTAAAAAGGTGATATATTCAAAGAACTTAGAAATTATTAAATTCAGCGTAACTTTTTAAATTTCATTCTAAGTGAGGTATAAATAATAGTGAAAGAATAAAATATAAAAGCACATATTATTATCTTTCTCTCATTAATTTAATTAATGTGTTTATATAAAAATGAACCCAAATAAATATTTTTATAAGTTAAATTTGATCAGTCCTCAACAAAAATTTTTGTGACTCATTCAAATTATATACAGTGGAACCTAGAGATACGAGTTCAAGCTGTTCCACAAAAAACTCCAAACCGTTGTAAATTATGAATAAAAATATGAAATTATGAATTACAATATGAATTATATAGCGGCTGGGCTAAAATAAGATAAAATTTATTATACCTAACACAAGCAGCATTTCGTGAAATATATTGTCTTCAATTTATTGTATAGTGTCAAAATACTACAGGTAAAGTATACATGTAGAAATTTTTTATAGTTAGAAAATTTAAAAAGGTGATATATTCAAAGAACTTAGAAATTATTAAATTCAGCGTAACTTTTTAAATTTCATTCTAAGTGAGGTATAAATAATAGTGAAAGAATAAAATATAAAAGCACATATTATTATCTTTCTCTCATTAATTTAATTAATGTGTTTATATAAAAATGAACCCAAATAAATATTTTTATAAGTTAAATTTGATCAGTCCTCAACAAAAATTTTTGTGACTCATTCAAATTATATACAGTGGAACCTAGAGATACGAGTTCAAGCTGTTCCAAAAAAAATTCCAAACCGTTGTAAATTATGAATAAAAATATGAAATTATGAATTACAATATGAATTATATAGCGGCTGGGCTGAGCCGCGAGGCAAAGCTTACAGTGTTACAAAGGTAACACCGCCATTCGCGAGGGGCTTCAGCTCGAGCCGCTTCTTCTCCGCCTTGAGAGATCCATCCTCCGGTGGTTTGGCCACGTGCAGAGGCTGCCCCCAAGCCGTCTAGTGCGCCAGGTCTTATCAGAATGCCCGGGGGGAAAGCGGCCCCGTGGCCGTCCCCGGCAGGGGTGGCTAAGGTGGGTGAAGGCGTTAGCCGGAACCCGCCTGGTTAACCCGGGCAGTCTGATGTCGGTCGTGGGGGATCGTACCGGGTGGAGGTCCCTCCTTGCCTCCCTCATCCCGCGACCCTAACGGATGGGCGGGTCTGAAAAGTATAGTAGTAGTATAGTATAATATGAATTATGAATATATCTATGGTCATATATCTTCGCAAGTTCAATCACTCGTACACCACGCTCATGTCTTTGTATTATTTCTTGCTTTAATTCTAACGACATCATCCTTTTCTTCCTGTCAGCATTTTCCCTAGCATTCACTTTCTTCGGCCCCATGATAGCACAAAAGAATTCGGTAATCACTCAAAAACGACGGTGTTCAAAAGTGAAAAAAAGGGTATCCGAGCAAAGGACGGACTGATCAGCCAATTACTGATGGGGATTTGTTTGAGGTAGTCTGGCTGGCTGATCGGAACGTTCCTCCTAAGCTATAAAAACTTTAAGATACAAAAAAGACACATTTGAGTATTTTATTAAAAAGCAGCCGAAGAGAAGGAGTCATTATTCAACCAACATAATTTTCGGCCGACATTCATACACAAGACTTGGGCTCATATCTCAAAAAACTCGTAGTTAAGCTGCTCGTATCTCTTTGGTACCACTGTATACTGTATTTATGCATTTTAAAAGATATTAAAACAAAACAAAATTGGAAAAACTACTATTAATTATTAAAACTATTCAAAATTTTTAGGAATCCTAATAGAAAGCCACCCTCACAATTCCTTATTTGATTCTAAAGTAATTAATTTAGGATTTTCAATAAAATATTTTAAAGTTTCCATAAATTCCGCAGCCTCATGATCTTGCATTGCTCTACTGTCATAAGACAGATTTAATATCATTTGCCTTTGAGGAACTAAATCAGAGCTCAGAATCTCTTTAATACCACCAATTGCCAAAATCCCACATTGAGGAGGAAGGATGATATCCTTAAAGTGCAGTATATCATGCTCACCAAGACTTGAAATCCTGAAATGTATTATTAAATTAGAGTAAACTTAATATAAATAAAATTTTTATGAGGAATGATTTTTTGAAATATTCATACTCACGTGAATGTCCCTCCCTCGAATTCTTCTACTTTTAACTGTCCCCTTTGAGCTTTTTCAGATAATTCTCTGATTTCTTGTGAAATAACCTTTAAACTTTTTAGATTAGTTGATCTAATAATTGGTGTGTAGAAGCTTGCTTCTGCAGGCACCACTAGACTTACATCCACTTTGTCACATAATTTTATCTCATTGTTAACACATTTAGCATTGGCTTTTGGATAGAGCTGCAAGGCTAACGCCGTCGCTTTTGTCAACATATCATTTAATGTGACATCAATACCTTGAGTGAGTAAAGACTTTTGTGCTTCATACAAACTGTCAACATTGCATCTGGCCATAGAATAAGAATGAGGAATACTTTGCTTTGACTCCAGCAGTCTTTTAGCTGTGACTTGCTGTAAATTACTCAATGGTATATCTTTATACTTAGAAACACCAGTTTGTGCACTTTTGGGTTTTTTGCTAGAAATACTTCCATCTGCTGGAGCTTTGATTGCTGCAGGCTTTGAAGGTGCTGACACAACTTTTGGTGGCTTTTTCTCTAAACTGTTATTTAATATATAATTCATTACATCCTCCTTTAACAGTCTGTTATTCCTGCCAGTTGCTTGTATCAGACCAGGCTCTAACTGATAAATAGCTAGTAAAGCTCTTACTGCTGGTCCAAAGCTTTTCCTGAAATAAATTTTTTCATGCTTTTATAATAAATACTTGAAAAACAAATTGTTTTAAAACCAATTATGTATTCTCTCTCCATGATCAATATTTAGAAAACTATTTTTAAAAAACAATTAAAATTTTTTTCATCTTATTATATGTAATTTCTTTGTTCTTCCATCAACCCACAGAATATATACTTTCAAGAAAATCATAGTCTCCTATCAAATTCTTATCATGATAGATCCTAAAGCAATCCTGATAGTTTATATTAGCTGTTCCTTTCCTTTTTAGGAACCACTAATATAATAAATAAGATGCTTGTTTTGTGAAAATGGTTCTAATAACCTTCAAAAGTTTGATTTACAGTCTGAAGAATTATTTGGAATTAATATGACACACATCTGAAGCCCTCATATATTATTTTGATAATTTATTCTAGATTGATAACTTTCTTTTATCTTTTGATAACTTATTATAGATTATTTTAATTAACTTACCCTCTAACTTCATTACTTCCAGATGTTCCAGTTGAAGTAAACTGAGACAGTGCATCCCTACTTTCTACTGCAGACTCTGAGGTAACTGCTGAGGTAACCTGTACACTTTTCCAGTCCTCCCCCTCAGGAACAATCACAGCAATTGTTGTGCCAACTAAAACATTTTTTGAGTCATCTGGTAATAGAATTTTGGCTAAAATTCCATCATCTTCTGCTTCCACAGACATGACAGCTTTGTCTGTTTGAATATCACATAACACATCTCCAGATGCCACTGTGTCTCCTTCCTTTTTTAACCATTTGACAATTGTTCCTGCTGTCATTGTTGGAGACATTGAAGGCATTTTTATGGGTGTCACAGGAGGTCCACTAACAGATTCTGAAAAAATAAAGTTATCAAAACTAATGTGCATACAATAGTAATATATTACTTAATATAAGCATATTATTAATTATAAGCAGACAATAGTTACATTATTATTTACTATTTCAAATAGCAAATTCACAAAGTAGGTTAAACTTATTTGGTAATTATTTTACTATTCAAAATTGCCCTAAACTGATGGTAGCAAATAGACAACAATTTACACTGTTATTAAATATGTTAAAATGTTATTAAATTTAAAAAGGACCTTTATATAATATAATATGAAGACAAAGAGGTTAAAGAAATTCAAAATAAATAAGTATTAGCCAAAAATAAAGATTAATCAACAGAAATTTGTCAAGGAGAATTTAGTTAGTTAATAAATAAACATATCTTCAAATATCTTCCTTAATATTTAGTCATTCTTTCATTGTTATTTCATTACCAGATGATGTAGGTTCAGAAGAACTGCTTGAAAGTTCTACTTCTGTAGGTATTTCTACACTTTTCCAGTCCTCTCCTTGAGAGACCATAAGACCAATTACTGATCCAACCTTTATATTGGATGTATTTTCATTTACTAAAATTTTTGCTAAGATTCCTTCTTCATCTACTTCCATTGAAACAATAGCTTTATCAGTTTCAATATCACAAAGTACATCTCCTGGATTAATGGTATCTCCTTCCTTTTTTAGCCATTTCACAATTTTACCATTTGTCATTGTAGGAGAAAGTGAAGGCATTTTCAATTCTTGCCCTTGAACTGTAAAATTATATTTTAAAAGTCTAATTGCCAGAATTTCCATAAGAACCTGAGAGCTCCATCCATTGGAGTGTTCAGTACACACATGGCAAAAATCATAATAAAACTAAGCACACTGGCACAAAACCCTTAAGACAAAAGCACTTGGAATTATTCAGTTCATTTTCAATTAATTCATTTAAATTAAACAAAGTAGTTAACATTAATTTTTATTCATTTTATTTTTTAAAAAGCAAATAAATGCCAATTTGCAATTGAGTCAACAAATTTTACTCCAAGTAAAAGTGTAAATACCAAAAAACTCGTTAAAAATTGGAAATTTTTGAAATATACATAGTAAATTGTTTATTATCTAATCATTAAATTTACTTCTTATCAGTATCATACTGGCATTATACTAAGGTAGTTTCTCCAGGTAAACCAAAAGTCGCATTTTTACAATGAAAATAAACATCTACTGAAGAAATAATTTACCATATAATAATGATGAAGAGTGGAATAAGACCTTTTGACACTTATGAAAATTGGAAGCCTTGCTGACAAGACTGCCGGTAAAATTCGTTAGAAAGTATCCCAACTTGCTCCTCATTATAGTAGCCATCTTTGTGACCTTAGGGAATAAACAATGTCATTTTAGTTATTTCATCAAATTCGGTTGGTCAAAAGACAGTACTTGCACTGGCTTTTCTTCTGCTTTTGTTGTGTAAATTTGCACCGAAATGTTTACACCACGCTTTATTATATAAATTACAATAATTACTTTAAGAGATAAAAATAATCTTTTATTAATAATATTTTAAGAAAAAATTATATATTCGTTTAAAAGTATTTTTAAGATTTTCAGCGACTTACAGTATGACTTTATACACTTTAAAACTTTGTTCTCAACAATTTCGCTTTTGTAACCGAAGAGCATTTTTTCTTGGAAATTATGCTTGTAGTGATGTGCCTGAAAATTTTATACCGCCCTATGAGGAACGAAAAAATGAGCCATTGGAACAGAAAAAGGCGAGGTATACACAAAACTGAAAGAAACCACAGTAGTTGTGTAACTAAACCTGTTACAATTTTTATTTTATACATTCTTATTTTAGGCTGTTATATCAGTCCAGAAAAAGAGGAATGTTAGAGAATGATCTCCTTTTAAGTACCTTTGCTGCCAAGTATTTGAATAAAATGACTGAAGAACAATTAGCTCAGTATGATAGACTTATTAACTTACCTTCAAATGACTGGGACATATATTACTGGGCAGTTGGTAAAAAACCCACACCTGAAGAGTTCAATAATGAAGTTATGAATATGTTAAAAGATCATATAAAAAATAAAGATAGAAAAATGAGAATCAAGCAACCTGATTTATACAGTTCTGTGTAATCTTTTTCTCCTAGTAGTGATTAATAAATCAGAAATATTTTACAAATTTTTCAGTTCAAAAAGTTACTAATATGTCACAAAGTGATGTTGATGGCTTTTTAGTACTGATTAGCATTATCTTCAAGAAAAACTAACTTTTATTGTTTTTTGGTATTATAAAAATATATATCTGTGCATCAAAAATTTAATGATTGGTTTAAATAATTTGTACTTTTCAGCAAAATGATAAATAAATTGTATTGATAAATTATATTTCATAAAATATATGTAACCTTTGTCTCAGGCTCAGTCATGTTGAACTAAAAAAAAAACATGGGCAAGGGCATTTTTACAACAGGATTTAGAATTTTTGCATTCAGGAATTTATATTATTATATTATTTAAAAAAAAGAACTTGCCAAATATGAACATAAATGTAAAAGGAACAGGTCATTAATAAGAATAAAATTTATAAATTAGTTTTCAAATAAATTAGGACAATTTATTCGATTTCTGTCAGTCCTGACAACTTCAAACGCCGACCATTAACATAAACTTGAGGCGATATAAAAACCAAATGCAAAATGTGTTTTAATTGAAGTTTTAATAGAAGGGAAAACTATCTGTCTGATATAAAAATCTTATAATTCAATTCTTCAGACGCTCGTCAGTCGAAGTTCGTTTACTTTTCGTCTTATGTCCTTGAAATAAGAAACAAGACGAATAGTAATGCCAACATAATTTTTAAAACGAAAAATTTCCCAACTAAGGGGTAGGAGGGGAAGGTACGCCATTACGTTAAAAAGTTTTGTTTCTGAATTCGCTTCACTTCGAGTTGAAATCGCGCCGGGAGAGGAGACATAATGACGGAGTTATATCCAATTGGTACATTATGCTGGTAAATATTTATTTCCTCACTTAAGCAATTCAAAACGTTAAAATATCAATTTTAATTTCCAAAAATATTAAGAAATATGGTTAATTCTTTAATTTCAGGGCAAAAATGAAAGGGTTTCCGCCATGGCCTGGCCGGGTAAGTTGTAAATAAAGCTAACCTGTGTTTTGCCGCTCTTAAAAACCGTTGTTTATTGCTTATGTCATTAAGTTAATTTCTAATTTTTAATAATGTAATTTCGAACTAAGAGATATAAGTGTATGGAACTCACAATTTGTGACTCTTAAAAAAGGCGGAAAAGTTAATTTATGCAAAATGTAAAAGTATAAAATAAGTCCATGTATTAAAGGTACTCTGATTTGGTTATATACATCAAGACCATATTATGGCTCATTTTCTTTCAAAGCGTTATAATTTATCAAAATTATAGAAACTTTTGAAATTACAAAACAAGTAGTGAGGTTTTTATATTTATTAAAAGGCAAAACAAGGTTATTGATATAATTTAAATTAAGTCAGTATGAATCTAAGTAATGATGAGAGCATCATTTTTTAAACTAGGTATCTGTGCCTCCTGCAACATTAAAAAAGTCAACTGCTTCAAAAAAAGGAACTTCAGTGCACTGCATATATTTTTTTGGGTCAAATAACTAGTGAGTATTTTACCATTTAGTTAAGAATATCTAAATACTTGGTGTTCACGATATCTATAAATTTTATAATTTCAATTCATATTTTTTATAACTTGGACTCTCTCCATCTTTAAAAATATTAAGTTGTGTGTTAGATCAACATTTGTGGGTAATTATAATCCATTTAATTATATTTAGCTCTTTTAAGCAATAACTGTAGTTATATCTTTCAAATATTGAGGATTAATTTTCCTTTTTATTGGCAATTGATATTGAAAATCATATAAATAAATGTATTTTCTTTTTCTCATACATGGGATTCATACAGAGACATATACACACCTATAAAAATTTATATAAAAGCTTTTAAAATACAAATAAGATGTTATAAAACATACTGAGAGTTTTCTAACAATATTATTTGTTATTTTAAGACTTTTATGGCATTTATACAGATAGAATAATATACATTTGTATTGTCATTTAAATAACTTTCAGTTTGGACAACATAAATTTTAATTACTGTAACAATTTCTAAGATTTTGTAATAGTGCTGATGCAGGAGCTATTAGATGGTAGTAATTTTATGTTTTATTTTCACCTTACAACCTTTTTAAACGGTTTAATTTTTTTATTTTATTTTATTAATAATGCCTGGAACAGCCTTAGACATTATTTATAAGCAGAAATGGCTAATCTACCAAAATATTATTATAATATACAAAAATATTTATGAAGTGGTTTAAATAATCAAATCATCAATTGATGGGTCAGTGCTCCAATAACAATGTTACTACAGGATATTGCTCCTTTTTAAGAATTTTAGTTTTAATAACTAACCATCAGGCAATTTGAGGAACCAATTTTTTTGTGAATTTAAAATAATAAAATAATTTTCATATAGGTTAAGTATAAAAATAAGGAGAAGTATTACGTTGGAATAAAATTTATGGCGCGCTCATTTGAGGAAAACCTCCTATATTTAACTTTCGTAAAGACTATCGCGCTCTGATATTTCCCGCGTAACACAATCTTAGGAGGGAACGAGTAAATAAAGAAATTCAAAAGGGTGTTGAAAATGTATTGTTAAATAATTTTGAGTTATAATGTCTAAATGCGAGGATAAAATTAAGGAAAATAAAAGTAATGAGTATCATGAGAATCTGTGCTTTTCACCCCAACTCCAGAGGTGATTTAATGCGTTAAAAGTTATCTGTTAAACTGACGCAAAAAGCCATGTTACAGACATTAGTACAGACAAGTCGAAAACCAGTTATTTATAATTAGTTATTCGGTGGAATTCGACTTTGAATCGGAATTTATACGACACAGACTTTACGCGGCAAATATTTGTAGTTATTGTAGGAAGTTAAAATTTTATTTTGAAAGTCAGGACTTTCGATGAACCGAATAAACGCATTTGATTTTGATTGTATTAAAGAATATAATGATCATAATTGTTCCTCTTTTAGTCCAAATGCTTTAGCTTCACTGACCAAATGCTCGGGGTCGATTAATTATGTTTTGTAAATTCTAAATTAACAAAATCCAAACGTTTACATTTACATCTTTAATTTTGTAGGTACTTTATTTTAAAAGTTTTATAATGTTTCATAATTTTTATCTTTTTTAGTGCTTGGATTGAAGAATCTCAAATAAAGCCTTATGAAGCTTTCAAGGAGCAGTTTAGCAAAGCAGCTAAAACCACTCTTAAAGAAGCAATTGATGCAATTGAGGATTACATCAACAATAAGGGAGAGGTATTTTACTTTATTCATTTTACCATTTGGTACTGAATTTTTCTTTTCAATGTAATATTAGTAAAAATTTGGACTAAGTTTGCCAAAATTAAGTGAAATGCACCACTTAAATTACCCCAATTTTTAAAAAAAACTTAAATTTGTAGATTCTAAAGATTTAACTTTGTTCCCCATTGAGTTTGTTTTACAAAGTTTTTCACTTTAAAACTTTAAAATCTCATTCTATCCATAATTATCTAAATTAAGCACTTTAGAATGTTTCATTATGAATTTTTTACTTAAAAAAATATTTTTTTTACTTTTTTTCGCAGGATATATTTGCCATTACCGACCCTGAAGCTGAATTCAACAAATTAAAAGAGTCCACTGATGCTAATGAACACAAAGAAGAAAAGAAAAAAGAAAAGAAGGACAACCAAACTTCAAAGGAATCAAAAAAGCCTAAACTATCAAAAGTAAGGTTTTATTGGAATACATTTAAAATTAAAGGGAATTTTCCTTTCCTTGAGTTTTTCTTCTTCTTTGCCCTTCCTAAGAGTTACTTTACTTTTAAATGAACGCTGCAATCACAGTTTTCAAGTTGATTTCTCTGAAAATAGATATCTTAACAATTTCATAAAAACAGTGAGACACAGGATAAGAAAATGATTTAAATTTAAATGAATTCTGTTTATTTTAAATAACAGGATCCTTTACTAAAACGTCGCAAGGAAGGATTGTCGCACACAACATTTAAGAAAGCTAGAAAGGAACATGAAGATACAATTTCAAATGATTCCAGTTTGTTAAATCATTCAACCATAAGAAAAAGTTCTGGACCAGGATTGCTCCAGAGACCATCTGCCAATTTCATGGTGGTAAGCAAAGCAATTACTTAAGAAATAGGCAACTTTATTAATATAGTTTCGTATTTTCCTTTGACAAAATTAAAAATAATTTAAAGAGTTTGTTATTTTTTTCAAACAAATTTTTTTAAGTATTACTATTTGGGTTTTCAGAGCTCTCAACAGTTAGATCTGGAAAACGTGTCTCAAACCCTGAAGGATAAGAATATATTACCATCGAAATTAAAATTTGGATTTTTGGGTTTGGGCATAATGGGTTCCGGCATTGTGAAAAATCTTCTAAATTCCGGACACAACGTTGTTGTGTGGAACAGGACGACCGACAAGGTAAGAATTCATTTGCTTATGTAGTTTCTAAGTATCTTTAAATTCAGAGTTCGCAATTGATGTTGACATTTCACGGATTTTAATAGTTTTTTCAAAAAAGTTTGAAAAACTGGCCAAATTGGTTTATGGGGGAAAATTATGGAAATTGATTTTATTTTTAAAACTATAGATGTCCTTCAGAGAAAAAGCTATATTAATTTATAAAAAGTTTTATCGCATTTGAATGCAGTAATTTTAAGCTTTATGAGTTAAAGTCGATATGTTTCACTATTCACTTTTTAATTAGTGTTTTTAGAACGTATCTTAAATTCTTATAGGGCTGCGAATTTGATTTGATGAAGTTTTTAAAACTAGTTTGTCAGTCATTTATGGAGATAAAAATCGTATCCGGAAAATTTTGAGTATTACCTGAAAGTTTTATAGGAATGGTTTTAACAATAATTCCCTAAACAATTGTTTAAGGAGCAATTGACTCATCGCATTGTGCTTAGACGTTTCTCTTTTTACTTCTTGTGCACTCTTCTTTCTTTATTCTTTCCAGTTTTTGTTCTGTCTCATTCCCAATATTCATAAATTCCGGTTAATTTTGTTTCCTCCATCATTTTTATAAGCAGTCTTCAATGCTGTCTTCTGGGTTAGATTTGCTAAGTTTTAAAGAAAAAAATGGAAAGAATGATAATTAGAGACTTTTAATTGAAATAAAATTATATTAAAACAATCATCAATGTACAGATTAAACATCAGTGTACTACTAAAAGCAATTATTTAAATTACTACTTCAGTTTTAAATTTCTATTTGCTTGAAACATGATTATCAAGTTGATTATTGATAATGATGAAATAAATTTTATTTTTTTTTTTTGTTTATGATAAACTTCACACATCTAAAAGACGGGACTAAAAAAAAAACAGTAACCGTTCAGTAACAATTCAGTAAGGGTTTTTTTTAGAAACCGGAAAAAAATTTTAAGACGCACTTTTTTTTGAAATTAAATTTCATGCATGGAATCTTGGTAAATATCAACTGGGAACAGATAAAATAATCAGTTGTGAAGATGGTTGTTGATATTTTAAGAGCGGCATGGTTGCCATGGCGATTACCGGAGCAAAAGATTACGAAAGCGAATTTTAAAAGTAAACTTAACGGATCGCATGCCATTTGTAGTCGAGCGAGCCTTGCCCATAGTATCACAGAATTGCCTTATATAAAAGTTATTTGTCAATATAAAAGTCATCTATAGAGCGACAGACTCGGGAGAAACATCTGCCAGTTGTTTAACGGTATTACTAACTGCAATGGAGTCAGTACTTCTTTGATTTGATTCTTCGGAACTTTTTTCCTCTCTCATTTTAAAAACTTCTTCATCGTCAATGCATGAAGTTTCGTCTTTCGGTTTTTCCGACGGCATGAAAATGGCACATTCGCTCGATTTTGAGGAGTCCAAACCGTACTTATTATTAACCGATTTCACCAAAGGCATGTAATAAGGCGATTTCAAAGGTTCTGCCATCTCTTTGGATTTGTTCTGTAACATTCCGCAGTCTTCTTTCATTTTCTTACTCGCTTTGATCATTTTTATGTTTTCTTTTCCAGATTTCTTTAGAAATTTTTCCATTGCCCGCGACACCATTTCCGGTGCTACGGGCCCCTCTTTGCTTTTCCTAAATTCTCCCAAATCGACGAACTGCATGTACTTAGCCGGGGAATTACGAGGACTTTGGGGTTCGGACATATCCGTCGGTGTGTAATACAAAGAGACGTGACTTTGAGTGTCGTCATTGAGATTTCCCTCCAAATTTGGATACACAGCCTTTATGGATTTGCCATTTCCGTGGGGAGAGAAATCCGTTTCCGACTCAAAATATATGCTGTCTGCTTTCGTGCACGAGCCCGTTCTGCAATTGTCCACGTAAAGACTAGGGAGGTTTTCGAGAAGTTTATTCAGTGTCTGCTGCTGATATTTATACGATTCTCTTAACCTAAGGACCTGATGAGAGCTAAATTTTCTGATTCTATTTCTTTGAAATACGTAATTTTCGCGGACCCAGTTAAGTTGGCCGTTCGAATATTCTTTCACACGTTTTACCTGGAAAGGAATATTTGTTATTAGCCCACAAACTACGCTTTAATTATGCAAGATAAATTTCCGAAGAGTTAAGGTACCTGATCATAGTACTGATCTCTCAAGGCTGTTAATTGATTAGTCCCATAAACGCGAATATCTTTGATATGTTTTAGCTGACCTTGGTAACTGTCACGTATCCATTCTAACTGTTGGGCACAGTTGTCTTTAATTCTGTGAACCTAGAAAAACAGTTGGGAAATTTATGAAAAATTTGCTTACTTATATATATGGACGATGATTGTAATGGGAAATCATTGGAGACTATTGTTTTAAATCATTAACGTAATTCTAATGTTTAAAAGAGAATTTTTACTTAATCCTGGGCCCAAATTTATTTAGTAATGAAATTAATTTTTTTGGATAAAGATGATGAAATTTCAAATCTTAGGGTGGGTAGTTGTATGTTAGAAGGTTACCTGTTGCGTATAATTTTCTCTAAGTCGCTCCAACTGCTGCTTTTTATAGGTTTCTACGTTGTCTAACATTTGATAGATTTGTCTGGCTCTCGGTGAGCTGTCGCGGTGGCAGCATTGACACCAGCATTTATTCCTATAAAAATATTTTGAATCATTTTTCGTCTTCTACCTTGAAGTTAATTTATTCTGCTTTATTTAAAATAAATTTTATGATTTTAAAAAGGACCAGAGTTTTTGGGGTTGCCGAGAGCTGATTTTTCTTGAATTTCATAAATGTCTTACCTCCTACAAATGTATAAAAGAAGCTGAAACACCAGCGTTAACGTAAGAAAAATAACAGCCGACAGAGCTCCAAAATACAGGCTGTTGATGTTAATGTTGTATATGAATATCGGATCAATATAAACGGTGACCTGTGTGGTAACATTGGATAGAGGGTTCGATGCCAGGCACGTGTATACACCTCCATCTAAGCGAAGTACGTCGGATATATGAAGAGTTCCATTGTCCAATACTTCCAGCCGTCTCTCGTCCACAATCTTTGACATGTTGTTGTGATGAGCCGGAAAGTGATCGGCGAATATGCTGGGGTTGCTCGGATCGGGGTTGAAGTGGTACACGTCGAAGTTGGGAGTGACCCATGTTATGGTCGGATGAGGGGAGCCCTTGAAGTTGCAATCTAAGTACGCTTCCGAACGAAGTTTGTACTTCTTTGTCTCCGTTTTGTTGACCAGGACCGGAGGCTGACAGTTCAAAGATCGTAACGTTTGTACTAAATTGGTTGGCACAGAAATTCCCTCGTGACGGCACGTGAAAGACTGCACGGCCAAGTGTCGCGGGTGATTTTCAATGAATGAATTAAACCACAGCAATCTGCAGTCACAAATCAACGAATTGGGCATCAAAGTCAAATTCGTCAAACGCGGCAGATTATTCAGCGATTCGGGAAGATATGTTAGATTAGCATTGGACAATTCTAGCACTTCAAGATTCGGAGTCGAATCAAAAATTAGTCTGTGCATCTCGGTTAAATATATATTATTGCCCATTCGCAGTATTTTTAAGTTTGTGAGACCATAAAACGTTTCACTCGAGATACGAACCAAGCTTGTGTTCGACATGAGAAGGATTTCCAGATTTTTACATCCTTCAAACTGTCTTTTGTTCAGGTATCTCAGGGGGTTGAAATCTAAATTTAAAACTTTTAAATTAATTAGATTTTTAAATGGGTTCGAGTTGAAAGCTGATAAATTATTGCTGCTCAAATTTAAGTACTTCAAACTTTCAAGCTGTTGAAAAACATTGCGTGAAATATCATTAAGTTGATTATTGGAAAGATCTAAGTTTTCAAGGTATCTCAATTCGTTAAATGTGTTAATGGGTAACTTCTGAATGCGATTTTGATTGAGGGATAATTTTCTAATGTTGGGCGCAAACGAAAAGAAGTCGTCCTGAATTGTAACGATTTCATTGTTAGATAAATCAAAGCTCACGAGCGAGGATTTCATAGGCGCCAATATTCTGAAGGGCAAAGTTTGAAATTTATTATGGGCAAGTGACAAATACTGTAGCGAGTCTAAATCGTAAAATATTCCAAGCGGTAAATCGCGAAGACTGTTATAAGACAAATTGAGAGTCTTTAAGTTTCTCAGGTCCTTGAAGGTAAAGTTACTAAGGTTTCTAATTTCATTGTTCGATGTGTCCAAAGTAAGTAATTTTTTGTTTGTGTAAAACACATTACTTTCCAGATATCTTATATCACTTTCCGTCCACTTTAAATTTTCTAAATCGACAAAATCGCGGAATGACGAGGAATCCAAAGTTGTGTGCACAACTTGATTTAACATTAAATTGACTAAGTCATTACGTAAAAGTGACTTGATGTCTTCGTACTGTGCTTTATGGCATGAAATATTCGTGACCGAGGCACAGACACATTGTAGAGGGCACGAATTATAAGCAACATGTCTTCTGCTTCGCGGTTGAGCCTTTTTCTTAAAATATGTCCGAAACGATTGCCGATTATATTTATTGTCACTCAGTGGAAATTCATCGCGTATCATCATATTGTGTTTTGAATTATCCCCCAGTGAAGGAGAAACATCGCTGAAATAAGATCCATCGTGAAGATCTTGAGGAACGTAGCATGAAACTTGCAGAATAAGAGCCATTAACAGGCTCAACAGTAAATACTTTGGACATTTTGAATTTAAATTCCACACGAACAATGTGAAATAATCACTGTGAATCATTTTATTTGCTAATGTCATTGTCTACCGGTTCGTGTTCCGAAGTTACTTTTTCTTTCGAATCATTTCGATGAAAATGCGGAGGCATCGAGCTTTCAAACCCTTAACATGGCTGAGCATAAGCGGTTCATCTCCTCTGTAAAAAGGAAAAAAAAAATAATTTAATGAAAAAAAATACCCAGTTGTAGTATCTTGAAAAATAAATAATGTAATAATGCGAACAGGGTTTTGGTAATACTAATTTCGATTACATGGATAGATTAAGTCATCGTTAATCCGTCCATACATATTGAAACTAGTGTTATATGAATTCTTCCGCTTCGGTTAGCTTGAATTGAAAAAATAATATCATAAAAATAATGGCCGAAGGCAATTAATACGACCATTGTGAAAATTGTAAGGAAATTGAGAAACGATCGGGTAAAAACATTTACAGTCTATTACATAAGTAATGTTTCAGTCGAAATCTAACAAAAAGAGACAGATCCCATAAGCGGCAGCTGCCGTTAAAAATGCACATCTTTTTAGAGACTAAGATAACTTTAAAGATTCGGTAATAATTAATTTTAAGT
This sequence comes from Brueelia nebulosa, assembly GCA_028293925.1. Classification (NCBI taxonomy): domain Eukaryota; kingdom Metazoa; phylum Arthropoda; class Insecta; order Psocodea; family Philopteridae; genus Brueelia; species Brueelia nebulosa. Next base: position 173,432 of record JAQIBA010000037.1, read on the forward strand.
AGTCGCTCTTAATAATAAATGAAATAAAATTTTTAAAGTAATCACACAGTAAAAAATAATGTGTAAAGTTTTTAAAATGCGGTGCATTCATTTTGCTTAATCGAATGGGAGGCGGTGAATTTTGTTTTTGTTCTCAAACACTTTTATGCTTGAGAAAATCTTAAAGACACATGCTCGGCGGTTATAAAACAGTTACAAATGCTTCACTCATATTTAAAATTATATTCGCAGTACAGATGTAATCCAAAGTAAACAGTTAAAACCGTTAATTGTCATGTTTTTGGGGAATTATTTTCCATGACGCTCGATATTAGGGATATCTGTGTGACGTTGTAAAAAGACAGATAACCCTCTTGGTGAACTGGTTGAAAAGAATTCACCTTGGAGGAATTTAAAACGGCTCTCGCTACCACCCGATCTTGAAAAAGAGGGTGAGGGCGACAACCGCTCGATAAATTTAACAGCTGCCATTTCCCTTCTTTCCGACATTGTTCCACAATGCCGAGTTGAGGATTCGAAAAAAAGTTGACTAACCCATTTCGCCCCTTTGATTTTATATCAATTAAAAAGAAAACAAAATTGCCAACCGTTTAGTCTTGACCATATTTAGCCGGCCTTCGCATAGGCAGATAATTTTTCTCACCGAGCAGGCCGGTTTTGGTTGGTGTTAGACCAAAAAAAATTCGAAGGATGGCAGTAACAAGTTTCGAAACGAAGGCCATTTCTGAGGGGCCCAACATTTAAAGTTTAATGCACATGTTGGTGTTGCTTATATTACTTGAGTTTTGTAAAGAATAACGCTTGAGAATGAAAACTTCATCCTTCAAGTTGTTGTTGCTTTATAAAGGTGCAGGAACGACTTTCTTTTTCAAGACTTCTGTTTCATAACAGAAGTTTTGGATTGAAAAAAGACAGTTGGATATTTGGTTGCGACTTGAAATTGTCAATTATTTGATTTTATTCCATGCCAAAACTGTAAAAACTGCAGGGGTTGTACGCTTTTTTGCTTAGTATATGGATTTTAAAGTTATAAATTGTCAACAATTGAGTCGAAATAAATTGCAGTCAAGAAGTCGTAGGCTCAGTTTGGAAATTAGAAAGGGTTGTTACAGTAAACCCAATCAAAAAGTAAAAATGTTATTTGACTTTCTTTGAGCAATGTTTGTTTCCAATGACCTTAGGCCTAATACTAAACAAAGTCAATGCGTTAGGACTGCCTTCGATTGAATGGTTTCTCATTCGCAATTAGTAAAAAAAACAATTTCAACCTCTCCTTTTTGAGAGATTCCATGTTTTTTTATTATGCATGGGAAAATATCCCGGAAGTCAAAATAGATTGTTTTGGGAAAAATAAAGGTTTCACCTTTGAATGATAAACGGATATCTTTTATCAAAGGAGACTTTTTAAAATAAAGCTCAACAACCTATGATAGTTATCATAGGCTTAAAAATTAATGCCCTTTAATTCCCTAAATTTTGGAGAAATTTATAACAAAACTACTCTTTACCAATAATAAGTGAACTTTATAAATAAATGCTGTTAAAATACTGTAAAATTACATTTAAGTTTAAATTAATAAAATAACTAACAGTTTGGAATATGTTTTTTTTTTCACATATTCGCAGTTAAATTTTTCTTTTGTAACCATAATGGACGGAAGTATTAATTTTTTGAATTTTAGACCTGTTCTCTGGAAGTTAAAGGTAGAAACAAGCATTCAGAAAACCACGATAAAACCTAAATCACCAATAAAAAAATGAAAGTCGATAATTTTGTTTTCATATTTAACGAATTTCAAAAAAAAAAACTACTCACTTTAAACTGGTCTCTTCTCAAAAAGTGGAACCATTCTCGTGCGTTAATAAAACAAATTTTTAACCACTAAAAAAAAATCTTTTTTATTTAATATAAAACGAAAATGGCTGCCATCGATACGTGTCTGAGATTGTATTCCGGAATTACTGCTTCGCTTGTGATCCTTCCGACATCTATCGGTTGCGTTTCCTACCAAAGAAACGCCACTAACGCTCCGTAAGAGCGGCCATTGGTTGTGCGAACTCCACTCCGTTTTCCGTTGCAGTTCTGCGTTAATTGATTTTTTCCTCATTGGAACGGTAATGCAGTAAACGCATTTCGTCGGCATCTTAACCGTATCCGAATATTTTGTAAACATTCACATATTAAGAAGTTAATCCCTTAATCACGTTTGTACAATTTATTCGTCACAAACCTTTCCCATTTAATACAACTAATGTATTCGTAAACTGTCCTCTAAATTTATTTCTCATATTGTTATCAATCGAGGCCTTGTTCAAACAAAAAAAGTTCTTTTTATAAAAAATTTAATTTCCTGTAATTTAAATATACACTATAATAATATAACACTAATTATAAGTTAATAATAATAAACACTAACAAATTTTTAAGTTACATTTAATTATAACTGAAACGATTCATAACGATGTACGTTCCAATTAAAAGAATACTCAGGTTTTGAAAGAGATATAATTTTGATTTCATTAATAATTTTGCGATTTCATAAATTTCCTGTAAAATTAACCCCAATTATATTAATAAAAGTTGTTCGGCACTGTGTAATTTGTTTCAAATCGAAACAAAATCGACCTGTGTAATTTCAAGTTTAAATTTAGGCTTCAATTTTTTTAAACCCTAAGCGAAGTTAATTAAAAAAATCGGAACTAAAGCTCATACTCTGGTGTGACATCTCTGGGAGATAAGCAGAGACTCGAATAATATAAACGATCAATTGAGTTTGAAGGGTATTCATTAAGGGCATCCAAATTTTATATACTGTACTGAAGTTCAGCATGCATACTTTCCTTATATGAGTTTGCCTTTCAGAAGGAATAAATTTAAACCGTTCGGTTTAGATAATGTTATCTCTCATGAAATTTTCTGATTTTATTTTACAGTGCGACAAATTTGTGGCCGCAGGAGCTGAACTGGGAATGACGCCTTCTGATGTAGTTGCTAGCGCCGATATTACTTTTTCTTGTGTTGCTGATCCTCAGGCTGCTAAAGATGTATGTTTTTTGAATTGAAAGAATTTCTGTAAAGTAGTTTTTTTCATAGATAGAATTATATTATTACTTTTAGTTGTATTATAATGCCCTCGGAGGCCGGGGTAAGCTTCCCAGGGGTACACTTTGACAGGGGTTAAATTATGAATTAACCAAAATATATATGTTTTTAATGTAAGAACGGATACTCACAGGAAAAGGATTGTTTTTCAGATGGTTTTCGGTAACTGTGGCGTTCTGTCCGAAAATCTTACCGATAAAGGATACATTGAAATGACTGGAATCGATCCGGAAACTTCACAAGACATAGCCGAGTCCATAACTGGTAAAGGAGGAAGGTATTTAGAAGCCCAGGTAAGTTGATTTCATTCCCAGGTTTAAGAGTAAGTCATTTTGGTTTTAAGAGTTGGGAGCAATTAATGTGTATTCTTAAACGTTTTAGATCCAAGGAAGTAGAACACAAGCCGAAGAAGGCACCCTCATTATTCTAGCAGCAGGGGATAGATCTCTATTCGACGAATGTCAAAGCTGTTTTGAAGCAATGGGAAAAAATTCATTTTATCTGGGCGAGGTAAGAAGTCTGCCCCTGAAAAAGGGAAACGCCCCTGTGTTCTTTTTTGGAAATCTAAAGTCGTGGATTATTTCAATCAGGTTGGAAATGCTTCGCGAATGAATCTTGTTCTTCAAATGATGAACGGCGTGGCTTTAGCTGGCTTGGCTGAAGGCCTCGCTTTGGCTGACAGAGCGGGATTGCAACAGAAGGATGTCATGGAAGTTTTAGAACTGACACAACTTGCTTGCCCTATGTTGGTTGATAAAGGGAAAGGTAATAAAAATATTTTATTTATTAAAACAGCGCCTTTTTCATTTCTCGTTTTTAATTAGAATTAGAAAGACTGGAATTTTTTGAAAATCTAAATCTTTAGTTTTTATTTAATCTTTAAAGATGATAATGTACTAACGGAAAGTTAATTTTCTGAACTCTCTTTGCTGAGGTTAAGTTTGTTCAAGCATTCTCAGGATTTGTGCGTTTAATACTTATTAAGTTTAGAATCTCTAAAAACCATTACAATTTTAATTCACAGACGGAGTGTATTTCATTATATCATAAGGCGTACAATAAGAATATCAAGAATTGCTTTAAAAAAAAACACAAAGTCATTTAGTGAATGCTTGCAAAAATTTTAAAACAATTAAAAGTTACAAAAAGCAATCAATCATTTCCCAAAAATGAGTTTTGAAACTTATTTCATTTGTAAATTTATTTGATATATATTTTAATTCAAAATTGCAGCGATTATAGAAGGGGGATTCCCAACGCATTTAGCATTGATGCACATGCAGAAAGACTTAAGGTTGTCTTTATCTATGGGAGACAGATTGGAGCAGCCCTTACCGCTTTCGGCGTCCGCTAACGAAATATTCAAACATGCAAAGCGCTTAGGTTATTCCGAGCATGACGTGTCCGCAGTGTATATCAGAGCTAGATTTTAAATTAAAAGAAAAAATTTTTATTTAACCAATCATTAAGGAAAAGAAGCAAAAGTGTCATTTATCCTAAAGAAATGGTGCAATATTTGCAGCGCACTACTGTGTCGGGCTAGCTATATAAAAATAACATCCCACACCTAATCTACAAATAACCTAAGCCTACAGTATGATTTAAGTGTAAATTACTTTCTAAAAAGTAATCGAGTGCAGCAAATACTTGGTATCGGCGATTAATAGAAAAGTCAAGTTTTCTTTAAGGCAAATTACAGTTGCTTTTTTGTTGTAATTAGGCAATAAAATTATTAGATTACTCATACTTAGATGTCATTTAATGGGGTCGTCAAAATCAAACAGAATTTAATTTTAAGTTTTTCAAAATAAAGAATAGGATAACGTAAAAAATTATCCTGTAATTTTTTTAAATGAGGAAATTTATATTACTAACGGATTGTATTTCATTATAATAGAACATATTATACAGTATGGAAGGGGCAGAATTGCTCATAGAAGGCTTGAAAAATTTAGTGAAAATGTATTAAGGAATGTTTTTTTTTTCAAGCTTTAATTTTGTATCGGGTTTTATAAATGCAACTCAAGACAAAATTTTTTTGGAAAATGCACAGTGTAAAAGTTAACTATTTTGGAAACAAGTTTTTATTGGAAACGATTATAATGCCCTATTAAGTTTCATTAAATAATGGAAAGTCCAAATTTGAAAATGGGATATAATTTTAATGACATCATTGTTGGTTCGTCATCATTTAAAACTGACAGAGTTTGAACACTTATAAAGATTTTTTGGACTTTTATTATTTCTGTATTTGGTTAAGGTGTTAACTTGAAAGAGAATTTTTTTTAAAATTATACTTATTTTGGTCATTTTTAGTATTAAAGGACATAAATTTTAACATTTTTTAATGTTAATTTATACATCGCATATAATTACATATAATTATTAAAGATGTTAAAGTGTATATTATTGTAACTGTAGAAACAGAGACAGGTGTTCTTATTTTTCATTCAATTTATTGGGTTTAATTTTTTTTTTTAGAACTATTATTCGCGTTCTCAGTCCACTCTTTGAAGTTTTTTTTTAATAGAGAAAACCAATTTATAGTCTGTTTAATAAGAGCGCCTCCTGAAAATCTTAGTGGTAATATTTATTACGCTGTTTTTATTAAGGCAAATCTTAATATAATAGTGTAATAATTAAAAAGTAATAGTTGACCGCCTCCTCAAATTAAGGCATATTCTCGTTGTTCAGGTTTCCCACAGACCCAAAGACATGTTTTGCTGATTTTGATGGAAAACCTGAATTTCAAGGTCAGGAAATGAGCCCCCAAATCATTACATGTTATAAAATGTCATCAATATGTGAAGATTACATTGAAAAGGTCATAAGAAAAGTCCTTCAGTCGTCTTCCTTTAGAATTATTCCTCCATTTGTTATTTCACCTGACATCCTTACCTAAGGAGTGCTCTTTTCAGCTTTTTTATCTCTACATAATTGAACAGTGCCTCTCTTGAATGAAGGTTTGGGAACTTACCGAAATTTAATAAGTACAATTGCTGAAACAGATTTAAATTTCTTATTGTAAATTACTTTGATTTATTTCAACAAATAGTTTTGTTTGAAAATACTGGAAAAAATTCAGTCGAAATAAAGATACAAAAGGGAAAATAAATAAACAAGAATAAAACTAGTTGATCTTAATTTTTTATTTTTAGTTGTATATAAAGTTCGCTGACTGTACTACAAATTAGATAATTGATACAAGTCAGCCACACTTAATGATTTTTGGCAGTCATTTAATTTTTAAGAATATTTTTAGCGCACTTATCACGCTTGCAATTTATTGACAGTTTTTTATTTTTACACTAGTATTAGTTTTATAATCTTTTAAGTGATATTTAATGACCAAGCCCAGGGTTAGTTTCATTATTTCCTTCAAATTTTTTTTACTGTAACAGTTTACACATTATTACACTGTCTTTGGAGTAACTTTTAATCAAATTATAAAATTGGCGTGAAGTTTTTTTTCTTTGTTGCACGATTTAAAAAAAATTTAATCTGACAATAGAATTTATTCGCAGATATTCTGCCGAATATTTATGTGCTAAATTCAATTTACCAATGAAACTTTAAGATAAAATTGCTGATACTAAACATTATCTCACTGCAAAGTGAGACTTAAAAATTATAGAATTCATTTTTCTATTAAAAAAATTTTCCCTTTGTTATCACGTTTCAATGATCATTTTTTTTATACCTCTAAATTTAGAACCTTTAATACTTTCTAAAAATAAAAAATTATCTCAAAATATCTTTTGTATTGATTTACCATAAAATTTTATCTTTTGTAGAAGGGAAAAATGTGGACTTTGAGTATTGTCTTGTGCTCTGCATTATTTAATATTTTTTTCATCTATATTAACTTTAATAAATACTTTGTCTATAAGAATTGTGGACTATTATTTACTGACATTTTTTCCGTTTTTCCATTATTCCACAAAAAATTTCTTTGCGTGGAAACTTTTGGACTGAGCCGTCGTTAATATAATTATATGATAAAATTATTGAGCATAATGAATAATGGACGGTTGTATAAAATATATTTTTATACATTTTTTAAGAGTAAATCGCCATATGATAAAGCACTCCAAAAACAGTGTAATCATGACAAACCATGTGTGAGTGTTTAATAAAAACTAAGGAATTTATTCCAACTCTGAACGGTCATAACTCTGTAACTTTTGGGTGTAAAAAAGAGCTTGTGTAACAGAGAGTGTAAAAGAGCTGGCTATTCCAGATAGGAAATACGTAATTAGGAAATTAACTGAACAGAAAATTTTAAAAAAATTTTTGAAATTTTCTGTACAGTTCTCATAGGAGACTTTATTTTTAATTATCACTTGCAGACACTCCAAATTTTGATGTTATGTTTCTTGGGTTTTTAGCATTTGGTTAGAGAATCTATTTTTAGTATTAATTTTTTTAACCAACGCGGGGTGATGTTGGATTATAAGTTTTTGTTCTTAAACAAAATTTTCGTAATTATCTTCCCCTTTTATTTCACTGCACGACTGCTTTTTATAATTCGAAATTAAATTTTTCAATTTCTTTAGTTTGGAAATTTATTATGTTTAAAAAAGTTCAGACAGTTATACCAAAAAAATAATGTATGAGTTCTTTTTGGAATTGTCCCCAATAACGTTTGATTCAGTAACTAATGAAGGGATATTCTTCATTTAAAATCGTCTATTTTTTCCGAAAATATATCATTATTCCAGATATGAGATACGTAATTAGGTAATTAATTGAGTTGACAACTGAAAAAAAAATTAATTACCTTTTTTTAATCACACTCTGACACTTCACGAAAGAAAATACATTTAATTTTTAATTATCATTTGGAGGCACTTCGAATTCTGATGTTAAGTTTTTTTGGTTTTTTTGTAGCATTTAGTTAGAGAATATTATTTTATTATTAATTTTTTAACCGCCGTAAGGCAATGGTGGATAAGTTTTTCTTTCAGCAGTTCGAACATTAATACGGCTACACTAAGCCACGTGCCTTGGTTTTTACGTAGCCTCACAAAAATAGTAATTTTTTGAAGCCTGTAGTACAAAGTAATTTTTTTTTCTTTATCCTGAATTATATTTTTGAAAAACATCGTCACTATTAGTAATTTTTAATCTTAAAATAATTATATGTTTCACTCATTAATAAAAATTTTTTTTTTAGTTTTACCGTTTTTACTTCTTTTTTTTTTGGAAAGCCATTCATGACATTATCGAATTGTACATTAAATAAACATTTAAACTAGATAATTAAATTAAAACTAGATAATTTAGCTAAGACGACTCTACTATACATTTACAAATTATTATTATTATTTATGTATTGATTTGTAGTAAGTTAAAATTTCATTAAATAAATCTAAGAATTTTTTTATTGTAATTTTTATAGATAAAATTAAACTAAAGTTTAAAAGTTTTGGGTCTTCTTCATTTAGACGGGGAAAATCCAGGGGATTTTATGACAATAAAACCCTGCTTTAATTCGGTTATCTTAGTTTTTATCTTCAATTGATTTAACCGTTACCGTAAATTTTCGCTTACCTGTAGTAATTAGGGAATTTTTGTTGCTTTATAACTGATTTACAAATTATACTTTTACGGAGGGTTTCCCGAGGATTTATTAATTAATAAAGAATATGTAGAATTAAAATTTGAAAGCAAATGAGGCCTGGTATGTGAAAAAAGAGGTAGTTTTGTTATTTACAATACTTGCGGGGTTTTAAATGGAAAGAACAATTTAAAAGACGAGCGCAAAATCGAATCGAAATTATCGTCGATTATCGAATTAAAGTCGACTTTTAAATAGTTCGAGATTCCTCCATGTTTTTTGTGAAGTGTTTTTTGGATACGTAAATAGAGCTTTTTAAAACTTATCAGTCTTAACGTTTAATTATTTTAATTTTTAAAATATTCGAAATAAATTTTTTTCATAGTTTTTTATTACTTGATTTATAATTTAATAGCCGTACTTACTACTATGTCAAAACTAGTGAATGAAGGAAGTGGCCTTGTATGTCGGCCATGTTTTTTCTCAGCTCCACAGGTTTTCGTTGTTATTAATTTGTCAATATGTAAATATTATTTGTTGCTGTTAAACGCGAATTTTACTGTAAGATGCTTTTAGTGAAGAAAGTCAGTAATTGTGTCCAACCCTTTATATTTTCAATATTTTTTGACATTTCGTAGTTATCAAATCTTTTGGATTTGAAGGATGCTTCTCGGCCTAAAAAGGTGAGAGTATTTACGTAGGCTAAGAAAATGGACTTTACCGTTAACGACCAATAAACATTTGTGTATTCTTACGGTGGTTCGACTTGTGATTTATATCTTTCACTCTTTGCGAAGTTCAATAGAGAGGTCTCTTCAATTTGTTTTGATTCTTTGTTTATGAAACATATGGAATTGATAGCATGAAAATAAATGCCTTTGCTATGGTTGTTTTATTACCTCTACTGGTTAATCTTTTCAGAGGACAATGACCCTTTTATGATATGAATTGTTTTTAAGCGATTGGTGGAAGATCTTCCCAAAACGCGGTCACCATTTTCCTTTAAAAAATTCAGATCTAAATTCTCTGTTATTGCAACAGATAATCCATTAACAAAACTTTTGGCTTTGTTTTAATATGTTGAAAATGAAACTTTAGCATTGATGCAGGTGTATTAGCACTTGATAATTTTAGCAAAATAGTCCTTTATAAACCCCCTTTTTATAAGATTATAAACCTATTTTCAAAAATTTAATTTAATGAAACTATGTTTTGCATTAAACATTCTTATTTTACAACTCAAATACAAGTAAAAAATGATGTAGTATTTTTCCCTAGCTTTATCTGTCTCTAATCCCCAAATGTACACTAAAAATAGTAAAATTATACATTTTTGCGATAAGATAAAATATTGAAAAAAAGCTTCAGTTAATGTATTCTTATATTAAAATTCAGTCAAAGGAATACTTTAGTTAATTAAATATAAATCCTGATTGTTTGTCAAAATTCCTGAATAAGACAATAATCAGAGAGAATCATTTTGTAAAATACAAATTCACCCAAATTCAGAAAGAAATATTTAAATTAAAAGAAAAAGTTGCAGGTTGATGTAAAAATATATTAAACAATAACTTTTAATATCAACTCATACAATTGTAGGAATCTAAAATTTTAATTAGAGACCATATGGAATTATTTTACAAGTTAAGGTGGAAAAACTAGACCAGGTGAAATAGAAAGTTTTAGTTTATCTGTTGAAAATTTAATAAATATTTAATTACAATCATAAAGGATCACTTTTAAAAAAAAGGGAAGGGAATTTGAGTTCTTGAGAAATAATTTTGTTCATGATTTTTATGTATTTAAATTATTTATACAGTGTAAATTTATAGTTTCTTAATTTCTTTATTTTTATTTTATAGATTTCTGAAATTCCAATAGTGTCTGTTGTGCGATATGGATCATGGCAGCAGAAGACACACTTTTGGTCATGGGTAAGTCTTAATTTTTAGAATCTCCTTTTGTGATTAAAAAATGATTGATATAATTATAATTTTATAATGACCTATGCAAAGATGCCATCATGAGTATTATCCCTTTAAAATGCTGTGAAATGCAAGTAGAAGTAAATAAAACTGCCAATTTTCTGCACTGTGAAAGTATAATCAACAAAAGTTTATCTATTATTCAATGCTAAAAATTATTATATAAAACCACTCATTAGAATTATATATCATTCTTTTAATAAAATGTAAAAAGTGCCACAGAGAGTTACAGTTTCTGTCTAAACTGTTATTGAAGAAGAAAATACTTTCAATGCATCAATGTCATTAAGAAAAACTGTTTAGGGGACAAATCTATATTTTCTGTATTTTGTGTTTCCACTTTAAGGGATGATAAGTAATTTTCAAATTTGAAATTTTTATAATATAACACCCAAGGCATTAATATTTGTGATTAATGCAGAGCAGGAAAGGGAAAGAGAAAGTGATAAAGTGTTGCAATAAAATTTATTTTTTCATGTGGACAATTTAAAAGTGAAAGAAAAAATTTTTTATAAGTTGAAAATTCAATTTAAATTTTGGGAAAATATGGGAAAAATGATATTTTATTGAGAAAGTAATGAATTGCATTATCAAATTAATTAATAATTGGATATTAATTTTTTTTTTGTGTAAAATGTATTTTTCATTGAATTCAATTTTTTTGGTTTCATCAGTAACTTTGGCTTCTATTTCGTGCTCAATAAGATTTTTTTTAAGAAAGATTTTCATCCACTGGACAACTAAAGCAAAGCTGTTAGTGAAAGGATTAAAAAAAAAGTACACATGAACTTAACTGTGGTCTTAAAATTTGCCTGAATCGAAACTAGGTGAGCCACTATCTGTTTTCTTGAATGGAGCGCATAAGCTAAACATGAAATGGTATCCGTCCAACTTTTTAAAGTCATAGAATATCTGCAGGAAAGTGATAGTTTTACGGGGTTCTCCTCCTACTTTAGTTGATCATTCTTGCTTTCCAATGGCTGAATTTTTTTAGACATTTTTTCTTTCGTAAAAAAAATTTTAACCCTTAAAAATTTGATTTTCCAGATAGAAAATTTAACATGTTCAAGTTTCCCTACAAATCCCTACAAATTCCATCCCTACGAAGTTTAGCCATTTTTTCATACATCGTAAAGGAAATATAATAATATATATAAAGGAAATAAAGGGAATATAATTTGCAGCCAATTGTAAAGAATAATAGTTGGGAAGTTTTCCGAAACTAAAGTGTTTAACTTTCAAACGGGTGAAAAATATTCTTTTTTTTATGAGGAAACTTTTAAAATAAGTTTCAAATTCAAAATATTTAAAAAACCCCCCTCACCGGAGTTATCCACATCTTTTTTTCAATATACAGTAAGGCCCCGCATAACGAACGCCTCGCACAACGAATTTTCGCACAACGAACGCTTTTCTTGGGCGAAAATGCGACTCGTACAACGAATCTGTCCCGTATAACGAACCATTTTTTGGGGATTTCCTATAATTTTTTTTGGGCAATCGATTTCTTCGAAAGGACATGCCGCCAAATTCTTTTCCGCGCATTCCACCGACTTCTGCAAACAGTCCTTTTCCAGGAAATTTGCGAGGCGCAGTGACTGTTGCTCCAAATCCACTTGCCTTTTTTCTTAGACTCTACCAAATTTTGCCTCTGTTTTTGTTGTTTTCTGAAGTGACTGTCTGAAGAAGTGTGCATGAGACTTTACAAGGCCTTAAATAGTGTGTGTTCCTCCTTATTTCACCTCCTCGTGGTCCACTAACATCATCTCTTCTTCTTGCTCTGTTCATCCCTCAGATAAGGGATAAACATAGGAAACTGCGCATTGAGTTTTGGCAATTTTTTGCTGCCGCTCGGAACGGATTAATCGGTTAAACATAGAAGTATATGGGAAATTGTGTTTCGTACAACGAACGATCCTTACAACGAACGCAGTCCGGGAACGAATTACGTTCGTTGTGCGGGGCCCCACTGTATGTAGTTATTGATGTACTGGTAACTAATTTTGAAAAGTGTTGGCATGTTTTCTGCTTTGTTACGACTTTATTTCTCCGGTTTTCCACTTAGGTTACGTATGTTCTAAATACCCCAATTAAAGTATAAAGTATAATAATCGAAACATATTTCTTAAGGGTTATTGTAACTCACCCTACATTGATAAATCAACAGCATGTTTCAATGAATGAATCAATAGCAAATTTATGCTTACCACATTCATACATGTGATATATATTTATTTTAGCTGTCAAATACAGTGTGCGCATAATTTTGAGTGCACCACATGAATAAACGGCTTAAAGAAATAAAATTTTTGTCTAAAACAATCTGCCCAGGCAAGTGCTCGAAGGAGGCAGACCCCACTATGTTCTGCATCAGTATTGTTGAACGCCTTCCTCTTGTGGTTCAAGTGAATTGCAGTAATCGATTCAGACGTTATCAAGGACGATTCGAAATTTTTTTAGAATAAAACTTTTTTTCTCTTTTAAAAAATTGATTCGAGAAATGTCCGCGTTCGTAATTAAAATAATTTTGTCGAATTATAAGTGTTACGGGTTTTCGGGTGGAAATACCGCGATTGTCCGCGAAATGGATACGAAATTCTTACAACTTTCTTGGACGTCTTGCAGTTTGTTTAGAAAGTAGTGCAGTAATGCATTCTTGTGAATTTTTTATTAACTACAACTAAAATGTGTGACGAAGTTATTTTTATAGGAAAAGTTATTAAATGAAATTTTAGTGAGATTTTTGAAACCTATCGCTTTCGGTGGTTGTGTGGTTTCCGGTGTATTATGTATTATTAAAATCCAAATCAAATTTTTGAAAATTTTTTCCAGAAAAAAAATATCTGGAAATGAATTTTAGTTTTTTTTCTTCTTCCATCGGGAATTTTTTGAGCCAAATGGCACGGGGAAAATTATGAAGACACCGCTTTATCATGATTATTTTAAAATCAGCTTCGCATTAAAGAAAAAGTTTTTTCACTTATGCCCCCAATAGTTAATATGTTCGGATTGTTTTATGCTTTAACTTCTTCAAGTCAGGTTTCTTTTCAAATACTTCCTGGACATGTTAAGAATGTCTTACGTAGATGAATTTTGAGTTTACCTCTGACTTCAATTTAGAAATCAGTTAAATTTTCTTTTATAAACAAATCAAGGATAATTTTCCATTGTTTATCACTAATAATCTTTGAAATTTAGCTTTTTAATGAAAATTTATATTTTTATTTTTCCAAACAAATAGAGAATTTCATGTATTCAATAGTTGCGAATAGTTAGATAAAGAATTTAATGTTACGAAAAGTATTACAGGAAAAGTAAATAGTGAAAAAAGCTGTCCACTCTTCATTTTTCATTAACTCGCTGGGATTGTGCTTTTCTTATTCACTTCTAAATTTTATAAAAACGATGTATATATAATTTCTTTTCGACCCAATTGAACCATTCCCTATTCAGCAGCTGTTTTGGAGCTAATGATTTCACTATGACATAAATTTTTGTATAATTTCATTGCCATAACAGTCGTCCAGTTGTGATTATTTATTTTTTATCAAGGTAGTTTCAGGTTAAGCAGGGAAGTAACAGTTAAGTTGGGGGAAACACCCAAAAAATGAATCTGGTAAAGGTTTTCAGAGTTCGGATACTTTATTGAATATCAAATTCTTGTAATGAAAGCTTACTTATTTTTTACTGCATTTATATTATAGGCTCATAATTTACCTCTTTTTCCTTAAATGTGGTTTGGAAAATTGTCACGGTATTCAAACTGTTAATTATTAATTTTATTTATTACAAAAGTAATTTTTTTTTCAAACCTAACAAAATGGTCTTGGGGTAAATTTCCATTGTTTCCTAAATGGTACTTTTACTTCAGCTTTTACCTGACTAATCAGAAAAGCACAAGTTTCTTTCAACTGGATTCTTGCGATAACTTTTCATATTTCTTTCTTCCTGATGAAGTTTTCTGATGTTAATTTCAAGAAAAAAGAATTTGGATGAAAATTTTCCCCAAAACTAAAAGGTGCTTGCAAGAGGTTAGCCATTCCCTTATTGGGATTTTAATTCGAGGTTAGTTGGTTTGTAGAATGATTCTTTCATTTTGGGCTCAATGAGGATTTTGTCCGGGCATTTAAGCAATTAGAGAAAAATTAAAGACTTATATAATTTGTTTGAAAAGAATGAATAATTTTCCCAATCCCTTTGCGGATTTTCATCACATTTAACTTTTGGTGCCGTTTTTTGGATAATAATTCAGCAAAATCTTGTTATATTTTCTTGACAAAACATTTTTTAGGAAATTCATACGTGGAACTTCAAAGAGAAGTCTACGTAATTATTATCGTTGAATTTTTTCTAAGATTCAATTCAGTGAAAGTTAAAAACAATTTCCATTTTTTTCTGGCGTATCTGAAGCGATTATTTATTTTAATTCTTATTCTGTCATTTTTTTCTTTCTTTCTAAGACTTCCTGTGGTTATTTAAAAAAATCTAATCTTTACTATTATTTATACTTTAGTTGTTTTCTTTCATTCCCTGCCATCATTAACGTTGGTTTATTTACTTTTGCGCTAAACGCAAGGCCATGATGTGTAAACGAATGTGCATATATGTCCTTTGTGAATAGGGGCAAAGACTGCTTTGATAGGCGCATAACTGAATTTACAAGTTCTTGGGTCATCAAACTGTGGTCCGCGGGCCGCTTCTGCACAGCCATCTTTTGCAAAAAGTTGGCCGTTGAAAAGTTTTAGATGTATAAAATTTTTGCAGTTTTTATGAGGACTCGAAATTTGGGAAAAGTTTGAAAATATCTGAAATAAAATGAAGCTTTTCAAATGGATAATTATCTATTCATTAGTGCTTATCTCTGACTTTTTTCTTTTAGAAGAGAATGAGATTGTACGGCAGAAAACCCAATCAATGAATGAATGTAAAGGTGCAAATAAAATTTTATAAATGCTTCTTTTCTCTGATAAGAATTTTGACATGGGAACGTTTAACACGTCTTCACTTTTATTATCTGTACATTTAAATGATAATTAATGATTAACAATAAATGTACACTCGCAGCAGTTATTTATTTACTTTTACGGGATTTTTAATTATCTTACAGTCAGTTCTATTGCACTCGTGAAATTAAGAAGCATTATTAGTGTCCAACGTGTGCATTATTAAATTAATCATATCTGTAGCAGAAGTAAGAGATTATAAGAAGGGTACTTAAGACAAAGAAAAGGGATCTTTTTTTTGTATTATTTTGATGAGAAATTAAGAAACATTTTCTCGTTCTAAGTAGGGGTGATGATTATGCATTAATGTCGAAACATAGAGAAAAAATGAAGTAATGATCGATTCGTTGAGTTTACTTCACTTTTAACTCTTCTACCTAATTTGAAATATTTTTTTTTTCTTTGACGTTAAAATGACTTCTGAATAGTTAACCAGGAAAAAAATGAAAGAACTTTTAAAAAGTTATTATTTTAATTGTCAAACTGATTTAAGGTCGGTCAGAAGAAAATTTTCATTTCTAAAAAGTTAAGGTTATTATACGAACCGAAGATTTGAGGTAACTGTGATGATTCATTGAAGCTTTGAATTTTAAAAACGTATTGATTTTCTTTCAATAACAAAAACCAACTTCTTTTAATATGGCCTTAATTAAAAGCTAATTTTTAATTGACTTTTTAAAAAATTTTACTGCCTAAGTTGTTGAATATTTAACACGTAAATTAGTTTCTTCGTTTAATTATCTTTAAACATATTCGGTTATAAAATTACTTCTCATGGAAGTAATTGAAAATAACCTGAGAAAACCTAATAAAACTGATGATACTGGGACAGCAAGAAGGACGACTTGTTGGTTCAAAAATCTGAAAAGGATGGTTTGTCCAAATAACCATGTTGATTACCAACCTCCGACAATTAGGCGGCACAAGAAGAAGAAGACTGGGGAAACCGGAAGCCTTCATCTTTAAATTCGATTTCATACTATCAAAAACCTATATTATCAGTATTAATGAATTTTATGTCGTCCGTTAAATTTTTTAAATTTCACCCTTTTGTCTTATGTCGTCCTGAAAACAGGAAAAGACATTCTGAACGACCATCTTTATTTCAGACTGAAATAATCGTCCAAGGTAATAAGGATGCCCCAGGGTTCTTGAGTTCTCCGAGTCCACACCCAATAACCTTGATAGAAATTTAATCCTAACCTTATAAGTTAACCTTTACTGACGTTTTTTCGAATACCGTTCCCTCATGACATTTCTCATCTGAATTGACCAATTATTACAGCTAACAGCGAAACACGTGTTTTTCTCACCTATACAAATATTACCGAGTAACAATTTTATTTTTATTTCTTTTTTTATTATCATAAGGGGGTCAATAGAACTAAAAAAGTAAATTTTTAGGTCTCATTCCGGTATATGCCATCGGTTGTCTGCTTCTCTTCCGAGGTTCGGTTGAATAATCATGGCTGAGAAAGACCTTCAGTCTGTTTTTTTTTTGTTAAATTTCATCTCATCACTCCGATGGGGTGTTGCGTTTTTTTCCAATAAATTGAAGAAATTTGGGTATATTTTGAAATAGTCAAAACGTTCTCCGCTATAAGTTGACATTTTTCCTTAGCAAGTCATTCATTCTCGATAGCGTGTACAATATTTAGTAAGAGTTTTTTTTTTTCTATTTTGTCACACCAGACCTTGTCTGGCACTCTTTCTTTTTGTCGTGCAAGGTGTTATAATGATGCGTTCGGGCTTCGAAAGATTATTCGTTACTAAACTTTTATGATTCCAATTTAGGCTTAATAAATTTCACGAGAACTTACTAAATTGCATGGCACTTCTTTGTACTTTTTTCTTGAAGAAATTTGCAACTGAATTTCTCGGTCGAATGTTCCAACTGGATTCCGTTCCTTCGCGGTTAGTGGTCATCGTCCTACATTTCTATGCGCCAGGTTGTCAAGTTTAGTCATTTTGTCAGTCCATGTGTTTATTAAAAGCATGGCTTCGATTGATTATAATGATTATTACCTCTGTTTTTCAATGCAGTCAGAAATGCAAATGAAATTATCTTAAATTTCGCCGAAGTCTTTTTAATTGACTTATTGTCCAGTTTGTAAGATCAGATACTTTAGCCTTTCAATTTAATTGTTTTTATACATAAATATTAAAAATAAAACAATATGCTCTGTACGACCCCATGAGCTTTATGATGAATTAAAAGAACGCTTCTAAATGAGTCACGCTTAAACAAGTGAAAGTACTTAATAGGGAGTTATGTCAGACAAAGTCCTTCGCATTTCGCAATTTTGTTCAAATGATTTTTACATTTTCAGGACTGCGAATTTTACAATTCTCAAGTTTTTCAAAATTAAAAAAGTCCAAAACGTACACCCTTTTTTGGTTGAATTATAATGAAAGTACAGCAACGTTTTTAATATCATATTTTGCCACGAGTGGATACTGGTCGCCTTTGATTTTAAGCTTATGTTTAATTGATAGCACTTTGCTCATACTGTTTATCGTACCAACATAATAGAGTGCTGAAGAAAGGAGACAGCATGATTGATTTAGATATTTTTGTTGGAAAGTTTTACATTAAATAAGAAAAATTTGAGGAAATATATAAAGAAAATGAAAAGGATTATTTTAAAGATTCTCTTTCTTCCAAAGAGAATTGAAAATATTAAAATTTGACTGAGCTGAAATTTATAAAATTTCATATATCGTCATTATTAAAGACCGTTAAGAGCTGTAGTTAAACCGTTGGTTTAGGTGACATTGACAGAAACTCAAAGGTTACCAGATTCTGTTCACTTGACATTAAAATTGAATACAGAAAATTACTAATCCAAACTTATTTTTCGAAATAACTGGGCCTGGGTATTTTTTACAAGCAACCTTATGCTTCATGTGCCACAAAACTTGTGTAAATATTTTCTCACTTCCACAAATTTTATGATTTTTATCCCTTTTATTAACGCAATAAATGTTTAACATAAAATAAATATCTAGTTGCAAACAGTTTTTGTTTAATTCTATTTTGATTTCCTTAAAATTACGATTAAATACTCTTAAAATCGGGAATAGAAATATCTGTTATCATTTTTTTAAATAAAGCATAAATTCAGTGATAAAGTGGTGTTTTCAGAATAAATTTTTTACTACTAATTAATTTAAAATTTCGATGAAATCAATCCGAAATATTAATACATATTAATTATTTACAATCGCAATTTATTTGCAATTCATAAGCAACAAATTCATTTTAATTTAGTATTTTTGTATATAATTTATCTGATTGTAAACTTACAGTTATTCAGTGTTTGTTTGC
The DNA here is from genome assembly GCA_028293925.1 of Brueelia nebulosa. Lineage (NCBI taxonomy): Eukaryota > Metazoa > Arthropoda > Insecta > Psocodea > Philopteridae > Brueelia > Brueelia nebulosa. The sequence continues at coordinate 192,411 of JAQIBA010000037.1, forward strand.
AATAATCATTGCACATAAATGTTGACAATATGTCTTTATTTAATAAAACATTGTGTTAAATGGACTAATAAGGCTTTTACGCCGAAAACACTGAGTGAGACGCGCGTGAAAAAGTGCCTACCTAAAATGGAATACGTAAAATCTGTCGTGATTGTCTCCAGGTAATATGGTGCGGATAAGGTTTCAGGAGAAAGTCCCTATGGTCACATGATCATGGTTGGGCCTGGATTTTACAATGGAAAGAATCCATTGCTTAAGGGTACTCTTAACAGGTAATAATATTATGTAATTTGGAATAAAATATTGTCATTTTTACATGTTTCCAATCTGTTCAGTGCCGTTATTATTATTTTTTTTTTTATCTTAGATGAGTTTGAAGTAACCGGGTCCTTTATGTGATTTTATAAAATTCTTTTGTTTGTTTCTCCTTGCAACTGTTTAAATCACTAGAACTCTTTGACAATGAAATTCAGCCTTGATAAGCCCTTTGTCGTCCTAAAATAGGACGACGTCCTAATCTTTTTCCGTCCAAAATTATATTAGCCTAACTTTTTTGGTCAATGGGAATAATTTTATATTCTATTTTAGACCCGTTGAATTAAATAAAAATGCGATATGACTTATACATGTTTTTTTTCTAACTATTGGTGGTCTTTAACTATGGGGGAACTCATTGCATTTCATAGTCTGTGCAGATGGGCATTAACATACAGCAGTCCTGTTTGTGTTACCCGCTTCACTTCTGACTGATCTCAAAGAAAAAATCCCATTGAAATTTGGCTTACTTTGGTGAGATTCTATTGAAATTGTACGCATTGAAATGAAACGACCTACTTGATACGGAAGCTTTGTATTTTTTTCCTTAGACTTTGTCAAACTTATTAAATCACTGTCTTTTATTAATTTTAATAGAAATATGTCATTTTCTTATTAGCAAGGCGTATAATAAAACACTAATACGTTGAGGCAGTATTTTTATTTTAATTTTCTTAATAAAGCTTTGAAAGACAATTGTTACTGTTGCGGACATTTTAACAAAGCTGGATTGAAAGTTACATACATACAACTCAAGATAAATTCAACGTTATGTAAGGAAGGAATTTAAAAAAGACTTTTTAGTCTATGGATAAGTTCCGAAATGTTCCTTCACATCCGAATAAAGCGTTGTCCTTTAAGGGTAGAAGACGTCTATTTTCTATGGATTTCATTTTTTCATTCGCTTTGAACCACTCCTGCATTTCCAATATGTTTTTGTAGGTTGTTTCTGAAAAGTAATTTTCAATACTTTGAACTTTCATTAAGAAGTAATATTATTATTAGCCATGAAACATTATTTACGAGTTTCTGAAATATGTAGTATTTTATCACTGTGCCAATGAAATATTATCTTTAACTGATATTAATTATATCTAACTAATATCTTTAAATATTATCTTATTTTAACTGTGACTGTTTTTATAAATGGACACGTATTTCTTTGTTAAAGTAACACTAATCAGTAACACTCCCAAAAAAATTTAGAAATCATAACTTTTATAAGTCTGCTTCTTGATGACTGTATTTCCTTACCGTTTAATTCGTCCATCGTGGTTTCCAAAGTGCCTCCCAATTCTGCTGGAAGGCAATCCTTAGGTATGTCTCTTAGCAATTCCACAATATTTCCAGTTCTGTGGATGTGTATCTGCGGCAAAATTACTATGATATTAATTTCAAATAAAATGTCACCTAGAATTAAAAAGGGAAAAGGGAGAAACTATAGGATCCATCCTCTTCCTCGTTCGAAAATTTTTATTGACAGGATAATTATTAATTATTGCAATAATATGAAATAAAAGCAAAGACAAAATAAAGAATAATTATGCATAAATAAGTTTCCCAGAATTGTCTGTGTAAAGAAACAACCCTACTGTAATTAGGATCCTTAACAAAAAAGGATGCCGCGAAAGGATGCCTAACAAAAAAGTTCTTAAATATGCTTACCCTTTTTTTAAGTTTGATGGATGCGAAGAGGTTGTTCATCACCTGGCTTATAAATGAAGGTGCTTGAGTGAAATGTATGGCTTTAATTCTTAGAGCGTACGCATTCTGAAAACACAGGCAAAACTCAAATAGTTCACTTGGTCAGTAAAGGCATTTTTTAATTTAATTAAATTAAACCGTGCCAGCCTGATTGGGAAATAAGATAATTACAGTTAGTGCAACTACGAAGCGCGACAAAGTGACCAAATTGTATCGACTCCAGTGCGCCAGAGAGGAGTACTTCATGTGAAAAATGATGATATCGCCGCATGTCAAATCATTTTTCATTTTCCAGTCACACATCATGAGAGCTCGACGCATAAAATCTCTGGGTTCATATGCGTTGGCATCTTGTTCCGCGTGGCAAAATACATGCACTCTGAACCCTTCGGGGGTTAACTTCGGTAGGGTTATGAGGTATCTGCGAATTACAGTTTTAGTGTTTAACGCTTCTTCCAAGGAATCGATGCAGTCTTTGGAAAAATAGAAAATCACTCACAGGGCTTTGACGTTTGCCTTAATCTCCGGTGCTTCTGGATCTCTATTTTCGTAAAATTCAGGGAAAAGGCTCTTGCAAGTGAAATACGTGTCCAAGTGCTTTTTTACTTTCTCAATATTATTCTTGCAGTAAAATAAATAATTGTACAACCATTCGCATGTCTCTTCGTCGTCTGAAATTTTAGAAATTTAAAAGATACATTTTCAACTATTGATTATATCACTTTCAGGAAATAAAAATTCGGGTTTTTAAAAAGCAGTAATTCTGTATATTATATCAGAAAGACTGTGAACCGAAATATTTATAAGAAATATTTACTACAACCGGTATAAAAACAATTCAGGCAGGCCGACTCGCAACTGAAGAGATGATTTTTTTTCCAATATTTTTTTAATGTTTCATAATTTAGTTTTTATGATTATAAATGCGGACCAAGAACCAATTGATTCGATTCAACTATTTTCATTTTACCTTTCAACGTCGGTAAATGGGGTTGGTGATTGACCCAATTTAATATTGTGTTAATATCGTCTTTTGCATTGGTGGTTCCCATTCCTATTTCTTGTTTTGTTTTCGCCAAAAGGGCGTCACTTAATTTCTCCATCTCCTGCGCTCAATTCCTGAACCTAATGAATGAAAACAATTTTATATTTGATAATTTACAATGTATATTCTCTTTCTTTTAAAGTCTCGAAGTTCAATTGTTAAAACGAGACTAAGCCAATTCGTACTGCTGTTGGGAACACATTAAACTCGTTCTCGAGTGGTATTGAACGCAAATAGCCAATGATTTCTATAAATAATATTAAAAGCAGATAAAAAGTTGCTTATATAAATTTAGTAAAAAAAAAATTACATTTAGAACTCACCTCTTAGAATTTCTCTCTTGTAGTGACTTCTCAGCGGAGTTGAATTTGACTGAGACTGTCCACATTAATACAAATTATTGTGCACATCGTGAAAAACCTTCAAAATTTTTCAATTATCGGAATTTCATGATTACTCCGGTAATTTTTTTCATAATTATAAAATTATTTCCTCTTAAAACGATTCTTAAGTACGTTTTCCCATTATTTGAGCATTGCATAAAAAGCAAATAATGTTTTGCTCAATTAGAAATCATATGCTTCATGCGTGCCGTCTTATTCTTGGTACTGTATTGTCGTACACATTATTATTTAAATATTTATTAGATGAAATTTTGTATTGAAACACTCACAAATTATTTTGTTGTTTTAACGAAAAATCTTTCGGCTGCGTTCGTTTTGTCTATTGATTAAAGTATCATTTTTTAAGTATAGGTTTTCAGCGATGAGATTTTTTTAACAGCCAATTCAGAATTTTAGTTTTTGAATAATTTGAATTTTTCATCCTCTGAAACAAGAATATAAAATTTAAGTGGAAACACAATTCCAAAGTTTAGATAAAGTTAGATTTGGGGTAAAGATAACCCGATAAGTTGACACTGTTCTGCAATTCCTATTCTCGACCAATAGAGCTTATATTCTTTTCACAATTAAAAGAAAGATAATCAAATATTTTGGAATTCGTAAATTTTTAACATTCGATAATAGAAATAGGCGATACTGAGATACAAGAAGTTGTTAATTATTATTAAGATCAAATATTAACTGATAAACTTCTTAGTTACTTAAAATAAATTCATCCATTGTGGTATAAGCAAAGGAAATTATTTCGGCGGCACCATTGAGAATTTATATTAAGAAAATTGATTTGCGTCATACCTTTTGTTATATTAATAAGGTCTAATTCAGGCACAATTTAAACTGATGCTAATCTGATTTTTCATTTTTATCTTGTGCAGTAGCTCAATCGGCGAGTTTATGCTTCAAACAAGCTAATCAAGTTCAATGTCTTCATATCTATATCTGTTCTTGAAATTTCGACCTAGTTAAGCGGGAATCCTTTGAATGCCTTATGAAAAGGGAATTTTTATTTAATTAAGAATGTACACGGGGGAATTCTAATGTTCTACGACCTTATATTTCGTATGAAGGATCGTTTAAAAAGCATTAGTTTCCCAACTCAGTTTGGAAGATTTTTTTTAGAGTTTAGAGTCATTCATTTTGAGTAAATTTCTCCACTCCTCTTCGAAGGGAGATAAAGCAAAATTTTCGGGAAATACGTGGGAAAATTTATATTCCTACGCCTCCACAGGCTTTCTTATGCTCGTTAGAAAAGCACAGACGTCACGGAATTGATTACCGGATCTGAGTGCGTAGAGATCCGCAAGTGACGTCATCCAAAGAGCGATATATAGTAACTCCGCCAGAGAAGTTCCGTGACATGTGCTTGACTCATGAGATTTAAAAATGCACTCAGTAAACGTGTCAATTCTGAAACAACAAATCAACCGATTTGCGACCATTGCAAAAGTTGAATTGTAGAAGAAAAAAAAAGATTTTCCAGTGAATAGATTTAATTCAAATGTACATACATGTATGTATGCATAAGAAGGAAATCAGGGTTATGAGTCGGAAAAGAAAATTTTCTTTTCGTGAGGTATTTGTTTATAATGGCATCTCACCTGTTTCCGGATGAAGCTGCGCCACCGTACACGCTTCTTTTGTTTGAAATTGAAAGAAAGTGACACGCATGCACAATGACGAATTTCCATTGTTTGAGCCGAAGCCCAAGAGATGGCGGCACGGGTTCCTTTTTCAGTTAAAACTCGCCTCAGTTTTTGAGTCATGACGTTTTTATCTTGCGGAATCTCGCTTCTGTTAATTTTATGAAGACTCCAATCCGTTTTATTTTCCCCACGTTTCCATCCACCTTTATGTTTCGATTACCTAAAACCCAGTGAAGTTAAAGTATTAAGTTCTTCATGATTTCTCTACTCATCTAAAATCCAATATGGCTTCCTGGCTTTCAGATCAGTGGTAGTTATCATAATAATTTTTTATGCTTATGTAAACGTATATGTTTTTTAGTTTTTACACAGTGAAAATCCTCAATATGAATGAATTTGTTCGCGGATGAATCGGCGTCCATTATTTGCTGGTACTATTTCGTAAAGTTTGTTTTGTGATTTGCTACTTCTGCCAAGATGGGGCAATTTTTTTTTTCCAAGAAGTGAATCACTGCTTAAGAACGGATAGGTTCGGTCACATTAAATGCTGACCCGTGAAGAGAGGCGTATTTTCATACGAGTCCCACGCCGAATGCCCCCCCAAGACTCTAAAAAATGGATAAAAATTCGCTTCCAGCATTAAAGACAACAATTACGAGAATAATGGTAAGCACGACATACTTTTCCTACAGAGGCCATTGTTTTGCAATCAGTCGCCGCCATTTTATAAATAAATGACGTCACGTTGTGTGACATTGTTGTTAAGTGTGATAGTATATATTTTTTTTGCTTTTACGTTTCTTAGAAATCCCATCTTGATTTCGGGTTAAATGATTTTTATTTACAAGCCATTTTCATTATCATTAAGACGTAAATTCTTACTAAAAGCGAGATTGAATATTTTTTAAATGCATTTTCACAGCCTAAGAAAAAAAAAATAGTTTTGATTCATTTATGTAAGATTATAATCTCTACGTAGTCGATTGCATCGAATATTTAATTAGTTTTCGCGAAATTATGAGCTTTACTTCATTTGAATTTTCATTTAATTTATGTAACTGTTTAACTGAGTTATCGTTATGCAGTTATCATTTAATTCATGTATTTTTTAAAGAAGATCCACTTGTCCTTAAACTTTAGAATATTTTAAATCTTCTTAAGCTTTGACATTATTTAATCTATTTTTGTCAAATGTTATATTCTCTAAACATATCAGTTTTAAAAGTTTATTTTTAATAAAAATGATGGTTTTATTGTTAATAAATTTAAGAAAATATCTTGAAATGTAGAGTTTAGAATTTTTCTGACCACCAAATTTAAAAAATTATAGTATTGGAATTTTTCCACCACAGAAAAAAATATTCTTAAATTAAAGCTATTAAAAGTTTCAGTTGAAATCACTTTGGAGAGATTTATTTTTTGTTATATTACAGATATTGTTTTATACTAAAATTAAGATGTAAAACTGAATGGTTTTGCTGATTCGTGTAATAGAAGTAATTATATGTGAGTTTGTGTTTCTACCCTTTTTAGTGAATTTATTAAACATTCCTTTTTATCATTTTGGCCATGTTGGATTTATTTAAAAAATGCAACTTTGTTTTAGTCAGTTCAACCAGTTAGAACCAAACTGAAATGACTGTTAACCAAAAGGTACATGAAGACACTATTTTTAATGGGAAACCAAAGTATAGTTATAAATTCAAATTATTGAATCATGACATCATTTATATTCTTAACTGAAAATGATCTATCTCACGATGACAAATGCATTGATTAATATGTCTTTGCTTTTGGGAGGTCCGTTGTGAATATTTTGCATAATGACTAAATTTTAAAGGTCTTTGCTCATATTTCCCTCTATCATAAGTTTATGTTCTTTCACTCAATCCAAAGTATTCAATCCCCAGAACAAAATTATTCAATTTATAACAAAGTTTTAGCAGCAGTTTTGCTCATTTGCTTCTATAACAGATAAGGAGAGTGATAAACATTATTTTTTATTTTCATAATTCACATTATGTTCTGTTAATTTTAAAATTTTACAAAAGAAGAAAAAATTATATAGTAACAGAGTTGTACCCTTTGCCTAGAGAATAAAAATTAGGCTTCTTTGTGTACCCACGCGGCAAGGGTTTTCTCAAAGTAAATAAACAGTTCTCTTCATTTAATTGCCTGCTTATTATTAAAAATAGAACAGATGGGTGGAAAGGCGTATCGCGTCGAATTGCCGCTTTTTAATTTGCTTCGTCTAAGCTGAAGTTGCCTGCCACAAAAACGATATAAGTAAATACCTTATTTTCTTGATGACCGGAAGTTTAGTCGGGTACAGTGTTTAATCAGCTTGCATTTCCTTCATTTTAAAATACATCCACTTGTTTTGTAAGGTTATTTGGTTATATTACTCTCTTTATGTTCATATTTAGGTTTCATTTTTTAAGAGGAATTAAATTTATTTTCCACGCTCGTTCGGAAAATAGCTGTTAATTTTAAAAGAGTGTTTTTTTTTTTATAACTTTGGACTTCTTTAAGCTTCCATTTCCTTTCAAAAGGCCTTGATTTGAAATTACCTTGAAGCTTGTAATAATTTCTTACGCAGAAGCGGCAATAATAACCTAGTCAGCTTATCTATCAAATAAATGTTTTTATATTTGTGATCTGAAAACTATTCTAAATGTTTTAATTTTTTCCCAGAAATTGCCATATAATTATTGTCCCGTATAATCATTGCCTTTAGCATAATCGCCGATAATTAATTTTTCGAAAATGTCTTAATTTATACCGAGAGATTTTTAATTTCCATTGTTTTATTAAAAATTTTTTATAGACAAATATTGTATCTTATAAAATTATTAAACTAATATCCTGTTTTTAACGAAATATATATTTGTTATAACTGATTTAAGATTTGCATTAAATTTCAAGGTTTACTTTAAAATTAGGCTCTTATTAAACCTACATTATACATAGGATTTATTATTAATATAACTTTATATAGGATTATTTTTATTTCTTAAAAAAAAAATTAACAATTTCGAAGGTTAATACCAACTTGTAACTAATTAGTTATAACGACCTTCAATCAGGCTGACCACCAACTAAGCCATGAAGGAAATAAATGTTGAGTTTCATTCATTAAAATAAAAAGTACTAAAATTTTGAAAAAAAAAAATTGAAAGTTAGAGCTCGACCAGATAATTTATGAAGTGCGCCAAAAATGTCTCTTACTGAGAAAGAGTTTGTTTTTTAGTCGGTAATTATGTAATTTTGAATTTAAGAAGAAAAAGACAAAAAAATAAATTTTGGGGAAATTTGGTGAATCATTAGGTGGTAAATTAAAGTAAAATTATGATAATTATTTATTAGTAGTGAACCTTCGGGAGTCGTTCTTGGCCAAATGAAAAGCTGAAGATAATTAAAAATTGTCTTTATTTTCATTGATGAGGATTCACTTTTTTAGCCTTGCAATAAATTTTCCAGAGTTATACTTGTTTATAAAAATTCCTTTGCTTTCGTATGAGAATTATTGTTCTAATGCAGGGATATCTTTTCTACATAAGTACAATTTTCGAGATGTGAATCTTTTATTTTTTGATCAGCTGAATTTAACCAATGTAAAAAGTTAGTTTGGAAATGGGAAAAAGCCTAAAAATAGGCATACTTTCACATACAAAAATCAGTAGGAAATTATGTTTGCTCGTCTGAGTAGACTTATGTTTGCGAGAGTAAATCTTAAATTCACCTATTGTTGTATTTTTGCACATTGTAAACCCTGTACCGTTTTATAAACATTTTTTTCTTTTAATTACAGTGTGGAGCGTGACAGACTCCGCGAAAAAGAGCGTCAAGCTCGTGCGCAAATGTCATCGCAAGCGGATATGCGCGAAATGGTTGAAGCTAATCCACTTTTCGACGCTCCCGTTCGGGTTAGTATGAGTTATAAATAAATTTATACGCAGTACTTAAAATCTAGGAAACAGCACCAGTAGTCTATGTGGTCACATTGTGCGCTTTTTTCTATAAGTCGTCCCCAGTTTTTCTTTATTTTAGGAGAAAACCTAAAATGAAGTGATTCATATTAATTTTCCATCAGTTTACAAAAATAAATGAGTAATTTAAAAACATTTTGTTATATATAATATGTATTTAAGTATACTTACCCGGAACTTCTATGGAGCTCTTTATGAACAATACAGCAACAAATCAAAATAAATGTCAATTGTTTCGTTCAACTTTTAAAAGTTTATTGGCAAACATCTTTCGTTTCTTACCCAGGAATTGTTTGTAAGATTGATTTATTGCTTTAACGTCAGCGGTTCAGTAGTCTTTGTGAAAGCCAAAAAACTCACCAGCTCACCTTTTTTTTACAATACAATTCAGAAAACATTGGTGACGATGGTGACGCATCTTTGACAATGTAAACATTTCCCCACATTGGTATAAAAGACATTTTCATTTGTCTTTAATATGTTACAAACCCATTCAGAGGTGGAAGGGGAAAATAGACGCTTTCTTTATGTAACCTTTGAAAGTATTCTCTAATACCGAATCATCATTAAGAACCATCGAATGTTGAGGGACGATAAGGTTTCTTTTAAGAGGCAAACATTTGTGTACTTTAAAAGTGTACCAATGATTAGGCCTGTGCAACTTATTTCATTGACACCACGTTACCAGTGTCATTTATTGAAAGTTTTTTCTAGATTTGATGGATTTGTTGATTTCGAGCCTCGAATTTTCACAGGTGAATCCGTCCCAACGGAGTGATCCCATGACCCAACAAATTCAACAGCATTTGGGTCCTTTCAAATTGATGCGAAAGTTCCTAGAAGAACCAAAACGACTGATAGGTGTAGATGGACCGCATCCTCCTCCAAGTCCGGCTCCTGCTCCTGCTACAGAACCGTGTGCTTCTTCTCGCCTCCAGCCAGCACCGCCCGAATTTAAAAAGCCACCCCAACAGAATAATCATCATCAAAGTGCTACTCGCGGGGGATTCGTAAAGCCTCAGGACGGGAAACCTCCTTATGGCGGACGCGGGGGTTACCCGGGCCAGCCTCTTAAACACGGTGGTCAAAACGATCAGAGATCGAACTCTGTAATACAAGCCAAAGGTCCGCCTTGCAGGGCGAACCCACATTACGTGGAAAATTCAGAGTTGCGAGGTGTTAGTAGAACCCAACAAGCAGCCAGGAACTTGCCGCGTGTTGATAATTTGGACTGTCCCGTTGATATACAAGAACCCTCCACTCCTGCACCTCACGAGGTGGAAAGCATTCTAAAGGTAAGCAGTGATTTCGATTCGGATTTTATTTTATAAGAATAGTTTCATTTCGCAATCGCATTAATATTCTGAGTAACAAATTTAAAAGTAATGCAGTCAATTTTATTAGGGCGAAAACATCGCACTTTCGGGATTGTGTCTCAAAGTCATTTAACAGGAGTTTCATGTAATATGTTATGGTAATCTGACTTTTTATATGGCTTATGCATATTTTTTAGGAGATGACTCAAGAACTGGTGCCTCTTGAACCTCCAATTCCCGCCACGCCCAGGAAAGAAACAGATATTAGATTTAATTTTCCCTCAGATCTAACTAAGGTATGTATAATTAATTCCCTTCACGTCAAAAAATTAATTAAAAGTTATTTATTGAAAATCACATTGATATAAGCATGACCCATATAAAGTAGAATGGTAAATAGAATGTAGCAAGTTTTTGAAATTAGAATACAATTATTTCATTACACTAGCCTTTTTCATATTAATTTCGATTATTAATTTATAAATGTGAGTTTTTTTGATGTAATTCGAGTTAAAATTACATTTTTTGTCTTAATTTTTTAAGTCTTTGTTTTTTTGTCAGCTCAAAATATAAATGAAAGTACTGTAAAAATTTTTAACTCGAACGGACAATGAAACGCTGGTTTTAATAGCTCGGCAATATTATTTCCTTTAAGATGTGCTCTCGTAACCCCTCGTTATCTTGACCTCAAACGCAGTCGAAACGTTTTTTTTTTGGAATTATAGCGCTCTTATGCTGATGGTAATTGATATTTTTAATTTCAGCTCGTGCCAGCGTTGTCGCCACCCCCGCCAACACCTAGGAGACCTGGTAAGTTCAGTTTACAATCTTAATTTTAAGAAAGCAAGATAGAAACACGAACTGGCGAGTGCAAACTGTGATTGACGCAACGACAATACCTGCCCCTCAAGGGCGTTCACTGATTTGATGGTGCTTTACTCTCGTATAATTCTTGACCCCGCAATGAATGTAAAATCTTTTTTTTTTTCTTTCGAAAAAATCATAATATTGACTTCGGAAAGGGATTAAATATTTTGACTGAAATTGATCTGCTAAAATCCAGCGAGAGAATGTCTGCGTAAAAATCAATTTTAAATATAAAAAAGTCCAGTAGATGTCCCTTTGTTTAATATATATAAAACCTCTTTACACATTAAAAGTAATGAAATAGGAGGGTTCCTAGTAGTGCAACCCCATTTTTACTTCACTCTACCCTACTAGATTTGAGAACAGTTGTTTTCGGGCCGTCAATTGTTGATATCTTTCTGGAATATTCCGGGGCACCTGGAAGCGCGGATTACCTGGTTTCTTACCCGAATCAGTTGTTTATGCCACGTTTTTGTGTTCGTTTTTTTTAACGAATCTTCTTTTATAATTTGCGCGTTTCGTCCGCTGCGTGTTTCGTCCGTTGTGATTTTGTTTGCGTGAAGCCGGGATTTCTTTTAACATTTTCTCGTCATCTGCGTTTCCAGTTATAATTGAAAATCATTTAAAAGTGAAAATTGTCGTTGGGATATTTCCGGATCGGATGGAAAATCTCAAAATGTTGCCGTAGGTCTCATTTTGTTTGATCCAATAGCCTTCACTGAGTGGATTCGGGCATGGAATATTAATTCATAGGATCATTTTATTTTTGGCGCCAAGTACTCAATACAGGTTTCCTGAAACGCATTCCAAATGTCGTAACATTCGTACCACATAGGATAAAAAAAGCTTCCTTTGACAGGGGAACTCTCAAAATCCTTGTGAAAATCCCCTTTTTATCCAAGATGACGTCATTCTAAAAATAAATAACTATTGATCAATAATTAAGACCCTCTTTTTGCCGGTTTAACGTTGACCCATTCTTCATTTATTTTCGCATTCACCCCGATTATGTGCACTGAGAAATTAATTTCCTGCCTGACCGCTCGCTTTTCGATAAAAAAAAAAAAACAATATTTAAAGATAAATGATGGCGTAAGATTATTAATGGCCGAAAGAAATCTTATACTCCAAAGTTCTTTTGTTTCCATGATTAAAAAACCTATTAGCCAATCACTAATAAAGTGAATTTTATTAAATGAAAGATAATGCTGCAAGTATAATTTTAACATTAAATTCGCACAAAACTCCAGAAAATAATTTTATTTAAAATAAAATTAGTCTTTGTTTCGACCGTCTGAGACATCAGTTCACTGCTTTCACAACAGGTGTTTGATTAAAGTTTCATACACCTGCCTCGACTAGGTTCTTTTAGGTTTTTATGTCATCTGAACGTCACGTCTAAGGAAAAAAATAATTGTAAAACTTGATTTTAATTAACGAATTAACAAGACTTACCCCGAACGAAGGTCGTGAGCGAGTGAATCAATAGCTTTCCTCAATATGCGCGAATTTTACGTATTGATTTTAATACTAAATTCACTATTATTGAGTGAGGGTTAAAATCGCGGCTTTATATTGAAGAAATCATAATATGATTAGAAACATTAAAAAATTGCGGTTTTATTAGTACAAATTTTAGTTTTTTATTTTTAACCGAAATAATTTTCAGGTTACACTTAAATTAATACCCTGGTTTTTAAAATTTGTTTAAATGCAACGAATAAAAACTTTGAGATTGTTTTAGCCAAGATTTGGATTTTTTAAAAAGAATGAGAGGTATGATTTAAAATTTTTTGTTTCAGAGCGAACCGTTAGTTCATCCAGCGAACAAGCAGTTGGAAATCATCCTTTACAGAGAGGGTAATTTTCAGTAAAAAGTTATTTTTAACTTCATTATAAGTTAATTTTTTGATATTTAGCCACTGTTCGAATTTAAATTTTGTTTTCAATGAAAGGTTCAAAAAGGCATTAGTGAATAATGAATACTTTTTCTTTCAAATTCTTAGTTGTAAGTGTTCCTTCGTTTTATGTTCCCAGGGAACTCGAGGATGATTTGGTCATATCAGAAAGTAGCGATGATGAAGGCAAATCGTCTAAGCATCCATTGTCTTCTCATCCCGCCGACAACTTGGATATACCGTAAGTATATCTCAACATCCATTTGACATTTACGCGATCCGTTTGTTTTGATTATATTCGTTAAGGAGCGCTTAAATCGTTATCAACATTTAAAATTAAAATTGTAATTTTAGTCCACCAAGCGTTGCCTCGTTGAGACCTCCGTCTCCGATTCCTGCTATGATGTCGCCTATGGCTCTTTCCACATCAACTTCATCATCTGAATACACGGAAAGCGAATCTAGCAGCGAAGAATCGGCGGATGAGAAAAAATTAGAGTTACCTGCATCAAAAAACGTAGAGTTATCGGGTGGACAGGGTGCTTCAAATATGGCTCCGGTCGAAGAAGAAACGAAACCAAGATGGAATTTAAGTTCCTTCATTAAAAGAGAACCTTTACTTAGTGGCAGCGAAGACATCACAAGGCCGTCCCCGGTTAGTTATTTGCTTAGTGAAGTTCATGCTTTGTGTCTCTCATTGTAAGGCCACTTTCCTATTCGATGTACTTCTTTAATCGCCTGAGGCACAAAAGAGCAGTTCGATGATCTTTCCTTCGTTTCAGTAATCACGGCGAAATTTTCTTTTTTCAGGGTTTTGGAAAAGATGATTTTTCTCCCGCTTCCAGCAGTGCGGGACATCCAAGTAGTGTTGGCCCTCCGAGTAGTGTCGGTCCACCCAGTGTGCCTGAACCTAGCCCCGGATTTACTCGCGGTCAGAGAAGTCCTTTCGAAGTTCGACCTCTTGCCGGTCGGAAAGCGAAAAATTCAGAACAAAAAAAAATAATTGTTAAGTCAGATTCAGAAAGCGAACAGGAGTCGAAAATTTCTTCTAAAAAAGTGAAACTTAGTAGTTGTTCCGATTCGGAAGGTGCCCAAAGCAATAATAGGGAAATCGAAAGCCGGAGAAGACGTTCCATAACGAAACGAGTTTCCGAAAGTGACAGTGACGGGTCACTAATGAAAGAGCCATTGGAACCCCCTCCAAGGTCTGTCAGACGACAAAACTCAAGATCATCCGTTATCAGCTGCACTTCGGGGTCTCCGAGCAATTCTCGAAGATCAAAGTCTCCGACGATGAAGCGGAGAAACCTAAGAAAAAATTCAAAAGTTACCAATACAATTTCAAATATGTCAGATGATGAAATGAAGGAAAAGCACAACTCCTTCTCCGATGACGACGACGATGAGTACAAACCGCGGTTGGGCAAAGAGAACAATGTGTTAGCCGATAGTCATAAAAGAGTGAGACAAAATTCATCTGACATGAGATTCAAAAAGCAACAACAAGGTGATTCGGACATCGAAAAACCAGAAGAAAAACACGTGACTGACTTCAAATGTAATGATCTGGACAAAAGAAATAAAGAATCATCCAGGCAGCGGAGAAGTAAAAGAGTCAGCGAAGACCTTAAAAGTAGAACGAAAGCTCAGCACAACGATTCCGATATGAGGTCTGATTTTTCCGATAGTGAATTTTTAAGCAAACCTCAAATTAAAGTCACTCCAAAGGCGAGACCGATATTAATACCCAGTGTAGGTGATGCGGACAAGTCGAAAAAAGTAATGCGAAGACGGAGAAATAGTGTTTTGAAGAAAAATATTCCGGATAGTTCTAGCGACGAAGAAGAGGGGGAAATTCGGAAAATTCCTCCTAAATTGCAAAGAACGAAGCAAAGGAAAGACTCAGACGGATTCAAAAAGTCTTACCCCGGCATGTCTTCAGAGGAAGATTGGATTCGTGATCGTTTGGAATCGTCCCAGAGAGGAAAGTCGGAGAGCAAGAAAGTCTGTGCCAGACCCAATGCCCGAATAAAAAGCATGAAAGCCACCCAGAGCAGCGAGAGCGAGAGCTACGGTTCTCTGTTCGGTAGAAAAAGTGCCAAGATAAACGGTCATTATGGAGGATCCAAGAAGCGGGATATCAGCCCCATGTCGAGCTCCGATTGCGAAAGGGAACCCGGTTCGTCTGTCCGCCGTAATTCCATCTCATCAACTTGCAGCAAAGAGGATTTGCGGTCGTGTCACGGTAAGGGCCCTCCGAAAATAGAAGAAAGCCCTCCAAAACTGGACGTCGAAGGAAACATAAAGGACAGGAAGAAAACGGAAACTCTGATGAAGTTGTTCAGCGCCGGGAGCAAAGGGGGCAAAGGGGGTGGCGGAAAGGGCAAAGGCGTTCCTGGGATCGTCGTGAAGTGCGAACCCGATCGAACTGAAAGAGACTGTGATGAATTAAGCAATCCTGCTGCGGTTGACAGTGGTTCGGTTTTGATGAGGCAGTCCAAGTCGGAACTGAATTCAGAGAGCAAAGGTGAAGTGACGTCCGCTAAAAAAACGGCTGATACCGAGAGGAGGAAAAACAAGGACAAAAGGAAATCTCCGTTGCTCGACGTTAAATCTGAGAAAAGGGCGAAAAGTCCAGACTGTCGGAGGAATTTCGCGGAATTGTCTCCCATTAGATACAAAAACGACGGGTTGGTACCTAGTATAATGTGTCGCATAGACTTAGATCGAATTTCGTTAGTTTTGAAAAAACGCACTTCAGAAGACATTAGAACTAAGACGGAACTGGCTGACACGAGGCAGCCGGAAATTCATCTCAGTGATGACGGTATTAAAAATGACAAGTTAAAGTTGGACAAATTAAAGTGTGAAGAAAAAGAAAATAAAATTTTGGATTTGTTTAAAAACGATAGGTGTAGGACAGAGAAAAGTAAAAAGCGGAAATATTCCGCAGACGACACAGCAATAGAAGAAATAGCGAAATACGAAAAAATAAAGAAAAAAACGAAAGAAGAAATGAAAGTGAGCAAGCAAAAATTGAAAAGCATTAGTAAAAGTGATAAGAAAAGTAGACACGAAAGAGTTCGGTCCCCCGTGATAAGTGATTTCGAACTTAAAAAATTAGAAAAAACTAGTGATTTAGGTAGTGATGTTGAAAAGACTCCAGATAAGTGCGATTCAAACGATAGCGATAAGAGGAAACTAAAGTCTGTGGAAAAAGTTCGCAGTGATTGGAAGAAAGAAAGGCGACCTAGTGTTAGTAGCGTAAGCACCGAATGCAGTCAGAAATCCGAAGTGCCACCCTTAGGAAAGCGAAAAGATATAGAAGAAATAAATCACAAACATAAAAGAAGAAAAATGGACGAATGCAGCGCCGATATTCCTAAAAAGTCTAGTCCCGTAAGTGATTTCCACCTGCAGTCTGAATGGTCCCGGGGTTATGTAAAAATACATGTGTTTTTTTTTTGTTCCCCAGACTGACGGCTTAATTACCAGTGAGATGCTTTCGAAGCAAGAAAGGTTTTCGTCTTCCTGCTCCGGTGAGGAAACAACTTCTCGTCTCTGTCCTTCAAGAGCGTCTGATTCTTATGCTGAGGCAAAACAAGAGCGGACCGATGCAGCGCCGCTTGGCGCCGATCTTCACGGCGAGCATCAGTGCAATAGTCAGTCCGGATGGTCATCGAACATCCCAAACCGGGTGTACTTTTCATATTTCGAAAGAGAGGACGAGGAATTGGACAGCAACGACAAGTAGGTCTCAGCTCTCGGTGATGGATTACGAAGTTGATCGATTTTTGTTAATTACTACAGAGCATTAATAGCGTGTATTAGAGTCACAGTTAATTGGTTTTTTGTATAATTCGTTTCAGGGATAAAAATCAATATCTAAATGAAGCAAAGAGGTTAAAACATAAAGCCGATATTGAAACGGATAGAACGGCGCAAGGAATGCAATATTTGGAAGCAGTGCTTTACTTTTTGTTAACCGGCAATGCAATGGAGCATGAAAAAGTGACCGAAAAAGCAGCCTTCACCATGTACAAAGATACACTCAGTCTTATCAAGTACGTACAAAATGTGATTAGTTACACCATAATTTGGTACAACTGTCCCACACACGTTATATATATATTCCCTCATTACGAATTTATATGATGTATCTAAAATAATGGAAAGTTCACAGAAAGTTCATCCTAAAGTTGTCACGCCTTGCACCTCCCTTTCTTTCTTGGAATGTTGCTCTTGGGATGAAAAGGATTATAAACTGTTTTTATTGACTTCCGTTCGTCCGATGACCTGAAGTCATTAATCTGAAGGAATCGAGTTCTAATCAGCAGTCCGTTTTGCCTTTCAAAATCTCGCCTGAAAGGATACCCATTGCGTGTAAATTGAACATAAGGCCAGGCTATGGCCCTGGAGTTCCCGCAAAATAAATTCACGAAATTTTTGGAATCCCTCGGGGATATACTGCAATGGCTGCAGTCTGCGCAAATCGTAAACGGGTTATTCACACTCGTCGAGCAATCGTTGGTTATATAGCGAGGGCAAATGTAGCGATCGTGTCTTCGGCAAAATTTACATCTTTTACAACACTCAGTTTTCATTTCATTACATTTTTTCGAAGGATCAGTTTCCTGAAAAGATGCGCAGTGTGTTTCTTCCTCCTGAGGAGAACAGAGATTCTGATTCGTTGAGTACTGCTGATTATTAATTTCCTTTCGCATTGCCTCTCTCGATACTTTGAACCAGTACTTATACGGATTTTGCCTGCACGGGTTTGGGTTCAAGTGGCAGTGTGATGGGCATTCCTTGCAATCGCAGTTAACTGATTTTTTCAGTATCGTTTTTAATACTTGCTGGACTTTAGGATCACAGTGAGCCTGGCAAGGTTTTTTTTGACAGTCGGAAGGGTCTAAGAGTTTGACTATAATCTCTCGTATGGAGTCCTCCTCTCTTTTCTCACAATTAGCTTCCTTCAAAATATTTCTCAGCAAATTGGCAATAATATTATTTTTCGGGCACTCGTGTCTGCAGTGTCTGCATTCCTGACACTCGTCTGGATCGGAAGACTTGGAGGTCTTCTTGAGAAATACGTGGATTAGTTTTTTGAGTGAAATTTTACCGTCGCTTTCTTTTAATGCTAGTTGTTGACATTTGCAAGGTGTTTCGTCACACAGTACACATTCCGGTGGCGGAGTTTGTGGGTCGCAAGAAGATTTGATGTGATTATTCGATCCATTTACAAAAAGAAGGCCTAAAAGCATAAAAAGTATTGATTTCATCACAGTTAATTTGGAGTTTTAAATTTTTTTGATTTTTTGTTTACATTTTATATTTATATATTATTAACGAAAGGTCGATGATTGTGTGATGTCATACGGTTGAAATAAAGCGGTGATTTGTTTCATAATGTATTTGCTGTACGATTGATGTGTTTTCATTCTCTATGTTAATCTGGGGATTTTTTTGCAGGTATATATCTTCTAAGTTCAAAGGCCAGCAGACAAATTCACCTCAAAGCAACATTCACAATAAGCTTGCTGTTCTTAGGTTCGTAGAAGTTCTCTTATTTTGGAATTTATTTACGTCGGACTTTTATTTGCACAAGTTCCTTCTGCTTGCCCGCGTAACTGATTGAAAATTTTGTTATCCCAGTTTAAGATGCCTTTCTCTGCTCTATCTAAAACTATTCAAAATGAGCAAACAAGAAGTGAAGGAGCAAAGAAAAATTCTCTTGGACTACGGCACAAAGGTATCGACACAGTCGGTGGAAACCATCTGCGGAGGACATGGTACACCTTCGCCGAACAGTCCTACGCCTTCACCTGCCGGTTCAGTTGGTAGCGTCGGTTCTCAGTCATCGGGGTACAGGTATGTGCGTCCACATGTTGTCATTTGTAAATGAAACTTATACTTTCTCTTTCTGTTTCCCCGTCTAAGTGAAAATAATTGTTTCGTTTACAGTAGCGGGGAATTAAGAGCAGCGCCTCACGTGCCCATTCCTCTTCAAGTTCATAGCGCTCTTATCAAACAAACGACTCATTTCGGTTTGCTTTTGTCTTGTCATGATCTCTGGGATCAAGCCGATCAGTTAGTGTATGCTGGAAAACACAAAGGTGGGCATTGTTCGTAACCGCTGCATCTCTCCATTTTTCCCCCCCCCCCCCATTTCAGTCAGCTCTAACCAGGGAAAAAAATTTTTCAGATTTTTTTATAGAATTAGAACACGATTGCGGACCTCTGACACTTCACAGTTCCCTCAATGACTTAGTTCGATACGTACGGAAAGGAATTCAAAGGCTAAAGAACTTATGATCCTAGCCAAAGGTAAAGAAATTCGGGCGTCTAATCGTCTCTTTTTCCTGAAGCGAAGAGGAAGAAGTGAGACTTTCGTTATATTTTTAATTTAATTTAAGTAACACTTCTCCGGAAAAGTTTATTTTCTAAAAAAAAAAAAAAAAAAAAAAATTTGCGTTGCGAAGAGCAAATACTTGGAGCCAGTTGTTCCCACGGGGGAAAAAAAGTGAATTTCGGTAATTTGCATGTCGATTCGTTGAGATTGTATGAAACCGAGTGCGCAGGAAAACGATTAATAGGTGTAAGAACAGCGAGAAAAGAGTCAAGCCAAACTTTATCAAAGTGTAAACACAAGTACTTAAACGCGAGAACATATAAAATAACTTATGGACCAGTGTAATGCTTTTCACTTTAAGTAGGCCTAAACAGAGAACGCGTCCTCATTTTTTTTTCTTTACTCCTTTCATCACAAACCGATTGCCTTTATGGGATTTATATTGTTACACAATATAAGCTCGTTTCTCTACGATTAACTGCTGCAACACACACACGGATCGCAGAACTCTTTTCGAATGATTTTAATTTTAACGAAATAGAATTATTACTAAGCACATTCGAAAACTGTGCTTAATCATCATAAAAAAAGTTTCCCCTCATTAGGTTTTTTTAGAATAATATTATTATAAGTGGCTTTTTTAGCTTTTAAATTTATTTCGGTTGCAATCAAACATTTTCCCGTTTTTATATTCGCCACCGACGACAAATGAAACGCGACATTCTCAGAATGATTAAAAAGCCTTTAAATTTGACGTCAAATAGTTTTTAAAACGAACACCTTAAAAAATGTTAGGGTTGTTTTAGAGTAAATAAATACTATATTTTATATACGTTTGTACAACGACACAGAATATCAATAACTCG
Source organism: Brueelia nebulosa (assembly GCA_028293925.1). Taxonomy (NCBI): domain Eukaryota; kingdom Metazoa; phylum Arthropoda; class Insecta; order Psocodea; family Philopteridae; genus Brueelia; species Brueelia nebulosa. The sequence continues at coordinate 212,810 of JAQIBA010000037.1, forward strand.
CGAAGCGCTGTAATCAAATATACCGTTTAAATAAGTAATTCTTTGGCGAATTACTAGTCGACTGGTAGCGGTTTACCAGGACTGGTAAGTTGACTCCGGAGTGCCACCACCAGAGTGTAACACCACTCCCTCAAATGGTTTTATTTACTTTTATATATAAATGTATATGACACAGGAAGTAGAAATGTTTAAATCCACTGCTTAAGTAGCCTTAAATTTCAATTGCACTCTGCGACTATAATTCGAATAACGAGGTTGCCAAGTGGTCTCCAACAGCAATTGAAGATATGCGGCCTTTATGAAAAAGCAAATAAAAGCCCCGAAAGCACATCATTACTTTTTTTTTTAACATAAAAATAATCGGATGACTGATTTGCCACGGGAAAAAAATTTATGAACTTTTCTAATGCATAAATTATTTTTTACAAAGCTTTACCCTTCGTGAACGAAACGAATGCAAACCCCTCCCGTTGCCATATTTGAATGTATATTCTGATTATTTGTTGTTGAGCCCGATTGCTTTAGTAGTGAGACAAGTGCACCTCGAGACTAATACAGAGTGCCCCCGTAATAAATAGTTTAATGATAAAAAGCAAATATATTAAAACAGGTATCGAAAATTTTCTAATTGGGTCGCCAACGTTTTAATTAGCATAAGTTGAAATTAAAAAATTTTGGGATTTGAATTTCCTTTTAAAGGATTAGGAGAAATCCCCTTTTTTGAGATGGATCAGTGCTGCAGTGTTTTTATAAATTCAAAAGTACAACGGTTGTGCCCCAAACAATGCGAAAAGTGCTTTGTTATATTTGATTTTTTTGGAATGCAATGTTTTGAAATTTTGAATATTTTTTAATGGTAATATTAGTTTTTATTACACTGATAGGACATATAATTCTATAGCTTATTAAAAATGATTGATATTTTTATAGTGATTTACTCAGGATGGAAATATTCACGCGTCTTCCCGGTACCAAACAGGTTTTCTGATCTTTTCAGTCCCTCCGTCTCTCTCTCTCTCTCTCTCTCTTTCTCTTTCTGCCGTTTCATCGAAAATACACAACCTTTGAATTTTCGTCGAATAATTTAGGCCTACTTAAGTCGTCATTTGATAGGATGAAAATTAAAATGTGCTCCACTAATCGACTGAGAAAAAAATGTTTTTATTTGAGAAATCTCGATAGCTTTTTAAAAAAAAGCATTATATAGCGTAGACAAAGATGAGGTTTTTCTTAAATTTTAGCAAATTTTTGTCGAGTTGCCATCGATAATGGGCAAACGTAAAAATAAATTGTAAATCTTATAGTCTCTTATTGATTTTGTATATTTCGAGTACTTTTTTTTTTTTTAATTGAAGGAAAATTCAAATTGAGACCTAAATGTTTTTTTTTTTTTTTAATGACATTACATTTAGTCAAATATAGTAAGACTTAGAGCAACCTATACTTTCTTAGTATGTATTTTATTTTTTGTGAAACCGCGAGAGCGAAACAAATGAGAAAAAAATACAGACGTGTAATATAATATTGTATATAATTATTGTTACTGTATAGAAGTTAGGGCCATTTTTTTGGTACAAAAAAGAAAAATATGAAACTAATTTACATTTTACAGTTAATATTGTGCAGGTACATTTTTACATAAAAGAAATTATTGTACGATGACCTTAATATATTCTTCGCTTTTACCATAGCTTTTAGACACAGTCGGGACTTACAAATTTTTAATTATTTATTTTTTGTAAAACAACCCTTTTTCAACTTTACGAAGCTTTTTTTTTTTCTTATGTGCAAAACAGTTTAGGTCTGCGGTTGAGGGCAATGGTTTTGGATTCGTATATCCGTTGTATTTCGTCAATAGTTTTTTTATTTATCGGGGCGAGAAGGAGCAGCGAAGGTGTACTCAAATTTTTTAAATGAAATCTTTCTTATGTCGTGTGGTTTTTTTTCTTCTCAAAGACGTTATTTTGTGCTCTGCCTTAATGAAGTGATCCGTAAGATTAATTTAAAACCACCCCCGGTAAGGTTTCCTGCTCTTTCTCCTGAATTTTGAAAAACGTCACACCAAACGTAAACCCACAGTGCCTTTTCTTTTTATTAAAAATGCGTAAAAGTAATCAGAAAGATGTCGATGTAAAGCACTGCTTGGAAAGTCGATTTAATATTAGTTAACTCTTGCAGCCCACCCGTCTATCTCTTTTTTGGACTTTCTGCAATAAAATGGGTTTGAGTACTACCAGGGAGGATTTCGAGGAACCAAAGATTTAGATATCATTGCTCAAAACCAGGAAAATTTCCCGTAAAATGAGTTATTTAGTTTTTTTTTTTATATATCTTTCAGTTTTGTTAGCTTTTTTTTATTTTTTGTTATATTCGGTACTTTTTTAAGTTTTCCCAATGATTAACCCGTGGAAGTCAATTTTGGAAGAATTTTTGTTGAAACTGCAGGACAATTTTCACAAAAAAGTTTTTTTTTCCAAAAAAATGTTTTATTTTTCCGATATTTAAAATAAACTTTATTTATTCCACTTTAATATAATAATACCGGAAAGCGGCTGATTTTTTTTAAAACGCTACCATTTTTTTTTCTCTTTTGTTCATGTTTATTTTCTCTTGTTACTGTGTAGTCTATTAATTGTGACTGTAACTGCTCAGAACTTATTATATAGATGATTTATAATTGCAAGCATAAAATTATTTTTTCTTTTATTATCCTTTTTCGTAACCTGATCACTTTCTCAACGAGTGTGGCCAACGATTTTCTCCATTGCCTCGAATTTCTTCGTGGGGTTTAAGCCTCAAAGCTCTGGAAATGAAAATTAGGAGGCAGACAGTTCTGTCACCAATAAATAAAAGAAGAAAGTTTTTTAAGTTACAATTTTCCATATTAAAAACGGACTAAAATGTAAAAAATAAAGTGTGTGCACACATTCATTCAAACCCCGAAATCTGTCATTGTAAGAAGATTATACTCGTATACGATTATACATTCTTAATTCAATCTTCTTAGCATGCGATCGAGTCCCAAACCCCGTCGCATCAAGAAATGACGGCTGTCATTAAAGACTCCTGGTTATTTGATTCATCTTCTTAATTTTCGAAATTTATAACTGATTGTTAAAACATTTTATTCGCATACGACTTTACATTCTAAATTCCATCTTCTTACGATGCGATTTAGCCACAAACTCAAGAAAAAGAAAGACGGCTGTCCTTATGTACTGCTCTTTATTGGATTCTTCTTCTTAAGTGTCCGCAAACGCACTCAGACACGAAATCCGTTACAAAATTTCGGGGTTAAATAAAAGATTGTAAAAAAAAACAATCCTTCAATATATTTTAAGAATGTTGAAACAATGGTAATCCAAACTCAATCTAAACCAAGGAATGGGAAGAAATGGAAAGGAAACAAATCTAATTGAAAAACGGTAGGTTCGATTGTACTGAAACACAGCCCCTATTTCACTGTATTTACAGCTAAAACTTTTCCCCCAAAAATAAAACCAATGGAATTTTTAATATTGACAAGAATCATTTTTAAATAAAATATAATTTATAATATAATTTTAATTAATGTTGACATAGAAGCTAATGATCACATTTTAATTTGTTCTTAATGAAACCTTAATCACTGAACATAAAAATTGTTAAAAACCATTTTAATAATTGATGGCATAAAATATTATAAAGGCTCCTTTGAAAAGAGGTCAGTAAAATAGCTCACTTTTATTAAAATTAAAGGCAGTAATAATTATTTAGAAACATTACGAAAATTAACTGCATATTTTGGCAGAAAACTATAAATTTTTAAAACAAAGGCTTCAATGCCAAATATTTTTCATCAGACAATAAGTTATGAAATACCACAGGAAAATTTAAAACATTTGAACTATATTTATATTCACAACACCAATTTAAATCACGACATAAAATCACATTCAGAAGATTTGTTATTTCGAACAATCTTTTTCTTAAAGCAAATATACCTCATAGATAATTAAAGACTCAAATTTTTTACTAAAAACAAATTTTAAGCAATAATAATTAAAATCAACAAGTAACAAATTTTTGGTGGGTTCTTCAAAACAATAAATATTTATTGACAGCACCATTAACTGCCATTTCCAACAGAGAATAAAAGGGACTAAACTATTTTTACAAATCATTTATTAAAAAAAAAAAACATTAAATATTAAATGCAGTGTATGTAAATGTATATAAGAAGTGAGTTTAATAAAATTTAAGTTTTTATATATTCAAAATAAATGCCTTAACTTTTCCATTCTCTCCGAAATTCTTTTCTTTAAAAAAAAAATCCACTCAAATTAAAAAGTGTCATGGAAATAATGCTCCAATTGATGAAATACTTTAACTGTTGTCTGAATAATTTTTAAACTTTTGTTCTATAGAGTTTTGCAAATCAATTTCGTCTGCTCATTTCATTACATTTCTGGTAGAATATCCGGAATAAGATACTTACACAGTTCTTCTTCTGAGTACACAAAAGTTACTTTGCTTGAAGTGTTTTCATCTAACCTGAAAGGTAAGTCTGAATTCAATTTACACTGTTCTGAAAACCGAAAAAGGACTTTTGTATGTTTGTCAGAGAACATTGAACAACTAAAGCAAACTTAAAGATGAAATGGAGGGTTTTAATTGTCATGAAACAAATGGTGAAAATACTTACCATCCTTTTATAACAACCCAACAGGTGTTGAAAAGTGGAGGGGCATTGACTATAAGACAAATTCCTAATCTTTCAGGATAATGTTTTGACAACAACCATATTAAATTTTTAACTATTTGATAATCCATACAACTCAAACCAAAATCCTTCAAATCAAAAACTATACACAGATTATCAATGACTTCTTCAAAACATTTTTTGCAAGCCTCTTCCTGAAAGGAAAAATTAAAATACTCAAATCCAGCATTTCTTTCCAATTTGATTTAAATAAAAAATCAACTTACCAAGCAATACACAATGAATTTAGTAAGCTCCTCAATATTCCTATCATTCACATTGTGATTTCTAGCAGGAATGTAAATCACTGGTCTTCCAAATAAATCTCTGTGCCTCAAAACTCTTGCCTTGTTAAAATGCTTCTTGATTTCTAGGTCCTCAAGAGATAAATTACTCACATTATATTCAGCTCTCCATTTGTTAGTTTTCAAAATTGCCTAAAAATTCCTATTTTATAAACTATTTTTTCCAAATTTAGATTTGATAATGGGTTTCACTCCACATTTAATTCATGTATTTGAAATGTGTTATATTTGGGGTCAGAAGCTATAAAAATTACCTGAAATGCAGCATCTACTGTTTTAAATGCTTTGAGGTATCTTCTTAAGGAAAAATCATTATGGAACTGTGCTGGATCAGCATCTGCAATTAGTTTCATTCTATCCTTTAACTCCTTTATATTTTCTTCGTTGATTGTTCCCTGGGACACTACTGAATTAGCCATCTGGAAAGAATGAACATCACAAATATGAATTATAAATAAAAATGTCAATCAATATGTTTAAGCAGTTGAAAGCAATATTTCTTTTTGGGCGGAGATAATCGAATCCGCCATTTGCTAATCTAGTACTAAATCCAAAGTTATATCAATATCGAATTAAATAATCAGTAAAAGCTCTTAAGTATTATAATTATCTTATTAGAGTACCAAGAAATGCTTGAACTGTTTAGAGATATCACTCGGCAGAAATTAAATATGCATGCTGTTAAAAACTCAATCTATTGAGAATCTCATTTCGTCTTAAAACTTACATTTCAAAAATAGTAACTAGTGCAAATTATGTTATGTAATGCAAGGCATTAACAGTTACTATCGAGTATCAACTCCTAAACCCCGCCATGCTTATTTTACATTTGAGGAGAAAGGATCGGATTGGTTGATGTTAACCGTGACGTCAATAGTCTCGATCGAACGGAAACACTTAAGATTTACGCCATATCCTTTTCATTCCTCATCGTTCAAGTACCACATCAGAAAGATGTCGTAAGTAATTTTAATCTCTTTGCATCTTCGTTAACTTACAAAATTGTATTCTCTTTAAATCTTTACTTGCTTTCATTAATTTAAAATTTAAGAATTTGAATGTTTGAATAATTGACGGCTCTTCACCAAAGTGTTTTTATTTGCTTAACATGCGGAACAATTTTCAGGTCCAAGGTATCAAGAGACACACTTTACGAGTGTGTAAATGCGGTGTTGAATCATGCCAAAACGAAGAAGAGAAACTTCTTGGAAACCGTCGAAATTCAAATCGGCCTGAAGAATTATGACCCACAAAAAGACAAGCGTTTTTCGGGGACAGTGAAGTACGTTCTACCTGTGCTTTGAGCAATTTTGGGGATATTTATTTTTATTTGCATGTTCCCTTTAATTACTCAAATGTATCAGGGAGCCGAGTGAAAACTTGGCGGACCTGTACCCAGGGTCTTAAAATAACTGGGGAGGAATGCTTTTTCAAAGCTTCCGATATTTTTATTTCCTTGATATATATGACATGTGCCTTGGAATTGTTAGTCAGGTGAATTTTAAAAACTTCATGCTAAATGCATATTGCTCAGTCTATTTTTGTTGCATCTTTTGTAGTACTGTCATAGTGTTTTCCAAGTCATTAAATGTTCATTTAGTTTAGAAATAAAACATCCCCTTCTTTTTTCTGTCTTCATTGAAAACTGTGTCAGCAGTTTTTATCTTAAGAATTGCCACATTTTAAATGAGCAAATTCTCAATAAGTGTTAATATTGATTTTGATTATTAAATCTGGAATTGCTTAAAAAGTACTGAGATTGCTATGCATACAGAATAGGTTTTTAAAAATTTATTTAATGTAATTCTGTTTAACTTATTTTAATGAAAATTTATTAGTCCATCATAATAGTAATTTGGGCATTTGGAAAATATATGATAACCTCAATTCATGGCGCATCTGTTTCATCTGGCAGTTTGTGAATATAACTTGAGGGAAAATAATTAATTTTTCATTAAATTATCTTCCTCATATTTTTTTGAGTTAGATGCAAATTGTGAAAATTTACATGTTTTGTTTTTCCTTTGAATTTTTTCTGGAAATTTTTTATCATGGTTTGTGTTTAGATTGAAGCACATCCCCAGACCAAAGATGCAGGTTTGCATTCTTGGAGATCAGCAGCATTGTGATGAAGCCAAAGCTAACAACCTACCATACATGGATGTAGAGGCACTCAAAAAGCTTAACAAAAACAAGAAATTAGTTAAGAAATTAGGTATGATAATTTACTTATTGAATGGAAGTTCTAATTTTAGCAAATGCATTAATACATTTTATTTGTTATTCCAGCCAAGAAATATGATGCTTTCCTTGCATCAGATGCTCTCATTAAGCAAATCCCCAGATTGTTAGGTCCAGGATTAAACAAAGCTGGCAAATTCCCAGGTTTGCTCTCCCATCAGGAACCCATGATGCAAAAGGTTGATGAAATTAAAGCAACCATTAAATTTCAAATGAAAAAGGTGAGAAATTTGATTCTTTTTTTGTGAATTATGAAAATTCTCAGGAGCAGCTTAGATAATGCAAATTTTTTCTATTCAGGTATTGTGCCTCTCTGTGGCCATTGGTCATGTGGGAATGAGTCCAGAAGAGTTAGTACAGAATGTCCATTTGGCAGTCAACTTTTTGGTTTCTTTATTGAAAAAGCACTGGCAGAATGTTCGTTCTCTTCACATGAAATCGTCAATGGGGCCAGTTCAAAGGCTGTACTAGGCTTTGATTTTCAATAAACTGATAAAAAATGTTCAGCCTTGTTTTCATTGTACCTGTAATTTTCTTGGAGTATTGGTTTTATGTAAAGTACTTGTATGTTCAGGTTAGGTGCTTTGTTCAGAACTCATTGATGCTTATTTAAAGACAAAGGAAAAGATTGATTTGTATCCTGGGTGGTAGTAGTAGCTTTTTTGTCAGACTTTTGTACATGTTACTTTTACCAGTAACCATAGTACCAGCAGTACCATACACTTACTGGGATAGAATAAAATAGCCTTCATTCAATGAACTTAGGGGAGTTAAGTTTTTATAATTTTCCTTCTTTTGTGTGTGTCCTAATTGTAACTTTTGTATTGGGGAATTTCTTGACATACATAGGGTAGGGAGCATACAATTCTAATTGATAAGATCTCAATACATTGTTACATATGACGTCTTGTGAGGCTGTAACATTACAAACTTCATTCAGAATTTGAACAAAACCCTTTGAGAAATTTACTTGTCCTTGACTTACACATATCTGTAAGGATTAATTAACTTAGTCTGGCTTTTGCCCCACCAGAGCAATATATGAAAAACCAGGGGTATCCAAATTTTTACTTTCGATCTTAAATTGGAGGCGGAGATACACCGTCACGATACGTTAAGTATTTATAAGGGAAATAAGGCCAGAAATAAATTTCGATTTAATACAACCCTTTACATGCATTTAATTTCAGGTTATTTTAAATAGCAATTAAGTTGGGTTAATTGTTTATAAACAAAAGTAGTCTCTTTTATTTTTTTATTATTGCCAGGTGTTGTGTCATGTTGGATATTTGAGGGTGATTGTCATCAATAATTCCACTTTTCCCATATTCAACTCAATCTTTACATTAAAAAATATCTGTTACTGGTAAATATTCTCCAATTAACCACCAATAAAACCGTCCTTGCACTTTAATCATTTCTAATAAAAAGTTGGCCGACAATCTAAAAATTTTTCGCTGACAACTGACTGGCACCAAATCATAAAACTGTTACCAAATAGAGCCTCAAGGTATTTAGGAGTTAAGAGGTAAGTTTTTTTCATTTCTTAGTTAGGGGAAAGGTCTATGGATTTTTTTTTGGAGAGAAAGCATTTAAAATTCCTGTTTTTTCTTAGAGGTGATTAGATAACTTTTATCACATTTGTATGAAAATAGAAGAGCTAGTATTATAAAAAAAAGGAGAGGACATAGCAGACCACCCGAGAAAATTATTATAACTTATCATTTTAAAATTGTAATATATTTTTCCCCCTTTAAATTCCATATTTTATTGTTTTTTGGGGGGGGGTTCTGTTTTATTATTACAAGTATAGAAAACTTTTTGAAAAACTATTGATAATTCCTCGTAATAATTATTAGGCCTATATTAAAAAATCAGATAAAAAATGTGCAGATAAAACGATGGTTCCAAATAATAAAAGTTATCTCAATTTTATCACAATTACAAAGTCGCACTCCTTCATTAAATATTTGAGTTGGTATTACATTTGAAAGAAGATGCTTGAAAAACGGATTAAGTTTTATTATGAATAAATAAAAAGTGTTGAATCAAATGTGTTGACAAAAATTGAGCAAGGTTTTAGTTCTCGCGGCTCTCTGCAGTGATTGTTTCTCAAAAATTGAGAAGTCACATAGCATTCCCGGATACATCACATCAAAAAGTAATGCGCCGCGAGAAAGAAAAAAAGTGAAATGAGAAGTACAATAAAAAAATATAATTTCTGATTTTTTGTGCATTGTGAGCGATCTGCCAATACACAGGAAATTTAAAATTGTTAGGTTTTGGGCGGGCATGGGAACAAGTACATGATAAGTAAAAATAACCGAAAAACCTCATCATTCTTCTTTCTGCTTTCGGAGATTTCGGTTATTCGATTTTGGGTCAGAAGACAGTGGAACCTCTTCGAAGCTTTAAACAAACGGTCAGCATCTGAGTTTAGGAAATGAGAGGGAAAATAAATGTCAGAGAACGCTACATTAGATCCCTTTTAAAGAGCAGATACTCTATGCAAAATTCTCCATTATTAAAATCTCTGCTAAATTTTAGTTTACTCTTTGCGCAGTATAAACAAAAACCCTACCTTAACTATTCATTTTGAAGGTCATTACATTTATTAATTCATATATTTTTTAATTATTTAAGGAATGGAACAGTCAAACGGCAGGGATATAAACATAAGAAATGGAACTTCAGCAAATGGAAAAAATTCTTCGGCAGTGTTAGTATTACAGTAATAAATTAATTATAATTAGGATTACTCATTACTTCTTTCGTTCCCCAATCGAAGAATGGGGATGTATAATTTGAATACTCTATTTTCAAACCGGATTTTTTATTCTCTTGTTTATAAGTTTTGATCGCAGACAGGAAGGAAGAATTCGCAAAAAATTGTTATAAAAAACGAACCGCGGAAGGAGTTGGTCATTCTGCGAATCCATCCTTATATTTAACTTATAGAAAATGACTTTTCTCGAGGGTTGGGGATTTTAGTTTTTGAATACTATAGCATATTCTTAACTTACGGGAAGGCTAATAAATTAAGAATCATAGGTCTGAGCTGACCGCAGCTCAGATTTACAACGGTTTTTTTTTTAATTTTTTTGACTTTCATGCAATATTCGTTGCCCGAGTGCGCCATTGCAATGCATGCAAGTAAAAAACTTAATAATTGTGCGAATCTCTCTTTTTAAACTTCGTTTCATCAGCCGAACATGACCAGTGCCTGTCCATTGCCCAATCGTTAACACAACAGAATTAATATGTTTAAAATTGAATTTAATTGTAGTCAATATAAGTGTAAAAGGTTGAGTTTAACTAAATATTATTTTTATAGGGAGTTCAAGCCAGATTATGCAGACATAAAAAAGAAAAGTAAAGCCTCTGAAGAAATTCGGAGTGTCCCGTACTATAAATTGGTAATTACCGGTATAACTATTTTAGTAAGTATTTTTAACTATTTGATTTCGCTTAAGCACATATGAATTTTTGCAGTTCAAATATGCAACTGGAACAGACTTGGTTTTGCTCGCCATTGGTTTAATATTCGGCGTTTTAAGCGGTATCTTCATGCCCTTAATTATAGTAATCTACGGTGAATACACTACATTGTTGGTAGACAGAAGCACCCCCAACAAAACCATTTCTCCCACTATACTTTTACCCCTCTTCAACGGTGGTCGAGAGTAAATACCAGGATTTTTGTTTGTAGTGGTGGACCCCGTGGGGCGGCTAATTATATATTTTTTATTTTCTTTTAAGGACAGACGGAACAGAAGAAGATTGGGCGAACGCTATCAGGGAGGATGCAGCTGCATTCGGAATAGAGCTTACTATTGTAGCAATTTTAAATTTCTGCGTTGCGTTCGTCATGGTAACTGCTTTAAATTATTCGGCCGTTTTGCAGACTTCCAAGCTTCGAAGAGCTTTCTTAAAGGCAGTCTTGAGTCAGGATCTCAGTTGGTACGATTGCAACAACGCCAACAGCTTTCCCACTAAGATGATAGAGTACGTAGAGAATTCTGTAGAAACTCAACTACTAACAGTTACTTTGCGGAAACTTTCGAAAATCCTCTGTGCAAGTTATTACCCTTTTACGAAGTTTTACCTGTCGATGAATTTGGCATTTGGATATTTTTTCTTGTAGAGATTTAAATAAGGTACAAGAAGGGATTGGGGAAAAAATTGGCATTTTCACCAATCTCTGTATGAGCTTCATTATGTCCGTGATTATGGCATTCTTCTATGGCTGGAAATTAACTTTGGTTATGCTGAGTTGCACCCCCGTCCTCATCGCTTCGAATGCTTTGGTGAGTAAGATGCAGACGGGGTTGACAGTGCAAGAAATGGAGGCTTATGGAAAGGCTGGTAGTGTGGCGGAAGAAGTTTTTTCATCCATAAAAACGGTTATGGCATTCAGCGGACAAGAGAAGGAAAAGAAAAGGTAAATTTTTCTTCGCAATTTCAAATGGAATTATTAAAACTTATGATTTTAAGAGACTTCATTGAATGCAAAAATTATATAAAAATTTATGGCATTTTCAGGTATCAAAATGAACTGGAGCATTCTATAAAGACAGGAAAACGCTTGGGCATGTTCACTGGCTTGGGCAGTGGTATGATGTGGTTTATTATGTACTCTTGTTATGCCCTGGCATTTTGGTACGGAGTTTCCCTAATTCTTGAATCGAGAGAAGCAAACAACTCTGAATATACTCCAGCAGTTTTAATTATTGTAAGGTCATCCGTTTAACTTTGTATAAATTTATTGAAATGTAATGAAATGGCGGTCTTTGCAGGTATTCTTCGGCATTCTTGCAGGAGCCATTAATTTGGGTCAATCCTCTCCTCATTTAGAGGCTTTCTCCGTTGCTCAAGGAGCAGCTGCTTCCGTTTTTTCACTTTTGGAGCGAAAATCGAAAATTGATCCTCTCTCGACCGAAGGTAAAACTCTGCCTAAAGTGAAGGGGGAGATTCTGCTCAAAAATGTTCATTTTGAATACCCTGCCAGACCGGAAGTCAAGGTAAATTTTGTTATCTAAAGCCACCTTGTTAACTAACCTCTGTCTTCAGCGTCAAGTTTAGCTTTTCTGTTTTCTCATTCGAAGGTTCTGAAAGGTCTTAATTTAAGAATAAAGCCCGGAGAGTTAGTGGCCTTAGTTGGAGCTTCTGGTTGCGGGAAATCAACTGTAATTCAGCTGCTTCAGCGCCTTTATGATCCGTCCTTAGGCTCAGTAAGAAAAATGTTATTTATACGCTATGATTTTTACTCGAAATTATAGGACGACAAAAATTTTTTTTCCATTAAAAAAGATTTTTTTAGACGATGAGGATTTGAGAGACCTAAATATAAAATTTCTGAGGCAACAGTTCGGAGTAGTCGGCCAAGAACCTTCGCTATTTGCAACTACTATTTACGAAAACATTAAATATGGGACTGAGTTTGCAACCAAAGAAGAGATTGAAGATGCTGCAAAGCGAGCTAATGCCCATGAATTTATTGTGAAGTTACCCAAAGTGAGTTTTGAATCAGTTTTCTGACGTCCCAACGTGAGTTTTTTATATCTGTCAAATGAGTCATTATTTTCAGGGGTATCAAACGGTGCTGGGAATGAAAGGGTCTCTCATTTCGGGTGGACAAAAGCAGAGAATAGCCATTGCCAGAGCCCTTCTTCGAAATCCGAAAATACTTCTCCTGGATGAGGCCACGAGTGCCTTAGATGCCGCAAATGAGAAGAAAGTGCAGGACGCTTTGGATAAGGCAGCAGAAGTACGTAGACAAAACGAAATCCACAAGAGGCAATTAAGTCAGGAGCGAATTAATCTTATAAATTCTACTACCTAGATTATATGAATTAATTATATAGATTTTTCGTTTTTGATCGAAAAAATTTAGGCATTATCAGAATTTTTAAGTTCATTGTTTCTGGGATTGAATTGGTTTTATTTACTTTAGTATTTAATTCATTGAATAACGGGTCAAGATGTTTTCAAAAATTTAAAAACTTGAATTTAATAAAATAACTGATGATTGCCTTGATTAGCTTTAACATAAATAATCTGAAGAATGGAAAAGAATAGAAAAAAGGTGGAAAAGGGCAGAAAATGTACAATACGTAGCACTTATAAATGCATAAAAAATAGTAGAAAATTCGAAAAATTCAAGAGTCTTTTTGATTTTCAGGGACGAACGACTTTGGTAGTCACACACAAGCTTTCAACAATCACAAAGGCAGACAGAATTTTAATGATATCCGAAGGACAAGTAGTGGAAGAGGGAAAACATGAAGAACTAATCGCTCTGAAAGGTCACTATTTCAGGCTGTTGGAAATGCAGAAAAAGAACGAAAGTGGTACGAATATTTCAACAGATATTTAGACCTTTTATCTAACTCCATTAAAAGCAAATTTTAAAGATTTGTTTCAGATAAAAGAAAGTGGGAAAACTGAAAAATCTCTTGAAAATTTTCTATCGACAATTCATTCTCGTCAATCCATAGACAGTAGTAAGGAATTTTTTACAGAGGAGACCAATGAAAACCCACCGACGGAGAACACTCCCCCGGCTTCTATGCTCAAAATTATTAAATACAATCGGCCGGAATGGTGGGCCCTTCTAGGCGGGGCCCTCAGCACTTTTTTGGTTGGAGGAAGCACACCATTGTTGGCTGTGCTATTTGGAGAATTATACGGAGTAAGTTTTCTCTTATATAAGAGAACACAATGTAAAAATTAATTTTCCTTAACTGGATAAATTTTTGTAGGTTTTATCTGACAGTGATCCTGAAATGGTGTCTCAGAGTACGAGCTACTACTCCAGCCTATTGTTGGCATTAGGAATTGTTGCTGGACTAGGGACGTTTTTGCAGATTTATCTGTTTAATTATGCAGGAATTAAACTGACGTTTAGGATCAGGCAGTTGGTGTTTGGGGCGATACTAAAGCAGGTGAAGGGATTTTTTATGTCCCAGAGCATGTTTGAAAAGTGCTTACTCTCCACGGATTTAGTTTTGGTTCATGTATGATATTGTCAATTCTTGGGGGAGGGGTTCTGCAGGAAGCCAGTTGGTTTGACGATGAGAAAAATCGAACAGGAGTGCTCTGTGCCCATCTGTCCAGCAGTGCTTCTGATATTCGGGGTGCTACTGGCTCAAGGATCAGCGTCGTCATCCAGTCGACCTCAACCGTAGTGATGGGAGTTATTTTAGGGTTGCTCTGCTCTTGGGAAATGACTTTGGTAACTCTCTTGGGTGCTCCTCTCGTTTTTTGCGGTTTATACTTCGAAGGAAAAATAATTCAGAGCCAATCACTGCTGGAGAAAAAGTCCATCGAAGGAGCCACAAAGGTTTTAGTTTTTTATTTAACGACTGCCTTAATTACTGATCCTTTTTCTAACACATGCTGATGTCTCAAGATCTCTTTGGATGCAATAACTAACATTCGTACGGTGGCAAGTCTCGGAAGAGAACAAACTTTCATCGACCAATACGACAAGGAACTCCTGACCGGAGAAAAAGGAATGAAATTCAAATCCAAGATTAGGGGAGCTGTTTATGGAATGGGAAATTCGTTAATTTATTTCAGCTATGCTCTTTCACTTTGGTATGGTGGGACTTTAGTCGCAAATGGAGGATTACATTATAAGAATGTGATAAAAGTAAGTGATAAGGCGTTTCGTTTCCGCTTGAAAATTAATTTCCTTTCGATAATATAATTTAATGCACTTGAAATAAACAGCTTCATTTATCAACTGTTATAATATATTATAATTGTAAATATTCACCCGCAGGTATCAGAAGCTTTGCTGTTCGGTATGTGGGTCTTAGGGCAAACTTTAGCTTTCGCTCCCAACTTCACTCAGGCAAAGATCTCCGCCTCCAAACTGTTCGCATTACTGGAACGAACCCCTGCCCTAAAAGACGGGGACATAAAAAAAGGCGAGAACTGGAGGGCAGAAGGAAAAATAGAACTATCGGAAGTAGGTCTGAGTCACACTAACGAGCCTACTAGAGGCTTTAAAATATTGTAATTTTAGGTAGAATTTGCCTACCCAAATCGACCAAAAGCTCAAATCCTGAACGGACTTAGTCTAAAAGTAGAAAAAGGCCTTTCCATTGCCCTCATAGGTCCCAGCGGATGTGGCAAATCTACTGTGATTCAGTTGCTCCAAAGACTTTACGATCCCACCAAAGGAAACATTTACTTAGACGAATACAAAATTTCTTCACTGAACATATTAGCATTGCGGCATCAATTTGGTATTGTATCTCAGGTATGGTCGGCGACTTTTCCAACAATGTTAAAACAAGAATCATTATAAATTTAAATTGAATATTAAAGAAACCCAAAGAAAACCACGAGTAACGAAGAATTACACTACCTTCAAGGAACCCATCTTATTTGACACAACAATCAAGGAAAATATAGCTTATGGAGACAATTCAAGGATCGTACCAGAAGCAGAGATTCTGTCCGCGGCAAAGAGTGCAAGCATTCACGATTTCATTATTTCTTTGCCTTTGGGATACGAAACAAGAGTAGGCGCTGGAGGAACTCAACTTTCGGGTGGGCAAAAGCAACGTATCGCCATCGCCAGGGCTTTGGTATGCAATTGGACAGTTAAACTCCACTGAAATAATTGGAAAACCGAATCTGAGTCGAATAATTTCAGATAAGAAATCCGAAAATCCTTTTGTTGGATGAAGCGACGAGCGCACTTGACGCCGAGAGTGAATCCGTTGTTCAGGCTGCTTTGAACAATGCGCCTTTGGGAAGAACGACAATTATAATCGGTCACAGAGTGGGAGCAATAAAAAAAGCCGACGTTATTTATTATTTGGATCAAGGTAAAATCAAAGAAATGGAAACCAACAAGTAAATTTTCTAAAACAAAGACAAACTCTACAAACTCTTAGAAAATTTGAAAGAATTTTACAGAAAGAAAAATCACGTTTAAATTAAGATAAAGAAAACTGATGACATAAAAACCAAACTTTTACGATTGTAAAATAATGACTCTTAGTTTATTAGATATCTCTAAAAAAATTTACAAATTTATAGACTGCTCATAGCAGAGCTTTTCATTTGCAAGTTTTTCCGGCAAAGCACACAAATTCTATTATGTTTCCATTGTAACAAGAGTAATTTAAAAATCCTGAGTTTTATAAGATAATTATTACCTTTAGAAAACTGAAAATAAGCAAAACCGGAATAAAAATAAAATGGTTTTTACAATCTTTTATTGACGTCTGTGCTAAATTTTTCTTTATATAAAAAATTAGAATTCCTTAAAAGATTTCTTATTTAAATTTTTCTATTGTAGTAAATGAAACCAATATTTAATATTACTGAGGCATTATAATAAATTTAAAACAAATTAACAAATAAATCGCCCACACGTTGTTAACAATTCAAATAACTCTCCTTTAATAAATTCGGAAACTCAAATAAATTTTTCGCAGTGCCGTTTCGAAACCGTTTATTTAACTTTTATCGAAGGCACCATAAAAACGTGAAATTAAAATTATTATTATTCATTGGCTTTATAGTTAAGGCTTGATTGCGTAAAAATAAGTTATTTAAATCACATACGTGTTTATGTATATTTTTATTAGGTAATGTATATAACACGAAATGTGAAGATCTCTTCAGTGACACTGAATTTCGCGCTTTTAAATTTATACAATCGAATACACCGACCAATGTTTTTTTTTTTTTTAATTATGATAAAAATTCGAATTTATAAGCACATTCAGTTGTCTTGCTAAGAATTCATCTCGTCGTCGTCTGAATCTTTATTTTCCGGTTCTAAAAATACTCCTAATCAGTAACCGTAACGATCCTGTAAGTAAATAATACATTTTTAAAGCTGACGATTCGTTGTGTTATCGAACTGAAAACAAGAAAATATTCACCTGAATGGAAGAAATAACGCCGTTGGCTAAGGAGCTTATCTTCCCCGCGACTTTGGTCACCCCTTGCCGCACGCTTTCTTTCACGTCGTCCAAATCGGGTGCACTTATGGATGACGTCAATCCGGAGTGTCTCACATTGGATGATGAATCACCGAAGAAATCCGCCGATGAAATGCTTGAGGAGCCTTCGAAGCGTGAAAGATTAAACTTCTGTTCCCACTGAAACAAAGGCCGCCGCTCGTTTAATGTAAGAGACCACTGATTAAAAATTAAGCCGTTGAAAGAATAATAAATTACTAACATTATTGCCAGCCGAATCACCGAAGTACTGATCGGAAGAAATGGCCTTGGCGTTACCGAATTTCTTCTGGGCGTCATCACAAGTTGATGACGTATTGGACGAAGAATAAGTGTCTCGGCGGCTCTTTTCCGGTTCTCTTCGAGGTTTTTCATCGAAACTAAAATTAAAAGACGCCGAATCGCTCGCCGAAGTCCAACCTTTCACCGACCTGATTAAACAGAAATGAGACTCGATTATTGAGGACGTTGGAAGTGTTTTTGATTTCACGATTAGAACTCACGAGAAATCTTTTAATGCGGCGTTGTCCTCCGACTTGGTTTCCTTGCTACTGAATCGATCTTTGCTAGTGTTCCCATCCCAGAGCAGCGAATCTAAATTCTTATTACCGTTTCGATACATTCCGAAATTGCATGAACTGAAGCTGTAATCGTCGAAAAACTCGTCGTTATTTTCCGATTCGAAAGCATATTTCGATCCGAGTGAAGGCTTTGCGGTGCTTTCTTGCTCTATGGTCTGCATGTCGCCGAGAGCGGAATGACTTATTCCCCTGAAAACATTCACATCGAGAGAAAACCCACAATCTGAGTGTTTTTCACCCTTCCGTACTCAAACCACTTACGATTTTGCAGAAAAACCCATTCCTAATCTCTCCAAATGCTCAGCTTTTTTCGGATCGATTTGTCGCAATTTCTCTTCTTCCTTTTTCTGTTGAAGGCTGAGGTCTTGATAAGCTAATCTCATCGAAGCCATCCGCTGTTGCTCCTCTTCGGCTGTTTTCTCAGCCAACACTTTCGCCTCCTCAGATTGCTTTTCCTTGATTTGATCCATCATTTCGGCTTCGCGCTCGATGTCAGCAAAGTTTGTCTTGACTCTCTGAGCTCCGAGCTTTCCTCCTTTCTTTGCTCCCAACTAAATCATTTGGACAATCGAATAATTTTTCCACCCCCATAAAACACACCCTTCAAGAACTTACCCCTGACTTCTTTACTTGGGGTTTTCTACCCCCGATGATGGATTTTCTTTCTCCTTCCGGCTGTGGCTGTGAAAAATCAACTGCAGGTGCACCGCCATTAACGCTTTCCTTACTTAAAGAAGCATTAATCGGGGCAGGATTGCTTGAAATCTTTGTAGCACTGATATTATCATTCTCAATTAATTTCCCTGTGGTTTCAATGTTACTGGCGAATGTGGAATGCTCTTCAAAAAAATCTACTTCTTTGGGTTCTTCTTCTGGCTTTTCATGTGATGGCTCTAGATGGAGCTGCAACAATTTCACATGACATAATAATCCACTCTAAATCACTTTGTCTTGATAAGGTACAATGATTCATGACAGAACACACTCTTTCTTCCACAGAAAAATCATCAAACTCATTAACAGCAACTAAACTCAAAGTAAAAACTCATTTCAATTTTTAATTAATTAAAGCACAGCCCAAAATGAGTAAACTATTTTCAATCACACTGAGTGCCTTTCATTAATGCCTTTTTGAAGCTCACAGGTAAATTCAGTCTGCTTCTTGAAGTAATTATATTTTCCCTGAATTCATTTAAAAAGGCTCTTTCTCAAGAAAACATGCATTTTTTTTTAAAAATGGTAATCCAAATATTGAAAATTTAATAATAAATACAGCTCACCACTTCATTTTGCAGAGTTTTTCTATTGGATGGTCTGTTCTTAAAACCATTTAAGTCAAACTGTGGTGAAATACAAAGCAAATTATCATTCCCTATATTTTATTGAGTATAAATTTCAATTTTGAATCAAAACTGCTGTTATAGTTATGCCTGAATTCAACTAAAGAAATAGTGCACAATTCTAATTTGTAGTGCTCTAAAATTTATTTATACACTATATCAGAGTTCTGTATTTAATAATTTTTTATAAATTTTTTTCTAAAATTTAATTTCCACTGATTTTAAATTTATTGCCAACAAAAGAATAACATTATTTCTCGAAGTTTTTTTTTTTAAATTGGACTTTTAATGAACAATCATGTCTTACTTTTTTTAACAATCCTAAATATCAAGAAATGTTAAAAAAATCAACTGAAGTTATGGCATTGAAATTAATTTGTTGATAAATCCCAAAATTTGTATGTTGAGAGTAACAAATTGTTTATTTTGTTTATATTAATTGTTTACCTTTGTTCCCTGAAGTTTCATTGCTTGAACTGCCATCTGCTGCAGCTTTTCTTTATAAAGTTGAGCAGCTCTTGATGTGTATTTTTGCTGTGCATCACTTGTATCACAATTGTGCTGTCTGAAAAAGTTTGCCTGAAAAATATTTAAAATAAGACACCAAAATTTGTTACCATATTCTATTGTGTCCTTAGCAAATGACACCATTTTAAATTCCGTTAATAAGAAAAAGCATTTTTAATAAAGTCTCTTAATTTTAAATGTGGGGAAATATTTAACATAAATGAGAAGCAATTTACAGCGTTTGCGTTGCCTCCTAACTGCATCTGACGCAATTGAAGCCATGTCCAATTTGTGTCCAGTTGTGTGGACCTCACGAAAGTGACATGAACTCCCAAACTCCGATGTACAGCCGAACAATCTATACAAATGAATACGCCGTATGTCACACTGGACCATGTTGGATTTTTCGCGTTGCAGTCAAAGCAACTCTGTAATAACAAAGGTCGATAGATGATAACATAAGGCACTTGCTCGTCATATATTAGTTCAGGCTGGCGCGGATACATGAAGAACTGGTAACCTCAAATAAATTACAATTGCACTAAAATTCAGTTTTCAAAACAGGTGTAAAAATTTCATTAAATACCTTGTTTGTCGGAATCGATCTCAACTTTTTGAAAATTGCTAAAATATCACTTTTAGAAGGACTATTGTCAGCCATTTTTGACATGTTGTCAACTTTAATTTTTTACAGTTGGCTACACACTTTATAGTAATGTATGTCCATGGACATGAGACTCTATGCCTAATTTTATTTTGGCATAGATTGGCACTAGAGTTCTTGTAAATAAAAAATAAACAAAACATTACAGAGTCAAGTTGTAAAGAACATAATGAACATTTTTTTAATTTATGGTATGCTCAAGTGTGTCTCTAGTTTCTGCAAATATCGCAGAAAATAAATTAATTTGATTTGACAGCTTAAATATAATAATATTGCCGTATTATAAGTAAAAAATAAGAAAAGTTAAAGTTCTTGATTGACAGAATGAGTCGAGAAAAACTTATTCAGTATCACTGGTTACTAAATATATTTTTATGAAATACTAAAATATCTTTTATAAATTATAAAATGACCTGAGTATTATACACAGTATGATTTTCTCGGAGAAATAGAAAATAAAAGCATAAACATTATTTGACAGTTAGAAAATTTTAAAGTTGTGATTTTTTAAAAGTGGGTTGCTTTAAAAAGTAATTTATTTCATTCAAGTAAAAATTAATCAAATGGTAACAAAATGATTGTCGGATTAAGTGAGCATGATGTGCAAGCAGACATTGTTTTCGTGGTCGAAGGTACTGCCATAAATGGAGCATACCTGAATGATTTGAAAACAAACTACCTTATGCCTACTTTGGAGTACTTCAGCCAAGGAAATATTGAAGACAGGGATTATGTGTGTGAGGTAGGTAATATTAAAATAAAATTATTAAATAAAATAAAACCAGTAAAAAAGTTTTAGAAATAAAAGCAAACTTATTCTTCCAGTAAAAAATAAATACATAAAGAAAACTTGCTGGATTTTAAAATTAATTTTTTTATTTTTATATTGTAGAGTTCAAGTACTTTGTATGGGCTGGTAGTTTATCATGCAGGTGATATTCTACCAAAATCAAGTTGTGAATGCTATGGACCTTATTCTAATCCACAAAAACTTCTTGTAATGTTGGACAAATTAGAGTGAGTAATATTGTTATGCAACAATGAAATTTAATAGATGAAGTTAATGGTCAATGTGATCTGAGCAAAAGAATGGAAACAGACAATTTAAATGTGATTACTTTTTACAGGTTGATTGGTGGGAAAGGAGAAAGTCATGCAAACATTGCAGAAGGTTTAGCCACAGCTCTTCAAGCTTTTGAAGATCTTCAGCAGAAAAGAGAGGGAATAAATGTTATAATTCAAAAGCATTGTATTTTAGTTTGCAATTCACCCCCATATATAATGCCTGTTATGGAGTCCCCCACTTATGCAGGTCATACAATTGATCAATTAGCTGCTATTTTAAATGAAGTATGTTTTCTTAATTTCATTCTTCAGAATTTATTTAATCAATAAAATTAAATGCTACTCTTTTAAATTTTCAGCAAAATATAAATCTATCAATCCTATCTCCTAGGAAAATACCAGCTATTTTTAAACTGTTTGAAAAAGCTGGTGGTGATTTAGCACAATCTCAGAATAAAAATTATGCAAAAGATCCAAGGCATTTGGTCCTTTTAAAAGGTTTCAGTTTGAAGGAAAGGCCTTTAAGTCCTGCATCTGGTGCAACAACCAATTTACCAATTCCATCTTTACCAAGTCCTTTTGCTAATGATGGAAGTCCAATGACCTCTATAAATCAGATTGTGCAACCAGGACAACAGCATCCTGCTCCTCCAGGCTATAGACCTACTCAGCAAGCCACTCAGGTATTATCGTAGAAATTATTATTGGGGCTTCAATGGAAATATATAAATTATATTATTATTTTGCAGGTGATGGGACAGCAGCCAGCACAGTCTGCTCCACCCCAACCTCCACCTCAGCAACCTCAACAAAATCAAGTTACTGGGAGACCACCATTTCAGTCTGCAGGACCTCCAGGTTATCCTGGCATTCGCAGTCAAGGTTCAAGGTGGACTTTTCCTGGGCCTGTGCCTCAGCAGAGAACTTTCATCAGTTCTCAGGCAGGTCCTGGCACCACTCCAGGCCAAGGTTCTGCTTTAATAGCTCAACTCACTCAGCCACCTTCTCAGTTCCCAGCACAAAGACTGGATGGTGAGTGCAGCAGCACATACAAATATTCATTTTCATGTACTAATTTTAATCTGCTTCGATTGAAGGTCCAGTTTTGGGACCACAAATGATCCCATCACAACACCAACAGTTAAGAATGCCTGGAGTGGGGATTGGTTCTCAAGCAGGACAGATTGGACCAATTGGAAATGTGCCTATACCATCTCAAGGGGTTATGGGACAGGGCATTGCAACTCAGAATCCTTTAGTTCAACAACCTCCTTTGACTCAGGTATTTCTCTAATTTTTTTCTTACTCATTATTTCTCTAATTATCTGTAACATTTGCAGAATGTTATGAGTGGAGCTCCTGGCGGTATGATGCCTCCAGGCCTTTTAAATCAAAATATACAAAATCAAGGGCAAGGAATATCTGGAGCAAATGCTCAACAACTCCAAGGCCAAGTTACAAGTGGAATCCAGACAAATCAAACAGGACAACAGACATCCTTTCAGGGACAACCAACCCAAGTGATGAGCACTGGTGCAAATCAAGGGATACAGACCACTGCAAATCTTGGCTTACCATCCAATACAACTCAAGGACTGCAAGTCTCTGTTCCACCTGTGCAAAATACAACTGGACAACAAACACAACCTCCAACTTCACAGCAACAACAAACACAGGTTCCTCATGTAAGTAATAATTTTTTACTGGACCTTGAGTCATTATTATTAATTGTGTTTTGTATTTAGGTGGGAACTGGGACTGGTATGCCCGTGAGAGAGCGTCACACTATTTGGCAAGGTGTTTTAGAGTGGATAGAAAAGGGTAAAAATGCCAATGACAATCAAAAAGTAACAAAACAAGTTCCTTGTCAAGTGTCGTCGACACCAAAAGAGGGAGAACCAGATTTGTAAGTAAAATGGGTGATTTAATAATAAGCAGTAATTTCAATGGTATAAAATAATATGTTCAATTTTAGGAAAGCAGATTCCTGGCCTCAGAAATTAATAATGCAGCTCATGCCGAAACAACTAATAGGAAATATTGGTGGAGCTTATCTAAAAAATTCAACTTCTGTTCTTTTTCATCCTCAGCCTTGTGAAGCATTAGACTCATTAACAAAAGTCATGAGTTCAGGATTTGTAAGGGCCATTCTTAATTTTTTAAAAATGTTTTGATGATAAAAATGACTTTTGTTTAAAAATCTTTTTAGGCCGGTTGTGTTCACTTTACCAGCGCTCCTACAGCGGCTACCTGCGATATAAAAGTGCTAATACTGTTGTACACTGTAGAGAAGAGGGCCTATTTAGGTTTTATTCCAAATGATCAGGTGGCCTTTGTTGATAGATTAAGGAAAGTAATTCAGCATCAAAAGAGCACTCAGTTGATGAGACAGAACCAGGTAATTTGTTGAGGAGATGGCGTTTGAAAAATAATTAAAATGTAGTGAATTTCAGTGTAAGTGTTTAAATTTGTAATTAGGTAGGGGTACCTGGAAACTCTCCTAATCAACCCGGGCAGACGCCTCCCATATCGACGGCGGGGCCAGCAACGAGTCAGGGCCCCATCATGATGTCACAAACGAGTACCATGGCATTAGGTGCAGGCCAGATTACTCAGGTTCGTTCCTTTCAATAATTCAACGAGTCAATTCCAGGAATTGTAATATGTTGAAATTAAATTTAACAAAGGCTGTATTGATCCTGTAGGCTCCAGACGGGCATGTGGGCGGAGCGCCAACTCTCGGGTCTTCACCCGGACCGGGTCAGGGCCGTGGAGGGCCAATGCTTACGGGCCCATCTCAGAGGCCGCCTTTTATTCAGTTGGAAGCAGCGAGACAACAGAACTTAGCCAAAATTCAACAGTTGCAGCAAACTTTGGAAGCCGCTCAGCAGCAGGAAATACAGTACAAATCACAATTAGAGGTATTCTTTGATACTTTTAATTAAAATTTTCCTCATTTCAGTTATTTATAATTATTTAAGTCTAATAATTTTACATCTGTTTTCAGATAATAAGTCATATGAAAATTCAACAGTTACAACAAAATTTAGAACAGGCACAACAACAAGAGGTGCATTATCAGGCTCAACAGGCTCAGATGGAGGTACATTTAAGAAAAAAAGTTGTGCTGCAGTCTTTATTCCTTTATAATAATTTCAAAAAAGAACTATGAGAGTTCGGATATATTTCAATAACTGCCTTAAAAAAAATAACGCAGTAACATCTCAGACCAAATGAAATAAGAATGATTTTTTAATTTTCAGCAAGAACAAAAACAGCAGTTCAGAGCTCAGTTGCAGCAAATGCAACAGCAAAGGCAACTCACTCCTCAGCAAATACAACAGCAACAGCAGGCTGCGAATCCTCAACAGCAACCGCAGCAACGCGTCATGAGACCTCAAATTTCTGCTAATCCGGGGCTAAGACATTTACTTCAGCAACAGCAGTCTACTTTTCGGCAACACGTCATGGGAGTGGGTCAGATGCCGCAACGCACAAATACTGCGCCAGGTCCCGGCCAAAATAATCAGCCTTTTGATGACAATTTTGACTTTCTCAATTAATATTATGCCTAAAAATCCGAACAAAGAAATCATTCCTGTATTAGGTAACGTCAGGAATATTTTTCTAGAAAAAATACAGTACATTTTGTTTTAAATTAAATATATTGTTTTAAGATTATTGCTTTATTTTAAAATAGTTGTATATTTTATATTGGAGTGAAGATGTATACATCAGCCCTAAAATTCACATTTTGAGTGTATGGTTTGTTTCTAGAATAATTTTGAGTGGGAATGAAATGATTGATTAATTGATTTTGGTCTTATTTCAATTAAAAAGAAACGCAACAGAAATCATCGATATTTATCATTGAAGAAATATAGAAAAATGTTTGTTTAATAAATTCTAATGAAGGACTTAAGATACATAATCAGATAATATTATGAAACTCATAGACAAGATTTTCTTATTAAAATGCTATTACTGGATAAGATCTTTAAAAAGGAACTTAAGATATTACAAAAAATATTATATATTTGCTTCAACTTCATCATTCTTCATAGAGCTTTTCAAAAGAAAAGCATTTTATTACAACATTTATGAAACTGAGTAAAATAATCTTAAATGCAATGAAAAGGTAAGTTCAGCAGTTCATTCCCAATTTGTTGAGCTCTTCCAATCCTTGCCATTCCTGATGATCTAATTTGAAACTGGTAAAGCACACTGTTCACTAGCCAATGTGAACTTCCACCTTTTACATCACTTGCTCAGAACTAATGTTATTAAATGTACTAACTGATGCATGATTCTGAGGTTCTCTATTATCCACAGTGCACACACTGTGCTTGGCCATATGTGTTCTTAAGGAACCATGGCATATAAAGTCCTTATGGCAAATATGACACATATAAGGTTTTTCCCCAGTATGAATCCTCATGTGGGCCAATAGATTTTTCTTCCATTTGAGTTTTGCACCACAAGTACCACATTCAAAACCTTTTTCTTCTGGAACAACTCCATCTGCATAAAAGTTATGAATGGTTTTTTCATGAATGGCCAGATACCTTTTCCTTGCAAAAAAATTACCACAAATCTGACACTGATTGCTTTTCTCTTCATGACATTTCATATGGTCCCTGACATTATTCAATCTCTTAAATCCCATCCCACAAATGTCACAAGTGTAACAACGGATGTCTGAATGTGATGTCATGTGCATTTTTAAAGTGTGAAGTGTCTTGAAAGCTCCTGGACACAAAGAACAAGTGAACCTTTTTTCTGCATGAACATCCCTCCTGTGGCGACGAAGAACCGAATGAACACCCTCAAAGTCACACAATTTACACTTCATTGGCTCACTCAGATGAACATCCTTCATGTGATAATTCCTCACATATTTGCTCCTGAACCATTTGTCACATACTTTGCACTTATATTTTTCTTCATTGTCCCCTTCTGCTTTTACACCATGAGCAGACTTGAGGTGAAAGTCAAGTTTCTTTGAATTAAAGGAGGTATGACAAACAGGACATTCTTCTTGATTTGTTAAATGCTCCTTCACATAATGTCTCTCAAGATTGGCCTTTGTCTTATACACATTTGAACAGAGGTCACATCTTTGTGATTTTAAAGCTTTTACCGCTTCATGAAACCTTTTCATATGTCTGCTTAAACATTTTTTACTTTTATAAGATTTTCCACAAACATCACACTTAATGAGGCATGAATATTCACCATCACTGTTTGATTTATTCTCTGCCTGATCATTCTCATCTAATTTTTCATTTAACTCAGTCTTAATTTTGCCCGAAAAAATTTCTTCATCTTTTACACTATTTTCCATGGACTCATTCACCTGTGAATCATTTTCAATTGTGTTTTTTTCACTTTCACTCATTTTACTACTTTCTTTTTCAGATTTATCTCCAATGTTGTTTAATTTTTCTGTAACATATATTTCAATATTCTCGTTTTTGGGGGATTTTGAAATTTTTTTGTCAAAAGTAATCAATTTATTTTTTTCAGCAGATAAAAGAGCTTCAACATCTAATTCAACATCACCCTTCACATCAATGGGTTTCTCTCCTTTTAACAGTGACTGTAATATTTCATCTGTCTTTAAGCAAATCGTATAAAGAGAATCCCAAGCTACTAATGTTCTAGCACAGGGATAACAAACCTTTTGAGGAAGAGTGTCATAAGGCAATATTTTTACAGGAAGATACTTCTGCACTTTTTTATATAAATCTTGCTTAATTCCTTCTCCTTCAAATATTGGAATCAATAAATCATTTAATGAAAAACAAATACGACACAGACGACCATTTACAATTGTGGAGTCACTCCATGTTTTCATGTCCTGACAACTGTTACTCATGATGACTTAGTTGGTTTTTAAAAGTTTTTGCTTGCAATTTTCCAAGCTTGTTATTAATTTGTCAAGTTCATTTCTGGTGAGTTCAACAGAAATTGTTTTTGTTATTGCCGGCTCTTTTGCTGATATTTTTGTTTCTGCTGATAAATGTAAAATTAAAGTGACAAAGTTTTCTCTGTAATTGGACAATGAGCTTGAGCCCATAACATGTACCAAATTCCAGTCATAATCTCTTAGTCTGTTACTGTTCACTGTTTCAGAATTTTTCAACATTCTAGGATTGATTCTGCAAAAAAAAGCATCAAATTTAATTTAATAATTCAAAGCAAATAATATAAAGTTAAGATACTTTGAATTATATCTTCCTTAAAGGTATAATTGAAAGTACAGTGACTGATTTTCACATTAGGACAAGTCTTATTGAAGGATATTATTTTTCTAATAAAAATATAGCATTACAGTGATGCATTATAAACTTGCTTGAAAATGTATGGTATCCTTTGAAATCTGCACTGCAAAAAAATTAATCCAAGCAACTTCTAATCAATTTTGCAATTTAATTTCACATCTCCTCACACTAATAATGCTGGATTTATTACTCGATAATTTTTACAAGGTAAATAGCTGGTTTTAAAAATAATAAATTAAGTAAAGTCTGAAATTATTGTGGTTTAGAGTATTAATATTAATAATCCTTCAACAATGCGTACCTTTTCATAAACAATTTGCATTGTAAATTAGAGGGATTATTTTCCTTTGAGCTACTTAAAATTAGCTTCAATCCATACAAACAAGTAATAACTATATTCTTTGATAAATACAGCAATATAAAACAGTTTCCGGTTCATTTGCAACCTCTATGACTTTGTCCGCGGAAAGATATCATAATTCTTTCAAAGTTCTTAATCAATTGAACATTTGAAAAGCGCTTTCCTTAACGATTTGTTTTTTATGAAAGAATCTATAAAAAATGTAATTCGCATGGTTTTATTTCAATTGGAGTGAAGAGGCGTAATTTTTTTAACTTTAAAAGTATAAGAAATACATGTATGGGGAATTAATCAGTCCGTTGAAAATGGCGGCTTTAGTTAATTTCTTAAGTATTGTAACTTAGTATATCAATTTTTTAAATAAACTTATTTATCCGAACCTTAAAAATATTTTACATTTAGAAAATAGTCTCTCGAGAGGTTTTCTATTCTAAAAAAAATTGTATCTGAAGAAAAGTTTCTGAATTATATATGCTGAGAAAATTTAAGTGTGCGGAATCATAGGACAAAAATTACAGTGTCGCAGAATTTGAACAGGTTTAAAGTATGTATATTTACATATATTTACAATATATTTACAGTATATACAATGGCAAGTCAAGCTGGATAATGGCGTTACCGAGCCATTGACTCCGATTTCATCATGCAATTCTTTTATTTGCCATTAAATTGTATGCATTTGTCAAGTCGAAACTCGAATTATCTCTTCGACTTCTTTTAATTGATTAACCAATGTCTGCCCTAATGGTTCAATTGGTTTTAAGGTGGGCTGGACGTAGGAATTCAAATAGGAGAACGAGCAGGTTATGACTGAGAAACGTCAATTCAGACTAATACTGTCTATTGTGGTTAAAAATAATCTCTAAAAATGCGAACGACGAGCTTGACCCAAAAGGGGGGTTTTCTTTCCGGTTCTGTTTCTGTCCTCTCCGTGAATGGCTGGGAGAAACCGTAAAAGGAATTTCTCTCATTGAGAAGTTCATTTCGGAGGTTCTCGTCAATGGTGGCCACCAGAAACTGACACTCGAGGTCTCGCTTTAAAGATCTTTCTCCTGAAATGCAAACACCGCATTAGTCAAAGTGCGAAAGGAATTTATTGGACAAGGAGGAAGTGAAATTGTCTTGCCGAAATTAGGAGAGCCGATCATTGTGAGGAAAGGCGGCTCAAGCTCGGAGGAAGTCAACCACAGGCCCTTGGCATGATAGGTCCACCCTCTGCGTTTGTACTCGAACATTTTAATCCTCGAAGTCTGCCCTCTCTTCGTCACTTTTCGAAGAAAATCGACCGCTATATTGGTATAGCCATAGGGGATCCCTCCTGCTGGTCCTTTTGCCTTGTAAAAGCCGTTGGCCTGCACGAAAAAACTTATTTTGAAAATGTCTCAAATCGGCCAATAATTCATAATCCGACAAATTGTGGACAATTACTGTTGGATGGGCCATGAGGATGCTGAACTGGGCTTGCGATTTCTCGATGATTACTCTGGAGTAAGCCTCTGTGAGGTTGAAATATCCAGTGGTCAAGTGAACAAAGGTTTCTGGGTCGCACTCCTGTAGGAGTTTCATGGTGACTGTGCTATCGACATGAATTCCGAAAGGACCAATCTCCAGAAGGGGGAAAATAATTGTATCCTCCTCAGCTGAAATTATTCCTCACTAATATAACTTCAAATTAAATAAACCTACTAGAGATTTTTTCCATCTTACTTTCTCTTCTGTATTTCCCATGCAGTTACCTGTTTTTGTGTTTCCTATGAAGGAGTCATAATATTTCCTCATGTGGCTGCCTGCAGCCGAATAAAAAACTTTAGGCTCAGTTTCTGATGGATGGAATGGCCAGGAATTGCTTATATTCAGTTTGTTCTCTCCATTGAGATGAAATGAGAAGTCTGAAACTGTGTCCACCAATCCTTCAATAAAATTTGACAGTTCTTTGCAGCCACTGATGAACATATATCTGTCCTGCCTTTTTGTAAAATAATCATTGCTTAAATTGGCTCTAGAAAAAATACATTTTCCAAAGATTTACATCCATGTTTGACTTCTGGAATCATAAAAAATTAAAAAAAATCTTTGGTGACCATGAAGAGAGTGGATTACAAGTATATCTCTTAGTTCAGGCCATTTTACTATTCCTCATAAACTTTTTCCCTTACTTATTGATTAAATATTGAGAATGAAGAAGCCTATTTAAATAAGCTGATTCAATTTTACCACTTTTAAACTTATTAAAAAATTTATATTGCATATTGATGGTCTAAATCAGAATCTTTTGTTAACAGCAGAAGACAGGTTTTGTCAAAATCCTCATCAATAATTTAAATCAAGGACTTTAGGATCCTTTTGAGTTAAGAAATCAACTTACCCTGTAATAATACAATTATAATCAAATAAATACACCTTCATATGATGAAGGCCAACAATTTCTTTGTATTTTTCTGGAAGAAATGGAATGAACATCCCCTTAAGAGAAGGAGTTTGATATAAGCTCACCTGCAGATCATCAATTATATTAAAAATTTTAAAATCCTCATTATATTCTAATCTCAAAAACTACATACCTGACAAGATTTTTCATGATTCCTCAACAGAGGCATTACCATTTCCCTGGAATTGATTTTGCCCCTTGAACCTCTTGTGCAGTCCAACAGAATCTTTACTCTCAAATCAGGTTTATCTTCTAATCTTTTGTTCACTGCCATTACAAGGCTTTCTTCCAAAAGGCCATTCCCAAGATAAAGTGATGCCAGCACAATCCTATGCTCTGCTTTTTCAATTTGCTCCAAGAGTAATTTATAAAACAACTGTGGTTCATTCAGGATGTGTACCTGAAATGAATTTTTTAGTTCTTGAAATAGGTAAGAATTTGTGAAAAGCAGTTTTTATTTCAATGCATCGTGACATATTAATAAAATTAAATAAATATACTTGCATACCTTCTTGCTATTAACAAAAAAGCCGGGGGCATAAGAAGGAACCCATGTCAATCCAAGTTTCTTCAATGCCCCAACATTGTCCGTTTCAGTGGAAGTCATTGGAGCCAGGTTTTGGGAATATGCCTTTTCCCAGAATTTATTAATTGTGCACACCAAATGTCTTTGCCGTAACATAAATTCTGCTTAAGAAGAGCTCCAGTTAATGAATAAACAAACTGTCGAAAACTCATTACCACCGGGTTCAATTACTAGTTCAAAAAGCATGATTTTCCTCCAAGCGAAAAATCTGTTCTGACTGGCAACATATAAATGTAAAATACTTTTCCTCAATCTCTCTTTCCAACGATGACACTTTCGAAATCATTTTAACATACATTCCCTTTCTCCCTCCCAACACATGCTCTATTTGAATTGATTAAGAAACGGAATAGAGCAGAAGACAGTCGTGGCACGAACAAAAGTTTAATTCCACGATGTTGCCGGGGCGTACTTCAAAAGTTTGTTTGTGTTCTGAAGAGTGCTCGTGAGATTTGCTTGAAAGGCGAAGGGGATGGTGGGCAGCCCGCCGTCTGGCGCCAACAGCACTGCTGGCTTGCATGACACGGCGAGGAGTCATCGTCATGGACGGGACACGGTGGAATTCAGCGTAAAGGGGCCTATCGGCGTGAGCATCAACGACGAGCATTTGACCAACACTGGGTGCGCAGTTTTGGATCTGATATTTTCCGCCCCGTCTCAGGTGGGAGAGCTTACATTCCGAAATTATTACACTTTTTGGTTGAGTGTGCTGGTAAAAACCAAAGTGAGTCCCCCAGAGGGGATGAGTATGGGGTCCCTGACTGTGAATAACGAGGACACCTTCAGCGACTGGGTCACGTCCGTCCCAAAAAAGGTTCTCATGCAGCATCCGCATTATGAAATGGGGAGTCAGGACATGATTTCGATTCCAGCGTCAGAGAGCATCGTGGAGTGGAAAAGTTTAGTTGCCATGAGAATAATTCTTAGACAGCCGTCGCCTGTATGGAAGACATTTCACATAGAAGAAATAAACGTTTATAAAGATTTACCGAGAAGAGCATTAAACAAAGAATCAGCAGCAGAATCACTGATGCTGCTCATCAAAAGGCAGACCATTGTGGCACTAAAGTGGACTCCCACTTCAGAGAGCCTGGCTCAAGGACACACAGGTGCATATGAGTTTAGTAGTCTGCCTCAACCTTAGCAGACCATATGGAAAATTAGATTGTATAAAATTATTAATTCTATAATAAATTTTCTGTCCTAAGTTACTTAAAAATAGGCTCAGAGTATTAAATTATTTTTCATAGTGGAGTATTTTCAAATTTGAATTTTAAATTATTCCAAAACTGCCATTAAATGAAGTTATTAGTTCATTTTAAATAATTTATTGGAATTCAATCTTGTTTTTAAACAGGTAATAATAATGCCCACTTTCCCCAAAAAAGTTATACACTGGAAATAGAGGTTTTACTTTTATACCTGTAATAGTCTAAACAAAATGCATTTGAAGATTGTTCATAAGTGAATTAGTGCAATTTTACATAAAAAGTTTTCAAGAGTGTCACAGTGTTTAATAAACATTAGATTGAGTTTAAATTTATTGTTCTCAGTATATAATTTGCACAATACTTATTGAACAACCATTATAGGTGTTTGTCTTGTGATTTGCATTCCTTAGAGATGGTGTAGTGGATACTCCCATCTTCTGAGTCAATATCTTATATTCTGTATAATCAGAAGGCCATTTATCATTCTCTTCAGGGGGAGCAAAAGTTAGTGATTGGTCCTCTTTTTTTTTTATTTTTGATAACCCAGAAAAATGTATTTAGCATGCCCAGCCCCTTTGAGGGAGGAAGCTGGGGTATGTGGGACTCAGACTGAAGGCCCACTACCCACTAAAAAACTGGGGAGTGACTCAATCGAGGGGCCCCACGGCCTCGCCCAGAGTGGACGATTTCATTGGGGTGATCCCTCGGGCGCCCACACTGGACCGGAAATAAAGAAAAAAGGTGTCCGGCAAAGATGGCTCTCACCCCATCCACCCGGAAAAGAATTGAGGAGAGGCCCTCACCAACTCCTCCTTTATTTTAACTTTATCTTATCTTAAGAATTATAATTAATTATATAAGAAAGAATTTAATTATCTTATTTTTAAAATATAATAAGGATTGGTCTCAGTGAGAGCTTAAAAACCACGACATACATTCTGTACACATACATTCGATAATACATATACTCTGGACCAGGGATGGCGAACCTGTTTTCATATTAGCGCGGTCAAAGTTTATTTAAGTCATATTTAGAATATTTTATTAATATTACCCGATAAAATAGAAATAAAAAAGGAAAGAATAAAATAAGAAAAAACAAAAACAGAAAAATGATAGAAAAAATAAATAGAAAAATAAGTAGAATAGATAAAAAAATAGAAATAGAAAATGTAATATAAAAATAAATATATATAAAATAGAAAAAAAATGTTAAATATGTTAAATGATTAGCCTTCGGGCACATCAATATATTGTGTTATTGTAATATTAAAAAAAATAAATAATATATAATAAAATAATAATAAAATAAAAACTACAATAAAATATCTAAATAAAATATAAAATGGATTACATAACCTAATTTCATTAATTTGTATACTTGAAATTAAAAAGGAAGAAAGGGAAACTTAAAAGCGAAGCATCTTCACGCCCAATCCTCTTTCATTTCTGTGAAATAAAACCCACAAAAAATATAATTTTATTTTTATGCGCGTCATCAATATTATCAAACGTGCTAACGTTTCGCCATCCCTGTTCTGGACGAAATCTCTCATATTTTTTACAACAACAAAATTTCACTTGTGTTCTCCCATCAAAGAAAAATATACATAAATGACATTTTATATACATTATAACCTAACAGTGGGCCCCGTACAATGAACGCCTCTAATTTACATGGACAAAAATGCGACTCACACAATGAACCGTACGGGCACATAAAAAATCAAATTTAGATTTTTGGGCATTCAATGTTTTCGAAAGGACATGCCGCCTCCCCATGATCTCCTAACATCATCTCTTGCTCCCGTGAGTGTTTCCTATGTTTATCCCTCATATAAAAGCGCTGCGTCTTCATTTTTCCAATTTTTTGCTGCCACTTGGAACGGATTAATTGAATTCATACAGAAGTATATGGGAAATGGCGTTTCACACCGGGAACGAATTACTTTCGTTGTACGGGGTTCCACTGTATAACATCTATAAATACGTGTGCACATTACATTTACATTATAACATCAGTAACATGCATCTATACATGCTATATAAAATATATACATCTTGGTCATGAATATTAACACCTAAAAGACCACATGCACCACCGATGGTCACTTTAATTGAAATAAATCTAGGGGTTACATAATGACTACCTCAAAGTATCGTATACTAAAAAAATATCTTGAAAATAATAAGCGTAATTAACAGTAAAAAAAGAACAATGCCCGTCACTAAATGAGAAATACGATTTTTCATGCCGGTCTTTTATGTGTTATAAAAATATAAACGAGGAATCATGATTCTTCACAGTATGTAAATAAATAAAATAAGTATGTAAATCAAACATAATTTAAAAAAAACGAGCGCCAACTTTTACTTTTCATTGACCATTCGCTTACTTACCGTATTTAAGAGCCATTGAGAGACTCACCCATGAGGACGCAGACACATGTCAATTGAGAAAAAAAAAGTTCATCAAAGCAAAAAGTTTCAATCAAACAAAGCAAAGAATTTTCACAGAATACAAACTCATAGATTTCCTTTCGCTGAATCCATTCATTATGATACAGTACATACGACATACAATAAGTACATATTATTGGACTTTCACTAATTTATTAAAAAAAAATGCTTAAACATTGTTGAGCAACGCCAAAAAATACATTATAATTTGATATATCCTTAAAGGGATCCCTTTGAGGAGTTCATACAAAAAACAGTGACATGTAGCAAAATCATAAATGTAAAAAATATAAAAAATATAATAAAAAGGAACAAACTCACCCATTTTCGCAGATTTCCAAACCGTGGACTTCCCTCCGCTGATTTCCATTTCGCAGTGCCGCCGCTGCAGTGTACCTGAAAATATCGGCCACAAAATTTAAAGTATTTATAAATATATCACACTAAATAATTCATTTAATTCAGTAAAAGAGGTTTAGGGTCCGCCAACAAAGAATAAAATCACCCTTTTGGGTTCACAAATGGCTATTTTGTAAAAATCAAATTAAACAACTAAAAAGGTAAAATAAAAAAAATATACTTATCTTTTGCAAAGCATCTCCACGACGAGTCTTCCTTCGCTGATTCCATCCCCTAATACTCCAAATATTATAGTTAGTAATAAATACTATTGTGGTTAGTAAAACATTGGTGTCCCACTGGGGGGCATCACCCAAAATATATAAAATAAAACATTGGTGTCCCACTGGGGGGCATCACCCAAAATATATAAAATAAAATACTGGTGTCCCACTGGGGGGCTTCACCCAAAAACATATAAAATAAAATACTGGTGTCCCACTGGGGGGCTTCACCCAAAATATAAATTATAATATTGGTGTCCCACTGAGAGGCTTCACCCAAAATATAAATTGTAATATTGGTGTCCCACTGGGGGGCATCACCCAAATAATTTTAAAATAATGTAATTAATGCTTAATTATGAAAGCAACGATAAATATTAATATTGTGAAAAACTCATCCTTTTAGGTAGAACTCCAATCCCTCGATGTTTCTTCGCTGGTTCCATGTATTTGCAGTCGGTTGCATAATCCCCGTTCTTCTGTACCTGAAAACTATGTCAACAAAATTTTACTATTGCTGAAAAGCAAGACAAAAAAGTAAACTAAACTAATAAAATTTACTCACCCTTTGCAAAGCATTTCCACGCCCAGTCTTCGCTGATTCGCCGATTCGCTGATTCGATCCTTCCACTAATTGATTCCATCCACTAACACTCTAATACATAGGCCCTATTATAGTTTTGTAAAATATTGGTGTCCCACTGGGGGGCATCACCCAAAACGTATAAACTAAAATACCGGTGTCCCACTGGGGGGCATCACCCAAAACGTATAAACTAAAATACCGGTGTCCCACTGGGGGGCATCACCCAAAGCATATAAATTAAAATACTAAAATATATTAAATAAAATACTGGTGTCCCACTGGGGGGCATCACCCAAATTATATAACCTAATATATTGGTGTCCCACTGGGGGGCATCACCCAAATTATATAACCTAATATATTGGTGTCCCACTGGGGGGCATCACCCAAAAATATAAACTAAAATACTGGTGTCCCACTGGGGGGCATCACCCAAAACATATAAACTAAAATATCTGGTGTCCCACTGGGGGGCATCACCCAAAACATATAAACTAAAATACTGGTGTCCCACTGGGGGGCATCACCCAAATTATATAAACTAAAATATTGGTGTCCCACTGGGGGGCATCACCCAAATTATATGAACCAAAATATTGGTGTCCCACTGGGGGGCATCACCCAAAATATATAATAAAGGAAAGGTCTCACACAGAAGGAGCTCAGGAAAAATATGCAGAACAAAATATTGGTATCTCAATGAAGTCTAAAGTGATACCATATGAAATGTAATATTGATGTTCCAGTACCAGTCATCATCTAAATTCAATATTGAAACAATATAGATTTCCACTGAGGGTAACTAATAAAATTAAAATATGTAGCCTTATAGAAAATTAAGTTTTTATTACTATCTTTTATTTATCCCAACACCAAATCGCATAAACGCATTCTGCCCGAAGGCATCCCAGCACCAATTGCCCGAAGGCAATCCCCAAACATATAATTGCCCGAAGGCAATCGCATAAACGCATATTGCCCGAAGGCACCCAACACCAATTGCCCGAAGGCAATCCCCACACATATATATGCCCGAAGGCATCCCAGCACCAATTTGCCCGAAGGCAATCCCCACACATATAATTGCCCGAAGGCAATCGCATGAACGCATTTTGCCCGAAGGCACCCAACACCAAATTGCCCGAAGGCAATCGCATGAACGCATTTTGCCCGAAGGCACCCAACACCAAATTGCCCGAAGGCAATCGCATAAACGCATTTTGCCCGAAGGCACCCAACACCAAATTGCCCGAAGGCAATCGCATGAACGCATTTTGCCCGAAGGCACCCAGCACCAATTGCCCGAAGGCAATCCCCACACATATATTTGCCCGAAGGCAATCCCAGCACCAATTTGCCCGAAGGCAATTCCCACACATATATTTGCCCGAAGGCAATCCCCACACATATATTTGCCCGAAGGCAATCCCCACACATATATTTGCCCGAAGGCAATCCCAGCACCAATTTGCCCGAAGGCAATCCCCACACATATATTTGCCCGAAGGCAATCGCATAAACGCATGTTGCCCGAAGGCATCCCAGCACCAAATTGCCCGAAGGCAATCCCCAAACATATAATTGCCCGGAGGCAATCCCAGCACCAAATCGCATAAACGCAATCTTTATTTAAGACTCAATGTATTTTATTTATAAATTATGTTCATATAGACGTTTTCAATTTTCAAAAAATATATAGCCCCTTGGGGCCCACCTAAAACACACAACAATTTATCTTTGTCTCATTGGGCTAAATCATTATAACAAAATATTCGCTCCTCAGAGAAAGACCTTTCCTGTACATATAAAATAAAATTCTGGTGTCCCACTGGGGGGCATCACCCAAAAATATTAACTAAAATATTGGTGTCCCACTGGGGGGCATCACCCAAAAATATTAACTAAAATATTGGTGTCCCACTGGGGGGCATCACCCAAAGAATATAAATTAAAATACTTTAATATATAAAATCAAATACTGGTGTCCCACTGGGGGGCATCACCCAAAAATATTAACTAAAATATTGGTGTCCCACTGGGGGGCATCACCCAAAAATATTAACTAAAATATTGGTGTCCCACTGGGGGGCATCACCCAAAGAATATAAATTAAAATACTTTAATATATAAAATCAAATACTGGTGTCCCACTGGGGGGCATCACCCAAAAATATTAACTAAAATATTGGTGTCCCACTGGGGGGCATCACCCAAAGCATATAAATTAAAATACTAAAATATATTAAATAAAATACTGGTGTCCCACTGGGGGGCATCACCCAAATTATATAAACTAAAATACTGGTGTCCCACTGGGGGGCATCACCCAAAACATATAAACTAAAATATCTGGTGTCCCACTGGGGGGCATCACCCAAATTATATAAACTAAAATATTGGTGTCCCACTGGGGGGCATCACCCAAAATATATAAAATCAAATACTGGTGTCCCACTGGGGGGCATCACCCAAAGAATAAAAATTAAAATACTAAAATATATTAAATAAAATACTGGTGTCCCACTGGGGGGCATCACCCAAAGAATATAAATTAAAATACTAAAATATATTAAATAAAATACTGGTGTCCCACTGGGGGGCATCACCCAAAGAGTATAAATTAAAATACTAAAATATATTAAATAAAATACTGGTGTCCCACTGGGGGGCATCACCCAAAACATATAAATTGAAATACTAAAATATGTAGAATAATATACTGGTGTCCCACTGGGGGGCTTCACCCAAAACCTATAGAATAAAATATTGTTTTCCCCCGGGGGGGCTTCATGCGAATAATTTTAAAAAAATATCTCAGTGTGAATTACTAAACCAAATTGTAGAAAACAACGATAAATAAATATTGTAAAAAACTCACCCTTTTCGGTGGGATTCAATCCGCTGGATATTTCTTCAGTGGTTTTATGTACTTGCAGTCGCTGGCATAATTCACGTTCTTTTGTACCTGAAAACTATGGCATCGAAATTTGAGTACTTCTGAAAATTATACCTCCAAAAAATTCATTTTTTGTATGATTTCCGTAGGGCCGCCTGGTCAGAAAAATTAAATTCAGAATTTATGGGGAATTTTTCATAAAACATAATGCATATTACATAAATAAACTAGAAGAAATACACTCACCACTATTTGTCGATTTTCCCGTGAAATCATGGACTTCTCTTCGTTGATTTTATTATTACAGTTCCCGTTGTTGTACCTGAAAAAATCACAACAAAATTTTAGGTATTTATAATAATATCACCCTAAATAATTAATATTCACAGTAAAAGATTGTTTAGGGCCCGCCAATAAAAAATCAAAACACTTATTGGGCGCAAAAAAGGCTAGTTCGTGAAAAAATAAAAAAAATAAATATCAAAAAAGGTAAGCTAAAAAAAATTTACTCACCCTTTCCGAAGCATCTAGAAGTTCATTCTTCCTTCGTTGATTCCATCCACTAACACTCCCACACATAATTCTGCCCATAATGTATTTCGAAAAATAACGTAAACTTTTGATGTCTCACAGAAGAGAAACTTCTCAAAAATTTTGTTTTCAAATGTGATGACCCACTAAGAATTTCCCCCACAACATATAGGATTAAATATTGGTGACCCAATGAGGGAAACCACCAAAAATACATATAGAACAAAGTATCGGTGATCCATTCAGGAACATCACCCTTAGTACAGATAACAAAATATTGTATAGCCGTAGAGGGAATGCACCAAAATTATGTAGAATTTTTAAAATAAAATAACGGTGCCCCACTAGACCTCAAGCAAAACATAAGTGATTTAGTATTGATGAACACATAAAATTGCCCGAAGGCAATCCTAATCAAACTGCCTGTAGGCCATGCATATAATTGCCCAAAGGCAATTACACCGTTAAACTGCCCGATGGCCATGCATATAATTGCTCGAAGGCAATCCCACCACCAAATATACTAAATAAATAAACAGGCTCACTCATTTTCGCAGAACTCAAACCGAAGGGCTTATGTTCGTTGATTCTATCCAAATGCAGTCGTCCGCTGAGTTCCCATTCTTTTTATCTGAAAACATCGACAACAAAAATTGGTGTTATTTCTGAGAAATATAATACTTATAATATAAGAATGAATACATTTATTGAATTATTCGGTTAGCCATTTCATTATTTTCCCGCCTAAATATAAACAAAAACCCAAACGGCTTGCATTTGTATTCTGTGGCCTTTGTTCATTTTAATAAGTAAAACTAATTATTTCACCCTTTTCCAAAGTTTTTCTCGTACTCCTAAATGTACCAAAAATCGAAATCACACAGAATAAAACAAAATGCACATTGACCTATTCTTTATGAAGTAAAGAATTAGAAAAAACCCCTCCGGAGCTCAGTCGACTGCCTTTGTTTCAAGTTATTCGTAAAACTAACTTTTTCAAACTTTTCCAAACTTTTTCCTGTACTCCCAAATGCACCAAAAAATGAAAACTCTCAGAATAAAACAAAATGCACATTGACCTATTCTTTATGAAGTAAAGAATTAGAAAAAACCCCTCCGGAGCTCATTCATTGCCTTTGTTTCAAGTTATTCGTAAAACTAACTTTTTCAAACTTTTCCAAACTTTTTCCTGTACTCCCAAATGCACCAAAAAATGAAAACTCTCAGAATAAAACAAAATGCACATTGACCTATTCTGTATGAAGTAAAGAATTAGAAAAAACCCCTCCGGAGCTCATTCATTGCCTTTGTTTCAAGTTATTCGTAAAACTAACTTTTTCAAACTTTTCCAAACTTTTTCCTGTACTCCCAAATGCACCAAAAAATGAAAACTCTCAGAATAAAACAAAATGCACATTGACCTATTCTTTATGAAGTGGAGAAACGGAAAAAACCCCTCCGGAGCTCATTCATTGCCTTTGTTTCAAGTTATTCGTAAAACTAACTTTTTCAAACTTTTCCAAACTTTTTCCTGTACTCCCAAATGCACCAAAAAATGAAAACTCTCAGAATAAAACAAAATGCACATTGACCTATTCTTTATGAAGTAGAGAATTAGAAAAAACCCCTCCTGAGCTCATTCATTGCCTTTGTTTCAAGATATTCGTAAAACTAACTTTTTCAAACTTTTCCAAACTTTTTCCTGTACTCCCAAATGCACCAAAAAATGAAAACTCTCAGAATAAAACAAAATGCACATTGACCTATTCTTTATGAAGTAAAGAATTAGAAAAAACCCCTCCGGAGCTCATTCATTGCCTTTGTTTCAAGTTATTCGTAAAACTAACTTTTTCAAACTTTTCCAAACTTTTTCCTGTACTCCCAAATGCACCAAAAAATGAAAACTCTCAGAATAAAACAAAATGCACATTGACCTATTCTTTATGAAGTAAAGAATTAGAAAAAACCCCTCCGGAGCTCATTCATTGCCTTTGTTTCAAGTTATTCGTAAAACTAACTTTTTCAAACTTTTCCAAACTTTTTCCTGTACTCCCAAATGCACCAAAAAATGAAAACTCTCAGAATAAAACAAAATGCACATTGACCTATTCTGTATGAAGTAAAGAATTAGAAAAAACCCCTCCGGAGCTCATTCATTGCCTTTGTTTCAAGTTATTCGTAAAACTAACTTTTTCAAACTTTTCCAAACTTTTTCCTGTACTCCCAAATGCACCAAAAAATGAAAACTCTCAGAATAAAACAAAATGCACATTGACCTATTCTTTATGAAGTAAAGAATTAGAAAAAACCCCTCCGGAGCTCAGTCGATCGCCTTTGTTTCAAGTTATTCGTAAAACTAACTTTTTCAAACTTTTCCAAACTTTTTCCTGTACTCCCAAATGCACCAAAAAATGAAAACTCTCAGAATAAAACAAAATGCACATTGACCTATTCTTTATGAAGTAGAGAATTAGAAAAAACCCCTCCTGAGCTCATTCATTGCCTTTGTTTCAAGATATTCGTAAAACTAACTTTTTCAAACTTTTCCAAACTTTTTCCTGTACTCCCAAATGCACCAAAAAATGAAAACTCTCAGAATAAAACAAAATGCACATTGACCTATTCTGTATGAAGTAAAGAATTAGAAAAAACCCCTCCGGAGCTCATTCATTGCCTTTGTTTCAAGTTATTCGTAAAACTAACTTTTTCAAACTTTTCCAAACTTTTTCCTGTACTCCCAAATGCACCAAAAAATGAAAACTCTCAGAATAAAACAAAATGCACATTGACCTATTCTTTATGAAGTAAAGAATTAGAAAAAACCCCTCCGGAGCTCATTCATTGCCTTTGTTTCAAGTTATTCGTAAAACTAACTTTTTCAAACTTTTCCAAACTTTTTCCTGTACTCCCAAATGCACCAAAAAATGAAAACTCTCAGAATAAAACAAAATGCACATTGACCTATTCTTTATGAAGTAAAGAATTAGAAAAAACCCCTCCGGAGCTCAGACGACGCCTTTGTTTCAAGTTATTCGTAAAAATAACTTTTTCAAAGTTTTCCAAACTTTTTCCTGTACTCCCAAATGCACCAAAAAATGAAAACTCTCAGAATAAAACAAAATGCACATTGACCTATTCTTTATGAAGTGGAGAAACGGAAAAAACCCCTCCGGAGCTCATTCATTGCCTTTGTTTCAAGTTATTCGTAAAACTAACTTTTTCAAACTTTTCCAAACTTTTTCCTGTACTCCCAAATGCACCAAAAAATGAAAACTCTCAGAATAAAACAAAATGCACATTGACCTATTCTTTATGAAGTAAAGAATTAGAAAAAACCCCTCCGGAGCTCATTCATTGCCTTTGTTTCAAGTTATTCGTAAAACTAACTTTTTCAAACTTTTCCAAACTTTTTCCTGTACTCCCAAATGCACCAAAAAATGAAAACTCTCAGAATAAAACAAAATGCACATTGACCTATTCTGTATGAAGTAAAGAATTAGAAAAAACCCCTCCGGAGCTCATTCATTGCCTTTGTTTCAAGTTATTCGTAAAACTAACTTTTTCAAACTTTTCCAAACTTTTTCCTGTACTCCCAAATGCACCAAAAAATGAAAACTCTCAGAATAAAACAAAATGCACATTGACCTATTCTGTATGAAGTAAAGAATTAGAAAAAACCCCTCCGGAGCTCATTCATTGCCTTTGTTTCAAGTTATTCGTAAAACTAACTTTTTCAAACTTTTCCAAACTTTTTCCTGTACTCCCAAATGCACCAAAAAATGAAAACTCTCAGAATAAAACAAAATGCACATTGACCTATTCTGTATGAAGTAAAGAATTAGAAAAAACCCCTCCGGAGCTCATTCATTGCCTTTGTTTCAAGTTATTCGTAAAACTAACTTTTTCAAACTTTTCCAAACTTTTTCCTGTACTCCCAAATGCACCAAAAAATGAAAACTCTCAGAATAAAACAAAATGCACATTGACCTATTCTGTATGAAGTGGAGAATTACGGAAAAAACCCCTCCGGAGCTCAGTCGATCGCCTTTGTTTCAAGTTATTCGTAAAACTAACTTTTTCAAACTTTTCCAAACTTTTTCCTGTACTCCCAAATGCACCAAAAAATGAAAACTCTCAGAATAAAACAAAATGCACATTGACCTATTCTTTATGAAGTAGAGAAACGAAAAAACCCCTCCTGAGCTCATTCATTGCCTTTGTTTCAAGATATTCGTAAAACTAACTTTTTCAAACTTTTCCAAACTTTTTCCTGTACTCCCAAATGCACCAAAAAATGAAAACTCTCAGAATAAAACAAAATGCACATTGACCTATTCTTTATGAAGTAGAGAATTAGAAAAAACCCCTCCTGAGCTCATTCATTGCCTTTGTTTCAAGTTATTCGTAAAACTAACTTTTTCAAACTTTTCCAAA
The DNA here is from genome assembly GCA_028293925.1 of Brueelia nebulosa. Lineage (NCBI taxonomy): Eukaryota > Metazoa > Arthropoda > Insecta > Psocodea > Philopteridae > Brueelia > Brueelia nebulosa. The sequence goes on from JAQIBA010000037.1 coordinate 256,643, forward strand.
CTTTTTCCTGTACTCCCAAATGCACCAAAAAATGAAAACTCTCAGAATAAAACAAAATGCACATTGACCTATTCTTTATGAAGTAGAGAATTAGAAAAAACCCCTCCGGAGCTCATTCATTGCCTTTGTTTCAAGTTATTCGTAAAACTAACTTTTTCAAACTTTTCCAAACTTTTTCCTGTACTCCCAAATGCACCAAAAAATGAAAACTCTCAGAATAAAACAAAATGCACATTGACCTATTCTTTATGAAGTAGAGAATTAGAAAAAACCCCTCCGGAGCTCATTCATTGCCTTTGTTTCAAGTTATTCGTAAAACTAACTTTTTCAAACTTTTCCAAACTTTTTCTCGTACTCATCAATGTACTAAGAAAATATAAATACTCGAACTGAATAATTCGGCGGAATACGAACAATGAAAAACATGTCGAATATGCTGAATACAGAGTATCAACCTCATATTCGGTTGGTAATTCCATCCCTAATTATTATCAGTCGATTATTGTTATAGAAAACCTCAAGTCTTCACTTGATCACATTAACCGTCGTGCACTGTTCACAAAAAATATTTCCGATTAAAATTTTAAGCCATCAAATAAATAGAACAAAAGCGATATTGACATACACAAACTGATGAATTTTGGCTTTACAAATACAATAACCAATACTCACTCAGTACAGTGCATCCATATATTGTATCCACATAGGTATCCACAAAGGGTATCCAAATTCACTGCACAAACACTCTTAACACACTTCACGTATTTAGAACTAAATAAAGTAAACTCCGAAATTATTTAGAGATTATCTTAAATTAGTAATTAGTATGAAGAATAAATTTATAGAATAATAAAAGGAATATAAATACCATTAAAAATATTTCAAATAATAAAAAATTAAAATTATTAACCACAAATAAATAAATAATTAATAAACAGGACAGGTATAAATATTTAAATAGATGTAAATGATAGGTAATTAAAAGTAAATATATATTATATAAAAATATAACAGGTAAAAGTACTGTGTATTATATAATAATTAAAATCATTTAAATAAAAGTAAATAATAAGTAAAAATAAATGAACCAATTAAATAAAATTAATTGAAAATATTTTGAATTAATTAGAAATAATTTAAAGTAATTAATTTAAAATGCAGAAACAATGATATTGAGAACAATAAGCTTTTATGTAAAATTATTCTCGCGGTTCACTATTACAATAATTTAGTTGTTATCCCGCCTAAAATAAACACTTATTGTTATAATAAAAAATTTAAATCCACTTTATAACACCTTCATAGGAAGAAATTCCGAACTGAACTGAGTGAAAACTGTGGCAGCAGCGCCTTATATACCCCCATGTGAGGGAGACAGGGAAAAATGCAGGAAATAGATGGCGCTGTTTTGATGAGTGAAACGGGGAAAAAATATGGCGGTTGTTTTGATGAGGGAAATTCGAAAAAACAGAGTCTGCTGGTGATTTTTAAGGCGGAATTGGCGCAATTTGGTCCAATTAAGTTGGCTCCCACCCCCCTAAAATTCGAAAATGAATATGCTATTTTGCACCATTTTGCACCATTTTGCACACCAACCCCCGTCTTCTTAGAGATCCTATTTTTAAACTCACCTGACATGAAGAGCTGTTGTGACTGTCATTGAGCTCAACAATAACTAAATCATAATCAATTTATTGGATGTTAAGTCTCCCAGTAAGGCATATTAGAATCAGAAAAAGAACAATAACTGGAAAAGAAAGCCGGAGCAGCCATTATTTCCTCCCTAAATTTATCTTTTGCTTATGAATTACTTAAATTTAAAATCCAAATACACCTATAACAACAATGGACTCGCGAGGGAATGGAGTAATGATCTAAGGATGGAAAAGCGGGATTAATAATATCTAACAATTAAAACATAAAAAATCGTTTAATTCCAATTCGATTGCGTTAATGTTAAGCAGTATTAAAGCTTTATATTTTTATAATTTTATAAAAAACCGAAATGTATAAAACAAGAGGTTAATCCTACCTCTTACCTTCCACCAATAACTGTGTAACTATTATGAAAAACCATCTATTATAAGTTAAGTAACCGTCCTTTATACTTAAAAAATTCCCGAGGTGATACAAACAAGCAATTTACGGTTTGAAAGTTTCCCCTAAAAAAGGAGAAAGGGTTGATATTATAACATTAAATGTGCGTTCGCAGAGGCGTTTCCTGCTCATAATTAATATCAAAATATTAATTAGTGATTAGGTGATTAATTTTTTGACATTTCTACCTTTTTCTTTCTATCAGCTTACTTATGCTTTTTATATATATATATATTAACATAAGCAATTTGTCTCTTAAATGCCTTTGACCTAAACTGAGGTATATATATTTTGTTATATATATATAAAATGCCGTACATTAAATAGTTTTCAATTGTGTCCAAAATTTTTCATGTTTTTTGATGTGTTTTACAGTTTTAAATTAATTCGCATTTGTATTTCAGCAGTTTTTTATCAATTTCAATATCGTTTAGCATTTTAATTTGTATTCACTGGTTGTATTTGATGACATTTCGAACTCAGCTCAAGTTCGAGCCTTGTCGGCTGGGAATTTGATAAAGCTATGTCATAAACGCTTTGGGAATTCTAGAGAACAGTATAGTAAAACCAAAAATGTTCACTATAACAAAAGATAACCGTTTTTTGAAACAAATGAATGTCATATTAAGTATAAAAACCGTTATTATGATGAACAGGGCTCGCGAGCGGAACGCATTCAATGCATTGTGAGATTGCACAGAACAAGCATTTCAATAAAGTAATCCCTTATATAACAAGGTATTCTTATCATGTTTTTTCACACAATGCCATTTTCCTCATGTTATATTATATTGCAAACATTCTGCTAAAAGAATGTCGATATTTTTTTATTTCAGATAGTTCCGACAGAGAGTAAACATTTAATAAAACCGTTTTTGAAATTACTTCATCATATTTACGGTGAGAAAAGATAAAGGTGAATCATTTTCACATATTCGAGAACACTCCTACAACACGGAATTCATACACCTTGTCATAAAGGGGATTACTACATAAGTATTTTCAATTCTAATTTTATTGGAATTATTTTTACAGTCAGCATCACCCGAGAAATGTATATACCATAAAGTACTTTTTGGTGTAAAATGAACTAAAAAAGCGAGAAATCTGTTTTCTTTCAGATTATTTTCAGCAGGGCTGCTTGCACGGAATGAAAAGTCTTGAGAAAGAGGAAGCTTCATTTTTCTTGTTTTTTTTGATTCGTTTACAATATTTTTAAATGACAAATACAATTTCGTGTTGTCGGTCCCTGTGCAACGGTCAAAGTTAGTGGGTTATAATTCAATTCAAACAATCCTCGACGATTTTCGTGTAGTATTCCTCGTAAACGGCCCTATTGTGAGAAGTCAACCTCAGAAAACTGCCGGCCAGTTGAGTCACTTCCTGCTGCAAACTGGAAAATCCAGGCGGTATCTTAACGGGTTCTGCTGTCTGCGAAGTTATTGTCGCCAGCAAAAACTCCCTGATGCGCTGCTCTAGAATCGAAACCACATTTCTCAATTATTCTGGTCCCAGAGAGGGATATGTGTTATACTTACTCAACAAATTTCTTATTTTATGATCACCGTCTTTCAACTCAGATATTTGGGATTCGAGATTGGCCAAGTTCATCTGACTACTTCCAAAGTCATATTGATCGGCAGCTGTTTGCACATCGTGCTTTAATTTTTCCGAAATTTCTTGTAACAGGGGTCCCAGGTTTTCCTGTCCAATAGATTCGGTGTTATTTAATAAAATGAGCGCGTCATTCTTTATTTTCTGCTTAAATTCTTCTATCGCACATAAATCAGGGCCTGACTGTGCGAAAGTAAGCAATAAGATTGCACTGGCTAAAATTAGCTTTTCAAACTGCTTCTTCAATTCCAAAATCCGTCCTTTGTCCATTATTGTTGTCTGTAAAAAATAGATCGACGTTTAGTTGTGACTATGTCGAAGGTATTTTTTTGAAGTTAATAAAATTAAAATAACACGAACTTCTGGTAAGTCATTGAGCTCCTCATTCCATTCCAAGAGTTCCATGTAGGCGTCATTCACAACGGCGATGACTTTTTTTTTAATGTCTTCGTGCTGATCTGCTACTTGAATGTGCCTTTTCAACCACTGTTTCGTCAGTAGTAACCCACCTGAAAAATTGAATACTGAAATAAGCCCGCTTAAAAGTTACGGGAGGCATTTATTCAATACATCGAAATTTCACAATTCGCTGATTCGAAGCCAAATTCGCTGCTTTTGCAGAATAAGCAAAATAGTTTAAATAAGCCAAAGGACAGTGAAAATATGCCTCATTTGCATATTACCTTGATCCAAGTTCAAAAAATCGGCAAATTTCTTCTTCTCATACTGAATGCTGTTGGCCACTATTTGGGGTCTCATTAGATTAATTGTAAAATTGGCCATGTCCAATTTCATAAGATCTATTGTTTCAAGAATTCCCTTAAAAACTTCAACAACATTTGTAGTTTTAGTGAGACTTGCTATTTTTTCATCTCTGACTGGAGCACAGAGTTTTCCCATAACAGAGATAACATACTGAGCATATTGCTGAAATTTGATGAAAAAGATTTATTAGAGGGCAAAATGCTTTACCATATTTTATCAATATTTATTCATAATGAGTTATAAAGACAGAGAGAGAGAAATAAAACAAAATTTACCTGAAAATCCAAAGTTCCAGCATTAGCTTGCTGCCTAATTAAATCAATATCCAAAACCTCAGAGATTTGCTGGTGTATCTTTGTGTGCTGAGGCAGCAGAAGCTCCAACAGACCATTTTTAATGTCTCCCAGTAAAACCATGGCTTGAGTGTAGTTGGGAGGATCCTCTGCTAATTCACTTTCAAGAACATCCCAGAAAGCTCTGTGGACTACATCTTCAACTTTTTTTTCTAAACTGCAAAAAATTCCATTAATAAAAAACTTCAAGTATTTGAACAGACAAATGTGTGCATTCATAGCAGGACTGGCCTTAGGGGCCTTTGGGGTCCTGCTGGCCCATGTGACATAAACATGGCCTCACTAAATTTGCCTCCTTTTTTACCTGTTTTCAGGTGCTTCAAATTTTTCCAACTTAAAATCCTTGTTTACTGCTATTTCATGTGCCAAAACCATGTTGGTGACTCCCTTTGCAGCTTTCATTAATTCCTCCAGTGATATAAATCTTGGAGGTGAAGCAGGAATTTCTCCAAGATTTCCATATGTGGCAGGTTTGTTTGGATTTCCAGTGCACTGCCTGGAGTGTAAATTATTAGTTAGAATTAAAATTTTTTCACGCTCTGTTAAAATAAGTGAATTCATGTTTACCTTTTACCCTGTTCAGTTTCTTCACTGGATGCTGAGGGCACCCTAATATCTTTTTTTCTTGCACCGCTGGCGTTCTCCTCAGACATTTTTCTGCCAGGGAATCCTCCTAAGGCAGTCCCAAAAGCTACAAATCAAAACCGAATTTTCTCTTCCCGCAAATCCATAAACTAACTGCGTCAATGTCACAACCCATATAAACATTAAGAACCACAATCAAAACTGATTTTAAATTAATTCTTTTTTCTTTTGCTTTTACTGAAATTTAAAAAAATTGAAAATCCCATGAGTTACCACTAAAATTTCCATAATCCAGTAAAGAATAATTCAGACGCAGACGTCATTAAAATCAATTTAGTATTTTTCAAAAACCCAAGTATTTTATCCCATATCTTATATTTTGTTGTAGATACAAGCAGAAGACGGAGCTTTTATTTCTCGAACCGATTCGCGTTCGATACTTCCGGCGTTTAGATTTCTCATCCCCGCAATTCGCACTTCAAATGTGGACTGGAAAGGCCGTCTCAATTATTCATCGCTCACAGTTTTTTCGCTTAATTTATTTTTCAGGGTTAAAGTTCGACGTGGAATGAATTAATGGCAGGTAATAATAAAAAACATTAGCGATTTAACGGCTTACTTTTGACCAAAATAATGTCCTGGAATAAGTGGAGGTTAGAATTGATTCTGCAATGCCCGCTTTAATTTAATGAACTTTCCAAACCCAATTATTCAGGAAACCGAATTGTAATTTTAAGTTTTGACGGTTTTGAATTTAAATATTCTAGACGTGGCAGTTATTTACTGGATGATATCTTGGTTTTTAAAATCCATTTTAGGATCTGAAAGTGAATTTGTTATTGTTGGGGAAAATTTTTTGTTTCAGGTGTTGAAGAATTATCAGAAAATCCATTGGAGGCATTACTACAAAAGCATAAAAAGGAAAAGAAAGAATTGCAAGGGAAAATACAAAGTCTTAAAAAAAGTGCAACCAAGGGGGATAAAAAAAAGAAAAAGGAAGTCCAGGAAGAAATAAGTAAATTAGAATTGGAATTATCAATAAAGCAAAATGAAGAAGTTCAGAAATTAAAAGCAGAAAGTGAAGAGGTAAAGGAGAGTGAAGTGATATCAACAATAGAAAATATAGATATTAATGAAAAGCCTTCAATTAGAGTTTCAAAAGCTCAAAAAAGAAGAGATAAAAAAGCAGCTGAGCAGAAGGAAAGAGAAAAAAGAATACAAGAACAAGAAATTGAAAATGAAACAGGTTTGAGACATATCGAAACACAGAAAATAGCAGAAAAGCTAAAGAAAATGGCTCTCATGATCTATGACATTCAGGCAGATGGGAACTGCTTGTACAATGCTGTAGATCATCAGCTGGGGCTGACTTATGGGGTGAAGCAGCTCAGGCTTGCAACAGGCAAACACATAAAAGAAAACAGTTGTGATTATTTGCCATTTCTAAGCAATATTAACACAGGTGAAATGTTGACAGAAGAAGAATTTGATGAGTACTGTGCAAGTATAATGAACACGACAAAATGGGGAGGACAAGTGGAACTGAGGGCTTTGTCACACATAGTAAAGAAGCCCATTACTGTGATTCAGGCAGATGGACCTCCATTGGTTATGGGGGAAGAGTATGCAGACAGTTGTCAAAGTTTGATAATAACTTATCACAGACACATGTATCGATTGGGTGAACATTACAATAGTGTTCAGCCATTGACTGAAGAGGAATCCCTGTAGGATGTTTAACTCAGGTTCAGAATGAAACCTTCAACATATTGTGAATTGTTTTTGACAATTTTTGTATTCATAAATCAAATCCATTGAAAAGCCCTGCAACTTATTTTTACTGTAATAATAATTAAACTGTTATTAATCAAGATTAATATATTAAATACTTGAATGCAGTTTTTTCTTTTTCAAATCTCCAGGATTTTTATTTTGTATTAAAGATGGTTCCATTAGGTCTTGAATGTGGTTTAATTTCAGATAATATTACAGTCAGATAATCACATTATTGTGCTTCTTATATGATGCTTTGATTTTCATGTAAGATAACCGTACTCACATAAATTTTGCTAACCTTCCGGTGCTGAATGTGTGAGCAATTGACAGTGCTGTAACTGTATCTCACTGCTAAATACCCCTCCTGATTTTTTTCTACTTCAGGCCATTTATTTGCCTGCTGATATGCACTTTGTGAAATGATTTTTTTTATACACTTATACATTATATTTAATATATGCATATTTATATATTTAATTATTATTTATTTGGTATTTACTGTTGGGTATGTAAATTTAAGTTGTGCATGTTTTTATAAAAAAGCCACATTAGGCTTCAGTAAAAAGTAAAACAATAATAGGAACTAATTTAAGAAAAGGATTATCTTAGACACTGACGTTACTGTACATTGCCAAAAACTATTTTATGACAGTTGCTTTTAACGGAAATATGGAGGACACTTTATATGCACACGACGCCGGAAATACCGGAGTCTAAAGCTTTTGTCATGTCATTCCCCTCATGAAAAAAATCTGGACGTTTTTTTTAATTTTTAGCACGATTATCTCTTTTTTTAGTAGGAACTTTTATTGATTCCATCGAATGGAAAGAAAAGAAAGAGAAAAGGCTGGTCTTAGACTGCGAATCTTGGACAAATTTTTCTTTCACCGCCATTTTTGAGAGTAATTAATGTGAGAGAAGATTCACATTAACGTTTCGGGGTTTCAAAACAAAATTCGCCGGAAAAGACGTGAATGACTATTTGGAGAGTATCTATGGTGATATCGACTTGCTGTATTTGTGATGTCGTTTAAATCTTTGGTCTGTGCCGTTTCCGAACAGCGTCAAGAAATAAAGCAAGCCATTGCACTGTTCCCTTATTTCGACACTTGGAATTCTGACGCGATTGCAGAGTGCTGCCGCGTGAGTTCACTCTCGGAGTTTCCTCCAGATACGGTTATTTTGGGTGCGTCGTTGTCAGCTCTCGATGATCCTTCGGTGACGTGACTGAAATCATCTTCCGCCATTGCTTACAGGACCTGGCGTTGGGGACTACCACACGGTTTATTTTATTCTGAATGGGGTTTGCAGAATAGTGCAGCACCTGCATGTCGAAGTCTGTGGTGACTTTCGCGAGGGACGAATTTATAAACTTCATGCACTCAGGACAGACTCCAGGAGCGTCGAACTATGAAAAACTGCAGAAGTGCTATGTCTCAAAATTGTTTAACCAAATACAAAACTTGAATGATGAGGAAAAAGGTATTCTTTTATATATTCCGATTACCTTGTAAAACATTAAGGCCTTTGGATTAAATATAATATAATTATATTGAATTATTATTTCTTGCGTAATTATAATATGAAAAGTCATAATAAAGGTCAAATTTTAACGCACAGGCAAATGTTTCGGTCGAAAAAGACCTAAAATCGCAGATTGGAAAGCTTCTCTTCCTTTATTTTTCAAAAAATTGGAAAATGTGAAGCAACCCTTTGCCAATCTTGAGTACTATAAAGTTTCAAAGAAAGCTTCTAAGGCTTCTCGGGCAAATAATTGACTAAATCTGTACAGGTACGGCCACCTGTCCTTTCAAGGCCGAAGAAGTGGAAAAGAACAGTGATAACCAGAGCCGAGAAGGAATTTCTGGGGACGAAACTGCAGAAGAACTAAGACCTGAAGAAGCGTTATTTGCAAGGGACGAAGATCCGGAGAAAAAAATAATTTTCGAATCCGACCGCCATGTAAAAGTTTTGGAAGAATGTAAGAAAAAGCGGGAGGAGGTGACTTGTAGTCTGGAACAAAGAACCCCTCGAGAAAAACCAGCCAATGTGAGAAGCCTTTTTATTGAAACGGGGATTCTATGCAAGGGGGCTTCTTTTGGATTAGGTAGGTTTATATGGGCTACCCGAATCGCCCGACTTTGACAAACATGTTTGCATTTTTCGCAGGAAAGCTCGGAAGAGAAAACATCATAATGTCGTGGAGGGGAGTGAAAATCCTGAAAATTCCTCTCGAATTCCTTCTTCAACACAATCCCTGCAACATTTGGAATAGGATATCTCTTTTTCATTCTCTTTATTTGTTCGAAGACGAGGAAATTTTTGAGCATTTTAAGAACGCCCGAAAATGGACCGAAAAAAAGAAAAAACTAACTGAAGAAATCGTTTCTCTGAAAAACATACCGAATTATACTTTAATTAGTGACGTTCCATATTGGATCAGACTTTCATCTACGCGTTGATGGCGGTCCGACCGATTCCAAAACTTTTTAATTCAGCTCCCGCTGTAAAATGCCAACAGCTTTGACCTCACCTAATCTTTTAAGGTCTTGATACTCAACCTGTGGCCCACCGAGCCCTCCCGAGTGGCCCCGAGTGAGAATTTGCGATGGATAGGTCTGTGCCTTACAAAAATAAGAAGAATCAAATAAGGTGCGGTTCATAATGATTCATAATTTATAATGAATATAAATTGGAAGTATCTTTTTTTTGGTTGCATGGCCCAGTTTGGCCCCAGTAAGAAAAAGGTTGAGTACCAAGGTTTTAAGGATTATGCAGGCTGCTTATTCTGCCTTTTTAAAAAGATTCATTTCGGAAATGAAAAGAAACTATTTGCCATAGGAAAGGAAAACTACTGAAATGTAAAATTTTAGGCAAAGCTAATAGTTTGAAACATGGTGAAAATTTAGTAGAAATGAGAATTAAGAAGCTGACTAAATTATTGTAAGTTTTGAATCTCTTCGTATTTCCGATGAATTGCACCATTCCCGCTAATGTCGTCAAATATTGTCTTCCATGTCTGTGGTTGGAACGAATGTATTTCCGTAGAAAATGTGGAAGCCAGGAAAGTTAATTACATTTAAAAGAGGTTAAAGTGAGGTATGAAAAAAGAGAAAGAGGAAAAGAGAGAACGCAGGTGGAGTCAACCCGTTGACATCTGACTGCGCATCATCTCGCTCCTCCCCGAACAAGACTCTAATGGCCCCTTGCACTCATTTCCAATAATTCCTCCATCATCGCCGAAAACTAATTATTTTCTTCTTTTTCTCTTCACTTTGTCGTTTTTTACATTTCCTCTACATTTACAGTCGAAACGCCCCGAGTTTCCCTTTCCGGCTTTAAATGAGTCTGTTTGTAAGCAGAAAACTGGGGATTAGCCGAAGTTAAGTGACGGTCCTCATAAAGACACGACTTATTGGGGAAAAGTAAGGAGCAGAGTAATTTTCTAAGAGTAATTGCGTGGCCAGTATCTCAAGAGCAAACGAGGAAACCAGCCATTGCAAAGAAATCTTGTTCGGAGGATCGCTTCCGAAACCGAATATAAGTCTTTGAATCCGTTTGATTCCTTCGCCAAATGTCGACGAGAGCCATCTTTGCTAACCCGTAAAGGCCAGTCGGGAGCAGAAAGAACAGCTCAAACAGGCCAGAATATTCTAATCCGAGAGCCAGTCAGTACGAAAAGAACTGGTGAGTGATTGAAATGATTTTTCCCCCCAATGGGATGGGCGTATTTATTAACAAAAAAATATCCTAAACCGCTTTTTATGTTCTTATGTTTTCTACTTTCCGCAATTTCAGTTGGCTGCATTGGTTTGATGTGCTCTCACTGCTTTCATTTTTGTATTTTGAAAAATATACAATTCTAATAAATATCGAATTAACTTCTCCAGAGTTCCAATTACTTTAGTGAAAAAAAGTCGATCAGCTTCTGCCATTCATCATTTAAAACTAAAAACCAGTCATCTGCGGTTGTCAAGCTGAAGCAAATTCTTGACCGTTAAAAACGAGCTTACGTGAGAAGAAAAACGGACAGAGCATGGACATTTCAAAATGGCTCCTTAGGCTTATATTTTTGACTTACTTTGTTGCATAAAAATTTTTATTTTTAATTAAAATTTTCCTAAAATATAACTTTAAATATGTTTGAACGAAAATATTGAAGAAGTGGGGCCCAAACCTGCAGGGGATGAATATTTCGCAGTCTTCTGAGCCAAAAATCGAACGAAAATCATAAAATTTTTTGTCCGGGTTAGATTTGAGGGGAGTTAGCGACTGCGACAAAAAGAAAAAATTTTAAAATTCAAAGGGAACTGCGTGAAAATAAAAATGCAAACGTTTCAAATGAGGAGAGAATTGTAAATGCCCGGTTTTGAGCGAGAACCCCTTCGAGATTTTCGTTATCTGTGGATAAAAGGAGAGGAGAAATGGCGGCAACGAATAGGGCGCTGCTATAAACTTAATTTCGACAAGTGGTGGCATAAACGGAGTTGTTTAGTTCGTGAAAGGTTCGTTTCGCCGTACCTGCCGAAAACCTTCGCCGTCGTTGGTTTATGTCAAGTGAACGATGTGTAACTGCGTGACAACTTTTTTTAGTGCTGCTTTACGTTTTCATTAATTCAGTTCCGTTTGTTTAAATAAATAATTTTATTTTATTTCGTGTGTTCTTTACAAAGTTTTTGGATGTTCTCTTTTGCATGTGCTAATCTTTGGTAACGTAATGGTTTCCTATTACAATCCTTTGGTCATGTACCGACATCAGCAGCAAACGACGCAATATTCCCCGGGAACGGCCGCCTGGTACCCCCAGGCCAGTCAGCAGTACATCCCCACTTGCATGGGGGAGGTCGACTCTCACCCCGTCGCCACCCACTGGCCCCCGTCGGAAACCCAGAAGTACCTCGTATCGCACCATCCCGCCTTCTCCTCGGAATGGCCACAAGACTGCAACCATTTTCAGGTACGCATTGCACTTTTCTCTTCCAAAAGCTCTGCTTTCCTCGGGGGAGCCCCGCTTTCCAAACCCATGCGAGCGAAGAGTGGACTTTGCAGTTTATATTGGCCGTTTCGCAGAAAAACATTTCCAGTTATGGTCGATTTGTTCGTAAAAAATGACACTTTAATATTCGAAACTAAATAAAATTCGCTTATTATGGATGTGCTAATTATTTTTGTATTACTTTGAACGAAAACACATAGTCCGTTTGATAAATACAACCGAGTTCTCTTGTGTTTTTATTTTTCCAAATTGTTATCGCTTCGTATGTGTTTCAAATATTTTTTCAGTCACTGAAAACAAATATATTTTCAATAAGTATAATTTATGTTAAAATTTCTTTAATACCTTTTAAATGGGTATTTAAATGCGGCTTGCGAAAAATTTCCAATTCTATACAATTTTCCGGCTTAGTAGACATAGTAGATGTTTTTAAACCAACTGAAAAAATGCAAAAATAAAGGCTTAAAATTGAGCGAACCAAAATCGGTAATGAGTAATATACATATGAAATGAATTAAATATTTTTTTTAATAATTTATACACTGAGCGTCGCTTACTGAGCGCAATCATTGGTTATACTAAATTAGGAACGACGGAGAAGGACCTGGTGGAAAAGAGCTATGTCAATTTTTAAATACATAAACGTCCATTTCTATTAATAATTTTTATTAATAATTAATTAACAGAGTACAGTTGTTAGCTTTGTCTCTTTAATAATTATTAACCGAAAAAGCCCGTGACTCTTTTGTGGTGTTATAATACCTTTAATGTTTTCCGCCAAATAAGAGGATTTAATTTAACATATGTAATATAATTTTTATTAATATTATATTTATTTAATTAATGGTTTTTTTGACAGTATTTTACCAATTTTTATAATTTAATTTGATGTGTAGTAACTTAATCGCTAATAACATATATTGATGAATCAATTTATATTAATTATAAAAAATAATAATAAAAATTAATTACTATAATTATACATGTGTGGTAAGTATATAAATAAATTATAATTTAATAAAAATTATAATTAATCGTAATTTATTGTCTTAATTAAAACTTAATTACACTAAAATTATAATTACTGTAATTAAAATATATTTAATATAAATATAATTTGATAACATTTATTATTTTCAAATGCATAATGAAAGTATGAAAGCGGGTAAATATTCAGAAGTCAGCTTTATGTCAACCTTTTTTGTTATTTATGTATTTCGAAAGAGGGTTGTTTTTTAGAAAGGAACCCGAGAAATCCATTCTGGGATTGGAAAATTGTGTTATCGCCTGTAAAATGAATTCTGCTGACTTTCGTACCCGCGAATGTAACGTTTTTCCCGAAGTGCTTTTCAGCGTTCGTCGTCTGTCGACCGCAAGTGGAAATTATCTCCGAGCAAAGTGTCAATTCACAGTCTGGGGCAGATGAATAAAGAGTGGTTGCAGAGGGGGTGCACGGTATTTTTAAAATCACCCCCATGAGACTCGCGACAATTTCCATCGTCGAGCAAATGCTCAACTGAATGTGTTCTTTCTCTTGTAATTCGATTGACAATTAAGGAAGAATATTGGAGTTTTCCATCGGAAAAGCGGCAAGTTTTTCTTTGGAATTTCTAAGTGAACGGGTTCTCGGGGAAGGGGAGAAGAAAACACGTTCAAGCGATTTGTAGGGTTGAAAAAAGTTAATTGCTGTCGTATTGATGTTATTATCTTATAAGATTGGCCGTTGAACTGGTTTTATTTCCCTGACATAGTTTGTCGTTATAATGATATAGAAAAGATTAGAAGATGAAAGTCAAAGGAGTACCGCAGAATCTATACGGCAGAAGTACAAACGTTACCCTTTTAAAAGTAACACGGGGAGAGAAACCGAAAAAATATAATGGGTTGCATTTCAGGACTAGAAAAACTGATTCTTGTATTTACATATTATACGGTTTTTGGCCCAGAAGAGGTAAATAGACGTCATTTATAAATATATTCACTTATAATTTCTTCCCCACATTAAATGTATGTATTATTTTTGTGTAATTGATTATTTATTTTTATGTTTTATTTATTTTATGGAGCGACTTATTTGTGCATAATCCTTACACAATTGAACAATGTGCTGGCACTGTAATTGTATCAATACAAAATGCGTAAAAATACTCCTTAATCATACAATGATGGATTTATTTTTGAAAAACTTCTGGTGTTAAATATTGGTAAGGTTTCCTAATAAAAAACGTCAAATAAATGTTATTATATTATTTTATATGTGACATTTATGCAGTTCATTGATAAAATTTGTATAGAATTGACAGGTCTTTACAATGTTTTTAAATAAAGTCGCCCTAAGTTTTTTTTGTACTGACGACTTTGATTGTAAGAAGAAGGGAATGGGCAGGGACATGAATGTATTGTTGTTTCTGTGGGGAAAGGGAATTAAGAGGGCGAAGATTCAGGCTGCAGAGTGCAACAGGAACGAGGAGAGATTTGCTTATTAAAATTTTATCCAGGTTTCGGCTCCGAGGTTTTGTAAATATGAAGCGGTTTATCTGTTGAAAGAGCGAGTCTTTTATTTACTTTGTAGGAAGTGTAAATTGGTTGTAAACACAAATGCTGCTTGTGTGTCGTGCCGCCCCCTCGCAAACGCCTTGCACCAACACAAAACCAAATTTAATTTTTGTTTGTTGTTGTTTACCCACCATGACAAAGCTTTTCCATTCTGCTTTCGTTCCAGCAGCCGTCGCCGCCCATCAGCGAAGTTTCCAGCCCCGGCGCTGAGGGCCTCACGCCCCCTGGACCCACCATCGTCACCGAAAGGCCCGTCCCGGTCAGGAGCCCCTACGAGTGGATGAAGAAGTCCTCGTACCAGAGTCAGCCCAATCCTGGTGAGTACCAATGTCTCCCATTGTACCTCTCTGTCTCTTATCTGAACACTCACTAATGTAGAGAACAATCGACAGAGAAAGGTTCTGTTCACCTTTCGTTCAGCAACAGTCAAGAGATTAAAGTGCTGAAAGGGGTTTTGTTTTGTTTGGGGGTGGAAACGGATGGGTAAAAGTTGGCGATTGATGCAGATGACTGCGCTTTGATCTTCCGCATTGAGCTTTGGTTTTCGTGTGTGCTTTTTCTGAGGTGAAATGGTTTCGGTGTGTCAGTTTACGTTTTATTCTGCTCCACGAAAACTCAAACACAAGTCCCGGATGCAATAAAGAGTGAAGTAATTTGATTTATTGCAGATAATAACAAACTCTCATTTCGATTGACTGCTGTAAACCGGCAAACATTTTGTAAACAAACATCTTTTGTCCCTTCAGTTACTTCCATTATTGTTTTATGAATTGTTTGTTTTGTTTTTTGGCGTGTGGGTTTTGTGCTTCTCAAACTGGCTGCCACGCAGCGACACCTCATCTCGAATTTTCCTTCCCCACCACCCCCACCTCATCTACCCCCCCTCCGGTGGCCATTTTGTGCTTTCTCGCTCGAAATGCAAACCGTTCAGGTGAGCAGGTAACCTCGACGTCGGGGAGGCAGAGAAAAGTATAAAACGGCCATAAAAACTGTTGCACGAACCCGTCAGGCTCGTATATCTTTAATTTTATTATATTTTTAATGAGGGCAGGTCGATCAAAACATGCAACGGGCAGAGTTTTATGAGTTTATTGCGGCCATAATGTCCCCTGCCCTGCCCCTCACGCTCTGCCCAAAGAATTTATCTCATTATTTTCCAATGGCGTCCGCTTTTATCGTTGCCCAATGCTGTTTCCATGTATGTTTCTCCTTTTTTTCTTCACGAGTATTACCAAACTGGATTTTCTTCCTACCACTCATAATAAATACATAAATCTCTCGCTCGGAATACCAATTATAGAACACTAAATAAAGACATCAACATTTTTTTCTACGAAATCGTTAAGAGCGAGGCCCGGAAATTCTCCAAAATCTCCTTTGCTCGGAGGTGATGCTACCTCGCGGATGTTCGCCGCAACATCCCAACCGCCTGTTCAGATTGACTCAACCTGCATTCATTTAAAATAATCTTAGATTTTAATTGGATTTACGACAGAAAATGAAAGATGACATTGTCAACTCACGGGTGCACCATAATTACCCTAATTACTTTATAACAGAGGCTTTTACGACAGAGGCCATCATAATTTCCTTCTCCTCTAATTTCCTCCCCAGGAATGCATCACAAGATTGTTGCTGCACTCCTGCAGGTTCCGCTGCTTCCCTTCTGAGGAAAGTGGACAAGAAAAGGCAGACAGAAAGAATGGAAGTGATTCCTTCGGGATGGAAGATTTTCGAGAGAACGGAACCAGGGTGTCTGTAGTGATTCGAACGGGAGGGTGGAAGAGGGGATGATCGGGGGCGAATGCAGAGTCGAAGACCCAGGGGACGCCGCCCAATAATTTGAAAACGAATGAGCTTTTCTCTCCCTTAATTTGCCACGATTTTTTCCATCTTTTCAACCGGTGATTTTTTTGGGGTGGTTATTTAATCTTTTTTTTCGGAGAGGAGATCGGTACATTGGGTGAATTTGGGGATGAAGAAGGCAATTCAAGGGGGGCAGTGCAGCTGAGCAGAGGAGACTGAAAATATTTATGGTGGGACCGAGAAAGGAGGAGTGCGGGAGAGAGTCAGAGGGGTGGGAAACGAAACGAAGACGAAGAATGGTGTGAATTGTTAAACATCCGTCCCTCTTCTCTCATTGGCTGGTGCGAGGCTCACACCTTGAATCTCTGCAATAAAAAACTACTTTTTATTCTAGTTGGGCCTTTATTCTTTCTTTTGTAAATTTTTAATCCGAATGTTTTATTCATTTTTTATGAATGGGAGAGAAGCAAGGTTTATTTTAGTGTGTTTATGGATGGCATTTCGGAGGATTCGGGCGTAAAGAGAGCCGTTGAACCTGAGTTCAGAAGGAACCCGCTTTGGGGGGAAATTAATTCTATCAGAATTTAATCCCGTTGATTAATTACGGGTTAAATCCGTTTGATTCTGGTGCCTTTTGGAAGATTTAAAAGACTAATTTAATTTTGGTATTCAGATAACAAATGAACCGGTGCAAGTCAAAAGCGCAAATCTTGACGAATTCTGAGAATGCGCGACTAAGTCAAATATTTTATTTAGGCTGGTTGACACGAATTGTTTGACTAAGATTGTTGCCTGTTGTCCCTTGTAAACACCTTGTTCCTATCTTTATTTTCTTCACTGGAGTTAATCTTCTTGTTTCTTCGACCCCTCCCCTTCCCTCTCTCCCCCCCGACCCCCGACTCTCGTACCTCTGCTCCGTTATCATGCAGGAATGTCATCAGGTTCCTGTCCCCGTCCCTCCCGCCGGAAAATCTCACGCGTTGCCCCAAACCTTCCGGGAAAGGACGTCGGCTTCGGAGATTAAAAATTACCTTTTGGCGTGCCTTGTCCTTTTCCCTTTGCCCCCAAATGTGCACAAACAAATGCAAATAAAAACCCCACTGGCCTCTGGTTTTCCATTCTGGTAAACGTTAAGGACCGAAAACTAATTAGAATTTCGATGAGCTTTCGGAGTATTTCCTTATAAAAGAAGCTTTTGTTTACAAATGTATATTCTGGTCGTGAATTTTATTTTTCCGGAAATAAATTGTCGTCCTATGAAAAAAGAAAATTGTAAAAGCCAATATCAGAAGAAAATGAGAAGGAAAGGAAAGGAGGACACGAAGCAGCGAAAAAAATTACGTGAACTTAAACTGAAACAAAAATGTCGATAAAAATTAATTGATGGCGCCAAAGAAAATGGCGGATTCAGATAATCATCAGAATCACCATTGAGGATTTGGTGTCTATGGTCAACAGTTCAGTATCATCGCTCCATCTTTAATAATTGAATGTTTTTCGACTAAATAATAATAATAATTACTTACAGTACAATCCATTTTCCTTTATTTTACTCTTTCGGGGGGAAAAAGTTACTGCCAAAATAATTAACCTCACAGCTCTTATTAGGTTAAAAACTGTTTCAAAACGGTTCTAAACGAACGGTGAAGAAAGTCTTCCTTTCCTTCCTATTTTTGGTGAAAAGAAAATCGATACAATGCGCACTCATTTCGAAGTTTTGGGGAAAAGGTTCCTCAAGGGAGGGACAATCATTGAGGTTTACAGGGTGGAAAGAAGGCGGGGAAACCGATGAGTGTTATAGAGCAAGCAACCCATTGCAGAACCTGAGATTTTTTGTTACGAAATGGGTGTGGCTTTATCGGCGGTACTTTCTAATTGTCACAACTCAAAATATCCGTCGGCGAAGAAAAATAAACGGAATTCCTAGGGAGGAATTACCTTATATCGGAAAAAAGTTATTAAATTGGTCGGCTTGATAAGTTCAGTTGAAATTTCCATTGCATATTTAGAATTCGTTTTATCTTTGATTCGGATAAGATAAAATAGTTTGAACCCATTAAATCGTCAGAATGGCGGTTTTCCTTCTAACCCCCGGAGACCGCTCTTATGCCTTCCTTCTCCAGGGAATACTCCTCCCAACCACCCTCGCCAATCGCCCAACAGAACCTTCCGTCCTCTGGTGTTAACACCAACATTCCTCGACACTTTTCGAATTATCGCAGACCGCTTTTCAATTGCTCTTAAGCCAATTTAGGCCTATCTCTCGAGGAAAAGCTTTAGTCGGCTTCGCATGAGCACCTTTGTACTCACTCTTCTCATGACCATTAAAATTATTTGATTTTATAAATCAGTTCTTTATTTTTGGTCGTGTTTATTCTAAAAAAAGATAAAATTTTGACGTGACTTGTTATCGCGCCTCAAAGAATCCGCCGTTGTCAAAATGCCGCAGCTAATCCCAGTTGATCCCAAACGTCAGAACTCACGATTAGAGCCGTCACTGTTTATCTGGAACCGTTGCGGCATATGTCGCTCCCCTCCGCCCCCTACCCTCGACACCCCTTCGCTCTTTGCACTCAACTTCGCTCTCTCTCCCCTTTCAGGTAAAACAAGAACCAAAGACAAGTACAGGGTGGTTTACACGGACCATCAGCGATTAGAACTAGAGAAGGAATTTCACTACTCCAGGTACATCACCATTCGACGGAAGGCCGAACTCGCGAGCAATTTGGGCCTCTCGGAGCGTCAGGTAGGCAGGAAAGCTAATTTTTTGGCTGCTCGCCCCCTCAGACGAGCAAAAACTGATCCATTTGAAGTGTAAAATGAGTTTGGATTGCTTAAAAACGAAGAGGAACTCTTTCTCGCGTGCAAAAATGTTGGCCCAGAAGAAAGCAGAACATTCTTTGAAAGGATGGCCTTGAAGCGAAGAAAAGGTTTGTCGTAAATAAAAAGGTCCGACCTTTGTCGGTGAATTAAAGATTTCAGGGGGTCATAAAAGCCCGAAACCTTTCTTCACTCACCCAAATGTTTTCTTTCGTCGCTTTGTCCTCGGCCCTCCCCTCATAAAATCTCTCTCTCTCTCTCTTCCTAGGTAAAGATCTGGTTTCAAAATCGCAGAGCGAAGGAAAGGAAGATCGTGAAGAAGCGGTCCGAGTTTCCCAACTCGAAGAAGAAAGACGTCATGGATAACATAACAGCAGCGGTCGGGATGGGCATTCACTCGCCGCTGCACCACATGCAGAACGACGGGGCGGTGCCCGGGGGCATGCCCCTCATGTGACCCCACACCCACTCCCAATCCTTCCAGGCAAACGACTGGTGAGACCGCACCAGTGCAACAGGACGAACCGCCAATTGTTTATATGATCTGTATAGGTTCTTCAGGATTAGATCTGAAGCGAAGCCATTCGCTTGTAAATAATGTTATTCATTGAGACTATCACTTCGTGAGAAATATAAGTGCGAACACAGTGCGATGGTGGTTTCGAACGGGGTTTTCTGAACCGAAAGAACGTCGCGAAGCTTTATTCTCATGTGTTCAATCCTCCACTTTTGAGGTAAAGAGTGATGCACTCGCTCGCCATGTTGCCTCCTCTGCAGGCGCCCCTCGGACATTGCAATTCGAAATTGCAGGCACATAAATTCCTCCCTCCCACCCTCTCAATCAACATGACATAATAGAATTTCCTTGTGGGTAGGGGTGGAAACCTGTGTCGATGCGTATACATCGGAGTGAGCTACGACCGACATGGATTCGCTGTAAATGTCGGAGTTTTATTTATTTATTTATTTAGTTGTTTAGTTAGGGGAGGGGCCTTTGGGGGAGGACGAGGGTGTCGAATAGGGTGTCCGCCGAACGAGGCGATATGGCGATCACCATTATTATTTTAATTATTGTTTAAGTTTGATTCCGAAGCGTCGTCAGTTGGTCGGCACTAAAAGTCAGGTAATAAGTCTTTGATTTTAAAAAAGAAAAGACTGTCTTTGAAGAAAGTCTGCGATTGGCCGAATCGAATGGACGGTGTTTGTAAATGTAATGTTTTATTTGCTTAACTGCGATGTTGTAAAGAGCGAAATGCATTTTATTAATAAATAATTCTGGCAGCTAAGGAAACTGTTTTTTTTTCCCTGAGCAATTTTGTGGAGTGCTTCGAATATCCAGAATACCTAGAGGAAAGGAGAATGCGGATTAAGACATGGGAGACGACCAGAAGAGAGGGGTGCGTGCTAATATTACATTACATAATTGGAGAGGGACTTCCATAAAAAGAGAAAGACGTGCAATTTTAGAAAGCTGAGCAAGTTTTTGGGTTACGTATTTAGGGAAAGAGAAAAGAGACTTTAATTACAATTCTATCCAAAATAAATAAATAAAAAGTGTGAGCACTGACAATAAACCGGTTGATTAAACCTTAAAAAAGGGTCAATTTTATAAATATTACTGTAAATATCTAAATAACGAAGTGTATGAATACTTCGTATATAATTTTGTTCCCGAAAAATTTTGCGGTGCTTCACTAAAGTGATGATTTCTTTCCTTTGAGATAATTTTTTACGGAAATTCATTAAATTATCACAATTTAAAGGGCCGAAAAATTCTGGCGAAGGGAAAAAGTATCTACCATCCGATGGATTCGATCACTTTTGCTAGAAATTGGGACTCATTTACCATCACCCGTGAGCTTAAGCATAGTTTTTAAAGCGGTCATCCCCGGAATCAAATGTATAAAAGCATGTGAAATTCATCCAAAAGCAGATGTTAGAGGGAAGTGGAAACAAAATAAGACCTAATAAATTTTTATTTGAGAGTTTCAGACTTTTTATGAGTCAATAATTTAGTAACAAAGAATTTGAACCTCACAGAAAAAAAGTACTTGAATTTTATTTACAGCTTCCATTTTCATGTTTTCAACTTCTGGAGCCTCGGCTCACTTTTCTTATCCCAGAAACACACCCTTCTTTATTGAATGTCTTGCTTGAAAATTAGTTTTAAACCTTAATTTGTGACCGCCGTCGAAAACTCTCAGCACTTCCATTCCCATCTCCAGCATTTCGAAGAACAGCAATAGCAAATCGCTTCTGCTAGAAAGCTATAGCTCGTTAATTCTGAAAATGCGCAAAATAATGTGAGATATTTTAAAAGTTCTAAGCAGATGAAGCTAAGAATAGGCAGTTTGAAGCTTTACTCCTAATCCTCTCAGTTAAAACATGGCTTCCTTCTTGTTACTTTGAAAAATAATGAGTTTTGAACGAATGAAGTCGATTAATCAGCGAGAAACAAAAAGAAGGGGCGGAAAGCGGGTCCGGAAAATAAATACAGTATGCCGGGGAAGGATGAAAAGTTTAAAGGAAGTATTTAAAAAAAAATAAAAAGGAAAAGAGATAAGAAAATAAACAAGTTGTTGAAAGAGTTTGTTGTAAGTTTTGTAAAAGAGTCCCCAGAGCGCCATTTTGTGGCCACCGCTGCAACAATCGAGACATTGGATTAAGGGAGGGTTTCCATTTCACGGTGCTCACTCGCCACTTAGACCTGCTTTGTAACTCCTCCTTTCCTCCCGTGTTTATTCACTTCCTGTCAAAACCTTTCAAAATCTTTCAAAACAAACCAAGACAAATTTTTTCTCCCCGGGGAACCTTTTTCTGCAATGGACCAGTTGCACCTTTCAACGCGGAGGAACGCTCAACACATTCAAAACGATTCTGGCCCGGGTAAAGGCGAACGAAAGTAGGTTGCAGGTATTGCATGTCCGTCATGGTCGTGATTATTGTGCGATCGGCGTCGCCCTTTGGAAATGAATGAAAGCATCGAGGAAAGCGAGAAGAAAGGGCAGCGGCGACTGTTAGAAAACAAAGTTGTGAATCGTTTTAAAAACCTTGGAGGCAGTATGATGTTGTCAAAAGAACAAGATGGAAGTCGTGGATATAAAAACCCGCTGGAGGCGGAATAAAAGAACTGAGTGAAAGACAATAAAAAAAAAAGAAGTTGGAACCAGAAAACGCGACGGCGATAATAAAGCAAAGATTGACAACTTGATTTACGACATAATTTGAGGAACATCTAACCGATCTAAGTTTCGGTTACCTTGCCCCTTTCAACTTTATACAGTTCGTGTCCTTTCCTTAATCAAATTCCATCCTTGGCCAGAACAGGGCCCCGAAAAACGCCTGCAGAAGAGCCCTCCTGGATGTCGATTCGAGAGGAAAACGCAACTTTGTTTTTGCAGTTGGTAAAGAAATTCTCAAAAATGACGACGAAGGGAAGAGGTGGCTGCATGTAATTTGATACAAGAACAATAACAATAAAGTTATAACGATGAGAAATAATCCAAAAGGGAGCATTTAAGCTTTTGCACACTCCGTCGCCTCTGGAAAACGTAAATCCGGACGTCGAAGGCGGCGGTGCATTGGGGCTGTGGATTTTATTATGTAACGGTTATTGCAATCTGGGGGGAAATTTGAATTTCCATCATTTTAAGTTAGTTAATATGGTAAATATGAGTGTCGGTTCTGTTTGGGGGATCATTTTTCTTCTCACCAGCAGTTATATCGTCTGTCAAGAATTTATCCTCAATTTTTACTCTAACGCATGAAAGTAATTGGATCTCGTTTTAATTAAAACAATAAAATCACGTTTTATACTTTTCCGGCGGCGCATTAATTTAAGTGCTTGAGAACAGATTTAATTAGAGCCAGTCGGGCGTTTTTCAACATAGCTCAGGTCGAACCATCGGGTGTTGGTCTTCGAGTACTTCTAAACCAGAATTCATTCCATGCAAGGCCTTAAAACACAACAAAAATTCCTCGTGGCAAAAAGGCTGTGCTTTTTCAATGCTTGTTTAATCGTGAAAGCACATTTGCTTTTTCAACTTGAGAGCTCTACCGTTCAGCCGTTGTTTTAATAAGATTTATAAAAGTTTTCATGAATTCAGGTACTGTATCATTAACTGTAAGATTAAGATTCACCAATGCTTGTTATCAATCCGGCGAAGTTTGATTCGATGGAATTGGGCGATGTTAATAAAATTTTTCTCGAAAAGTTAAGTAAGGTACAAGAACAGGTAAGTAAGGATAAAAGCCTTTTTATGGTATTAAATTTTAAACTTATCAAAGGGTTTCAATTCACTCTTTTTTGAGGTCATTTAGGAAAGACTTCTAAACTCCCAACCAGACACGATGATAAATCAAAACGTTCAAAAACTTTAAAAACTGATTTTTATGCTGAAAGCTATTTGCAAGAGAATGCGAAAACAAAAGGCAATCGATTTCTCAAGCAAATTAAATCCGAATGCTCGGTGGAATGTTTGAATTTTTAACAGGAAAGTCCATTCCCAGTCTTCTTCAAAGATTAACACCCGATCATTGATGGGCATAAAGGGTACAGTCCTGAACTAAAAGGTTTCTGTGATACAAAGACCCTAAAAACAGTTAATTAATTTTGTTGTTAATTATAGTCGAATTGATAATGACAGCAACCATGTTTTATCGGTGCGTTCGGACTGAACGGTTCCTTCCAGGAATAATAATTAATATTTATGTTAGGAGAGAGGAATTGTTAATGAGTCGGTCGCCAATGGGGACACGTGAGGGTTGTGGGACGAGGTGATTAAGTAGGAAATAAAAAGCGTTGAGTGGTAAAGAACCAATAAATGGAGTCGTTAAAGAGGAAGGATAGAAGGAGGCGGTTCTTCAGGTTAGCCTCCATGACGTTTCCAGCGGGGCGGGTTTTATGTCCAACTTCGTCAAAACTTAAATGATGAATTATTAATTTGGGTTTTCTTAGGCTTGGGCTTATTTGGGATTATTTAATTAAGTTAAATATTTATTACTTTTAAAGAAACAACTCAATTTTATTTAAACATTATTTTATCAATACGTCTACATAAAGTGTTACTCAAAAAGCTCCATTAAAACTTTTAAAGCGGTTTAAACTTATAAGAAATTTTTTTTCGAACTTTTGGTACTGTAAATATTTTTATTTCTTTTGTATTGAATGCGGTTCTGTCGGCTTTTCTTTTTCGTCTTCCTATTCTTCTTCTTGTTTCTTATTTTTTCCAAAAGTCTCACCTAAACATTTTGTCATGACAAGTCGTCTTCCCACCTCAATTTTTTGTTTTCCATTTGGGCTGAATATTTATTAGGAGTAATTAATTATTCTTTGTTTATTTGTAAATAATATTTAAGTAACAGCTGCGCTTAATTGGTAGGAAACCACTACACTAAATGGTTGACTGCCTTCTTTTCATTTCCGCCACCCTCCACCTTTTTTCTTAGATTATGTAAATCTTCAGTTCGAACAATTGTGTCCGCTTTCAGTTTGAGAAGCAAATGCGAGACGTGATAATACAGAAAAAGTTAAATCGGTGCACTTTTTTGCCATGAAAAAGCATGCAAAGAGGTGACAATATAAGAAAGGGTGAGATTTATCCGAGGGTGAGGTGAATACAAGTCCAAAGCTTCCGGCCCGAACATCCAGGGGCATTTAGCAGTTAATTTCGAGATATAGGACGTACTGCTTACTTTTCGAAAGGAAAGGAAAGGCAGAGAAAAGGAAAAAGGCGAAGCAACGGGACTTTCACTGGCGGAATCGCATTAAATAGAGTCGTCAATCTTTTTTTGACAAATGTGGCGACGAAACATTTGTCAAAGGGGCCGCAATGTGCCTTTAGAAGTCGGAGATTGAGGTCTGTTTTGAAGGCGGACAGGAATCAATTCCGCCCTCGGAAAATGTACCTGGCTCCGATAAAGGAATCCAACCTTTAACAGTTTTGTAAAAACATTTTAATTTTCTGTAATGGTATTAAAATGATATTCTTTTGAGGGAATTCTTTGTTTGGGGCTTCTTTTTGTTGGAAAGTCGAAGCTGCTCAAAGGTTTCGAGAAATTATTTAAATTAGCCAACAACAAAACTTCGACGGTCTTTTGCTTTATTTTTCCACTTGAATTTCGGCATCTGATTTTGAGTGACAACTGCCAAACTTTCGTGCTCAGCATTTATTTCCTCTTTAGTCACAACAAAACTGAACTTTGATACAACTAATTCTCTTTTTACACGAATTCAATTTAACACATTGTGTAAAAGAAAAATGTTTCTATTTTTCCACAATAATTGTTTTCTTTTAAAGCGATTTTCAGTATGCGGGTTCAATGAAGTAAAATTATTAATTCATTGACTAATTTTCAATATTCCATTAATTTTTATAATATATTTAATAACTAATTAATTATATTGTGAATTAATTACTTATAAATCGTAGACTATGTGTGTTTCTTACTGATGATCTTTTATTTCATTTCCGTTCTCTGTTATAATTTCATACCATCGCTTTAACCTTATGTTTTTTATTCTTTATCTTTGATTATGTATATTTCTATTTATTATGTATATTTGCCATTCGAAGTGTGTTCATTAAAAATTTGAATGTCCATTTAAGATTTAAAACAAATATTGACTATACTAATTGTAGGTTAAGAAATAAATACAGTATTGTGGATTTGAAGCTTATTTGCTTTATTTTCTAGGTTTTATTCAGCACATTTTTAATAGAATTTATTGGATTCGCAATTAAGAAAAATCGGTTGCGATGCAGTGAGATCACAAAAGCTCTCCGATCTTTTCAATTTGTCTAAATTTACTTCAGAGAATTTTCAAGTGTATTTGTTAAAAATATTTTTAAAGTTAAAATACGGGTAGGCATTGAATTAAAATATCTGGGAATACAACTACGAAAATATCTGTGGCTTTTGGATTTATAGGGACGAGTCTTCATCTCGAACGTAATCAACTCCATAAAGAGTTTAAACGCTCTTAACTGATCCACTAAATTCGAGAGCCATCTATCGGTGAGTTTCCTCAACAAGTGAATCTTGACTGAGGAATTTGTTTTGGACATCGAAGAGGCGATTTTCACTCTCTAGGTTTTTAATTCTTTTTTAAAGCTCATATTACAGGATAAAAAGGCAGTTAGAAGCAATTCCAATTTCAACATGGTAAGAAACTATTCACTTTAAATTCGAATGTTTTCTCATTACCTACGCACTCAATGACTTGTGAAAATTTTGAGCAGATTTGGTTATGTACCAAAATCTGACATTTCTCTGTTGGATTAAATAAAAATATGCAATTTATTTATTAGTCTTTAGGAATTCCCTCTTTGAAGCACAAACCGGAGATGCCTGACTTCTTCAATTTTAAAGAAAGCAACTATGGAGTTCCAAACCCAATAGATTCTGGATGGAATTCTGCAAGATCTCAATTAGCTTCTAATCATCCATTGGAGTCAGCAATAAGAAATGTGAGTGATGATTATTTTTATATGTGAATAATTTTTTGAATCCAAAAAGAATAAGAGTTGATGCAGAATCTGAGTAATTTAACAAATCATATTCCAGTGAATCAATATCACAAAAAGATTATCTAAATTGTATTTACTTTACTTTACTTTACTTTTCTTTAACCCGCTTTTCCGTTAGGGTCGCGGGGTTTTTGCGAAACATTTTGTTCGCTTGCAAAGCGCCTGAATGAACATGTCAGGTACTGTAGCGGGTGGCGAGTCCACTGACAGTACTTCACCGAGGTGTTCGCTGGTGTTCGCAGGTGAATGCAGGTGAAGGAGGCGGAATTTCGCAGTGTTTTGCCAGACTTTCCAGGCGCAACACTACGCCATTCCGTCCTCCCAGCAGTGGTCTAGGTACCTCGCAGTGCTGACCAATCATCTGCGAGGGAGAACGGCCTTAGAAAAATACCACCGCCGCTGGGATTCGAACTCCGTCCGACGTCCCAGCGAGCAGGCGTTTAACACATTGAGCTAAGGCCGTGCTCTCTAAATTGTATTTTGAAACATAATTTTCCTTACAGTTCAGAAATGATCAGATTAAAGTAAACAATTCAGTGATGCTTCTTGCACAAGGACCAGCAGCACCTTTGATTCAGGCTATGGAATTAAGAGCTGTTAAACAGGTAAAAGTTATTATTAGGCAGATAAGTATGAGTTTTAGATATTTTATATACTTTAATTTTTTTTTTTTAGGTCGGTAGACATCCTTTTCTTCCAAGTTCAAATTTTCAGTTGGAGGTGTTGACAGGTCGTGATATGGAAATGGATTTTGATGATTTCCTTAACACTGAAGAGTTCAAAGAAGTTCAAGCTCAACCCCATGTAATGATGGAAAACTTTCCCTTAAAACCATTATTTTAGTGTGTTAATTATGCTTGTTATAATAAATGTAATCATATCACAGTATGTTTTATCTGGCAATGAACTCTCTTCAATGGATTTAATTTCTTTCATCAAATAGTTTGCTCTGTATAATTACATCTAAGTTTTATTTTGATATTAAATATTCGATGATTTCAAATTGATCACCTGTAAAACATTTTTATTGGTGCTTTAACATTTTTTTTTCCTATTCTAAAATTTTCCAAACTTTAAATGAAGATAATATGGTGGAACTAAAGTTTTAATTTTTTGATTATTTTTATATTTTTCTTGTCAATTATATTTGACTTTTCTTTCATTTATTCAAATGCAGTATGTAATACAATATTTCCATCTATTAGCCTAACTTTTTACTCTTTCAATAATCCTTCTTCTGCTAATAATGTTGTCCCTATCTCTTCTCCATCTAGTTCAATCTGTCCTAACCTAGTCTTGTCTAACTGATCACAGCTTCGTCGCAAGTGTGTCAGTGGGCAATGGACATTAAAAAAAATATCTATGACAACCTAAAATGTCAAGCTATCCAATTCCGGAGATGACGTATGTATTTTTTGGGAAAAGGATGACTGAATAGCCATATGATTGAAGTTAACGGTTTGATCGTTCCTTATCTCGAGCGGGTAGCAATAAAAGGCGGTGCCAGAATTGTTTGTTGTTTTTGTTTTAGGTGTAGTTTGAATTTCTTAACTATTCAATTTTTTTTAGTCAGTAATTAAAGTATGTATTAAAAAGGTACAAAGTAATATGGGTAAAATTTTTAATGTCATTTATTTAATACTTATTTATTTAAAACCCATCACTTTTAGATAAAATATCGAGATCTTATGTACCGGCTTTATCGTAATTACCGGTTGCCTTTTGAGCAAACAGCTTTGTCTTAAAAATGGTTAACACTCCACTAAATTTTCTTAAAATTTATACTCCATGAAGATATAAAACCCTATATAAATGTTTTTGATTTAGTTAGGTATAAAGTGGACAGTTGGGTTTTATGAGCTTTTTATTTAGTGGATGACCCTCAGTCGCCCGTTAGCCCAACCAAACTCAAGTTTTCTGCTTTTTCTATGCTGTGCAGATGGAAGTTTACAGTGAACACAGATGTTATCATAAATATGATACATCTGAAACTCTTTGAATAAGAAGTAACTAAAATTTAAAACCCAGTGAAGAGGAGTGACTGAGTTTGGTTCCCTCATTTTGAATTATAATTGAAATCAACATGCAGCTAATATTATTCTCTCCTTGCAAAAGTTCATTAAAAGGATAGTTTGGTAGAAGAGAAAGGGATTTTGTAGTTTATTTTTTAGTCATCAATTAAATGGCAAAAAATTCATTGAGAATTTTTCAAATTTAAATTGTTTTGCTTAAAGGGTTATTTATTGTTTCCATGGTTACTGTTGTGAAAAAAGAATGAATAGGACTTTACATAATTCATGAATTGTATTTCCTGTGACAGTTATAAGAGTCAAATAAAAGTTGTGTTTTCATGTGTGCTATTTCATGGCAGATGCTCAAAGAAGATTTACTCCAGTCAGACTTTAACATTCTTTATGTGATAGAACTTAGAAAATGGATTTAAAAAAATTGGATGATGAATTTCCACTGAGTAGAAACTGAATAGAAAACTTGAAGGAGTGCAGGATGGTGGAGGTCATGGGAAAAAGATCTGTTGAGCTTTTGGATGAATTGAATGAACTCAAAGTTGATAATCATCATCAATCTGAAATGATTGAAGTTCTAAAATGCCAGGTGAACTTTTAATTTATTTTTTCCCAAAACAAATTTCAGGAAAATGCAAGAAAAATTTCACATTAAATGAATAGTTATTTCAAATGCAATTCATAACTTAGTAAAATGTTTATATATTTTTAAGGTAAATCAAAGAGAAAGAGAGATAGAGAGGCTGCATAAGGAATTGGAAGAAAAAGCGTCTCTCACCTCGGAATCACTTGAGTGTTTTCAATGCAGACAGAAAGACAACAAAATTAGGTCACTGGAAGAACATTTGAATGCAGCAATGATGAAGCAACATGAGGCAATGAGCAGAGCTCTTCAATTGGCTGAGAAAAATCAGCAATTAGAAAGTTAGTCTTTTATTTAATAATTTAAAAATGTTTGCGTTCAGTCATTTCTGTGTAAAAAGCAAAGTTCATAAAACTTATTCAAATTTTTGAAATTTGTTTTTAATTAAAACCTTTTTAATTAAATGATTTCATTTTTATTTCATTTTTCAGGAGAGTTGAAAGACATAGATAATATGGCTTTAGCTATAGAAGAAGAATGCCAAGGCAAAGTAAAGCAAAACCTCAGAAACATAGAAATTTTACAAGAAAAACTCAAAGAAAAGATGGCGGAAGTAAAAAATCTGGAAGATACTTTGATTGATATGAAACACAAAATTCAAGGAGATGAACGTGAATTAGAAAAACTAAGAGGAGAAAAGAAAATGCTGGAAAAAAATTTGAACCTTGCAACCAAAGAGAAGAAAAACTTGAACGATAAGATGAATCATTTTTTGTTAATTGGTGAGTGATTGCATTAGGAACGCACATTATTTTTCAGTATCAAATGTCAAATTAATTTCATTTTCGTCTTCTTTATTCTAGAGAAAAATTTGACAGGTGAAATCTCGAGACTGCAAGAAACTAACAAGAGTTTACAGAAACAAATTGAAGATATGGGGGAGAGAGTTATGGATGTTTTAGGAACGAATTGCAAAAGACGGCCGAAAGGGACAAAACAAAAGAAGACGGTTCACTTGGGGTATATCATTCATCATAATTGAGGAAATTAATTCATCTTCATGAGGCTTATCAATTCATGACTTGTAGGGCGTCCACCTTGACAGACTCGACATCAACCACGAGACTTTCCAAGTCTTTGAGGGATGAAAACGAGCGCTGTTGTGGGGATCGTGGGGATCAATGCTTCAGTGAATGTTTTCACTCGAAATCGGGCCCGAGTGCGTTGGATAAAATTCAAGAGGAGAGAAATTTCTACCACAGAGAGTGTCATCGGTTGAAGGAACTACTCGAAAATGCGCATACGTGTTCTGAAGACAAAATGGATTTAATGAGGGAGTTAAAAGACAAAGAGAGGGAAATAATAGACTTAAAGCAGGAGATGTTTTCATTGAGACGAGAGAACGGCGCACTCATGAAAAGATTCGATTGCGGAGATTACTCTTGTTTTTCTTCTGGAGATTCCATAAAAATAATTTTGGACAGACTCGAAAAGGAAAGAGACATGGCTTTGTCGGACATATCTAGACTTCAGGGAGAAAGGGACGCCCTTAAAGAGAAGCTCAAAGTAAGTGAATGGTAGAACTCTTTATGCGAAAGCATAAAGTACATCTTCCTATAAAAGTGAATTATTAAAATTTTGAATGTGTTATTTGTTGCAGTTAACAAATGAGTCTCAAATGGTGGAGCAGTCGCGTTTGGAGAGAATCGTGACGGAGAATGAAGAAAGAATCAGAAGACTGGAGAGCGAAAGAAAAGAATTAATAAGCAACCACAGTTCCCAGAGAATAGCCGTTGTGAACATGGAGGAAAAATGCGATGAGTACAAGGAACAAATTCGAGATCTTCAGGCCCAACTTGGTCAAACTAGTGCTAACTATAATCAGCTCAAGTAAGTATTTGAGATCCTCTCCATTGCGTGAGAGATGTTAGTCTAACATAAACATTAACTTTTCGCAGAACTCTGCAAGAACAAACCGATCGGAGTCTGTTGAATGTTCAGGATCGTTTAAGTCAAACGATAATTGAGTTAAGGTTCGCGACAAGCAGAACAAAGGAACTGGAAAAAGAAAAGGAAAACTTGGAAAAGGAAATCGCCGCCTTGAAAAAGGAAAAATGCTCACTCAAGTCCAGCCTGACTATTTTGGAAAAAGAAAAAGACGGTTTGCTCGTAAGTTTTTTTTATAAACTAAACATTCCATTCTCTTCGTCAACCCTCTTTAATCATTTACTAGAATCTTTGTCTATTTGTCAATAAACGATTCCTTTGAATCGACTAAATAAGAAAGTTGTATATTCGAAGCTGAAAGTTGGATTATGATCATTGCCCATTCGTTAAGGTGTACTTGAATCCTTTGATCGTTTCAGATCACTCTCGATGAGAAAACCGAGAAAGTGGCCAAACTTGAAAATCAAATCAAAAAACAAGAAACTTGCATCTCAGAACTCGGCGAAGAGATTTCCAGTTTGGAAAAAAAATTTCAGTGAGTAATTTTGAAAAACTTTTCCAGCAAAATCCTTTAAATTGACTTTCTTGAATTTTTTTTTATCACAAACTCATTTTATTTTAACCATCTAACGAAGTAAATTTCACTCATTTTAGTTTCAAGCTTTATTTTTTTCTTGGAATTAGTATTTATGTATTAGTATTTATTTTTAAATTGGAATTAGTATGCACGCAGTGTGAAATAATAGACATCGCTTGCCCCTTTCTGTCCTATTCGGACTTCAAATTTTCACTTGATTAGAGCACAAATTTTAAATCCAAAGCATCCGAAATTTCTTTCTGTGGACGGTATTTTGAGATGAGTGTCGTGATAATGCGCCACAAGGCGCTCTTTAAAATTCCTTATCGGTGAGAAAATCATTGAAGATGCCGGTCGAATCGCATTGAAAATTTGGTCAACGAAGAAACTTTCACTTGCGCCTCAGGTGGCGGTTCTCCGGATTTACCGGTGATTGCATAACAGAATGTCTTACAATGTTTGCTTTAAGTAAAACCGTACACTTTTATTCTTTGGATATTTTTATATTTATTTTATTATTTCAATTCTATATATTTTATTATATTATTAATTTGTTGCTTTCGATATAATCGGCATCAGTTTTTCAGATAGTTAGCCTTTGGGAAAGGAGGGGTATAAGGGAGAAGAGAATGCAGGAAACCGGTTGAGATCTGTATTATCTTTATTCACTTATTTATATAATTTAAATTATTTTATACTTATCTTTTAAATATAACCACGTATTTCTTCGTTCTGTGATTGCACAAATGCAGTGCACAAAATTCTCAGTCATACCGTTTTCGCTTAATGTTTCGATAAATTCTGATTTTACCCATATAATGAGGACATGTGCTAACTGAACAAATCGTCACCGTTGAGAAACTTGGCGAGAGTCACCAGAGGAAGGCGGCATCCTTCCCCCACTGGTGACTTGCTGTATCCGGGTCTGCACTCGCATCGCGCCCTCAGTTTCCTCGATTCGTCCTGGAGCACCACCCCATCTGAGTCTGACCAACCGAACCGGTGGTATTGAGTCTGGCTCCTGGCCTGCCTGGCGGGCACCAGCCACTCTCCCTGGGCACAGAGGCCTTGGGAGTAAAGGGCATGACAGTTGCCGGACGAAGGCTCCTCGTCTTTGTCGCATATCCGGATCTTGTAGAGCACTTCATTAACGTATTGATGCCCGTTCCTTGAGTGTTTCGTCTCGGGCTTGGTTTCTTCGATGCTGTTGAGGATGCTTCTGCTGTCCGTTTTGACCGATTCATCGTCGCTAAGTCTTTGTTCAGTCTTACATTTGTCGGGTCCGGAACACCTTAAAGTAGATCGCGCATGAGAAGAGGCTTGGACTTGGGGGGGGGGGTGTAAGGAGAAGCAATTACCCGCACATTCCTCGGTAGGAAAAGCCTTCCACGGAAGGCCTGATACTCTGCTCGAAGAGAACCAATTGGCCCTTGGCACAGGGGCCTTTGACTCCCACCCTGTGACACGAGCCGTCCTCGGGAAAGTAGAGCCTGCCTTTGGGGCAGGGGTTGGGGGCGCAGGTTTGGTTGGGGAAGATTATTTCTTCGGGAGGGCAAGGGACCCCTAGTGTAAAGACGATAACATTGGCCGTCTTCCCAGAGCACGTGCTCCGGCTTGCACGTGCAAGTGGCTTTTACTTTCGGAAACTCTATGTCGAATCGATGGCCGGGTTTGCAAGGGCCAATGCTTCCTGCGATCAGTTACAAGCAGACTTCATTTATCTTGTCTTTTAAAAGTATTGTAAGATTCCAAAACATGTATTGCCTGCTCACCTATTTCGTAGCACTGGCGAGTGTCAGGGTCATAATTGGGTAGAAATTGGTGGCAGCCGCAGTTGGGGCCCGGCAGGAACAAAGTGCCTTTCTCCAGACACGGCCCTTTTGTGTGGTGCTCATGGCACGTCTTTGTAGGAGCCCAATAGTACTTGGCGAGAGGTCCACTCGGGGAGCACTGGCATTCTCCCAGTTGGGTTTCTGAAATCGTCACTGACTGTCATCTTCCTGCCCTAAAGATTCTTTTTTTGTCTGAGTGAAACCTACCTTCGTTGAGCACCAGGAGTTGTCCATCAGGGCACGGACCTTTGGTAAAACTCCTGTAGCACTGACCCGTCCCCGGCCAGAACACTTCTTCCCCTCTACACTGCTTCGCTTTTAAGCAGTGGCCTATCCTTTGCCTGCCAAATTTTTACGTTCAGTCACCAAAATAAAAGGGATGTTCAGAATGCAATTGGAAAAAGTAATTTACCTGGCTGGGGGCGACAGGCGCAGGGGGGCAAAATATTCGCCCTTTTGACACGGCCCCCGCGTGTGTATCGCGTAGCACACATCCGATGTCGACAGTTGTGCCGTTCGCGGAGGACACCGACATTCCGCACCAATCCGGTTAGAGCTGTCCTCGACGGGATTCAACTCCATCGTGTCTGGGCACGGGTGCCCTCTGTGGAATATTCGGTAACATTTCCCATCTGGAAGTGGAGGGAAAGGTCAGTGCTGATGTGAGGCTATACCGTAAGACTGCACGTCGTAATCCACACCACTGTATGGTTTGTGTAAATTATGGGATGATTACCTGGGATCCAGTAGAGCAGAAGCCATCCTCCGGGCTGGGTGGCGCAGGGGTTTCGTTCTGGGTCAGCCCAGGGGGGAGGCAGGATGGCCGCGTGCAGGGTCAGCAGTTGCATTACTCCAAAGAGTATCGTTTCTTTCATTTTCCTGTCAGAATAAGAATGTTTATTATTCTTGTTTAACGGTTTATAATAATCGATGACTTGTACATTCGGATTTTTTATTACAATCTTTTATTTAACTCGACAATTTATGTGTGTGTGATTGTTGTTTAATTTCGCGGACGGTTTTATATTTTAATCCGTTAAGTTTCAGTATTGAAATTTTTATCGAGAAGTTCACGACACTAAGAA
The DNA here is from genome assembly GCA_028293925.1 of Brueelia nebulosa. Classification (NCBI taxonomy): domain Eukaryota; kingdom Metazoa; phylum Arthropoda; class Insecta; order Psocodea; family Philopteridae; genus Brueelia; species Brueelia nebulosa. Next base: position 291,588 of record JAQIBA010000037.1, read on the forward strand.
GACGAAACGCTCTAAATAATTTTTTGGGGGTTTGTGTCCACTTATAATATAGTTTTTCGGATCTTTTATGCGGAAAGATTTTTCCTCTATTAAAGAAACTCACCAACAAATAGTTGAAATATAAAAATAATAAAATAAAATAGGCACTTAAATAAAATCTCGTTATCAAAACACTGTGATAAACTTCTTAAAAAACATTCTATAGCTGAGGTTATTGTGAAAAAGTTTGCTCTTCCTGTGTCGGGAGTATTTTTTTCTTGTTTTTTTGTTTTTTAATCTGAAGGCTTAGGAGTTTCTAGGAAGTCTTTACGTAAGGTCAACTAAAGGTCTAAAATGGGCAGATTTCGAAAAGCGGCAACTGAACGCCATTTTCTTCTAAATGTCCCCTTTTTCACAGCCTTGAAATGCGTTGGAAATTCGCCAGTAACCATAATTGGAGGGATTTTAAAAGCGAAGAACAAATTCGTGGTTTTGGTGTCATTCGATCAGTTTGTCGGGGCTGCACTCATACAAGAGGTCCTAAAGCCAGAGTTCCTTTTCGCACTGACAGAGTGACACGGAGATACACAAGATTGCCTTACTCGCAAATAAAATGCGGTGTCTTTTCACTCTCACAAAGAAAAGTGCCCTCCACGCGGGAAGTGTGAAAGGACAAGGTTGTATTGCTTGCATTTCTCCCACCTAAGATTCCGTTATCTCTCCATGCGACGTTCTTAACGCAGAAAAAGGTAGGAAGAAATATGTCAACCTCTGGCTGAACAATTTGAAACACTTACAGATGTTTCCGCATTCACGCATAGATATACGGACGTCTCAGTGATTGACATACTTTCATTGGCAATGAGTCAGTGTTGGTTATGCAATTCATTTTTCATTTTGCACATTCACTCACGCCCGAACGTCTCACTCGGCCTAAGTTTTATTTTTCCACTCGCGAACAGCAAAAGTGTCTTTTCAGCCTAATAAGTCGACCCGGACTGTGTCGCCGTCATGATGACTGACTGCACACTGAACACAGAACACTGAACCGAACACCAGAGATGATATAACAGTAAACACAACTCACTGTTTGCTTCCTACCGTCCGCGAGTATGATACACTATGAGAAGATGTCTTCGTCCATGGCGGATATAAAGAATCGTTTGCATGGTGGGGAAATTTCTTAGGCGCGTCGCCTTATTTTCTCTCGAGAAGTGGTCGTGGGCGGGGAGTGCTCAAGCGGAGGGGATGGTCTTGAGCACGGGAGAGGCGAAGAGGGGGTGTTTCTTAGTCACTGAAAAACTGCCTCACTGCGCTCAGGTGTTTGCTGCAAGTTCCCACGGGTTATGAAACCGAATGGTGCTTTCGGTGTGTCACTGTTTTCTTTTCCCCTTCTCAAGGGCCGATTTCACGGGCACTTGCGCCTAATCCGCGCTTTGACCAGTAATTACAAAGTGAGCCTCGCCGATAAAATTAATTAGGAGGCTTTGGAGGTCAGACGTAAAGTTCGTTAACTTCTGGGCTTTGCCCTGATAACAGGGTCAGATCCAACCAGCACCGGCCTGTTCGTTCTGACGAATGTGAAAGCTCAGTTCTGTTCTGACCAAGGCGGAATAGAAAATACACAATTTCGATATTACAGTATTATATACAGTAAAAGCACCCGGTAAGAAGTATTTTGAATATAGTCATGTTTCTGTTCTTTTGAGGGGTTTTCAAATGACACAAGCTTTCGGTCATTGACGTTTTCGGATTGTTTAGGGATAAAAAAACCCGCACAATTGACTTATAAACGCTTCGCCGGAATGGAATTGATGTTGCAAGAGCATTTGTTGACTTGCGAGAGTGGGAAATCCCGAGGAGAGCGCTGGGAAAGTCCGAGGCCGAAGTGATGAAGCGGTAACACAAGCGGAACAACTCGTGGGAAATGGGGAGAAGGTGTCCGGAGGTCGAGGATTCCGGTTAGGTTCACAATTAGGGCCTCCGAAGGATCTGTGCGAGAGCCTAATCTCAGTTGCAAACGGTTGCATTATGCGACGCCAGTTCCTGCTTTGTCTTTTCCGACTTCCTCATACCAGATTAACTTGTTTTCTTCTTCAACTTGCCGTGTCATCATCTTGCCTCGTGTGAATTTATCGGCCGGTTTGTCGCTTAGAGAAATTAACTTTTACTTTGTTATTATTGATTTATTCAATTACTTTTGGCTCCGTGACGTGCGGCGTTTTTATACTAATGGATTCGGTTAATGTAAGACCGCCTTAGGAACCTTGGGACCACTCAGGTTAGGCTAATTAGAGTGATAACTCTAAGGCAATTTCGGTGTGAATGGGGACCTTTCGGGTTGGCAGATTACCTTTAAATGAGTAAAAATTAACTAATAGCCGACGTTTGATGTGAACGCTGAAGCGATAATCAAAAGTGACTCACGAGACATTATTTGTTCACTTTCGCCGTAACTTTCGTTTCATCGGCCGCTTCACCGAAAGACTCAGTGCGTTCTCTCTCTCGCAGGTTCACCGCCAACGAAAGCACCAACAGGGAGCACAAACTGAGAAGCCTTGAACGTGCTCTCGAGCATTTGAAGGAAGAACTGGCCCAGTGCGAGCAGCAGAAGGAGCTCTTGACCAGGGAGAACCGTCGAGTTCAGGATGACTTGGCGTCCGCCGTCAAAGATTGTCTTCTGGCCAGAAGAGATTTGGACGCGGCAAAGCAGGAGGTGGACAACCTCAAAAGACAGCTCCAGCAGTACGTGACCGAGGTCAAAAGAGCGGAGGAACTTCTCGAGAAGAAAGTAAGAAAAAACTAATGATAGGTGGAGTACCAGTCAGTGATGTTGTCATTAAATTTACAGGAATCCGAAAGAAATCAAATGCTGGACCATTTCAGGAGTCTTAGTCTCGAGGCAACAGCTCTCGAAACGAACAACCACACGTTAGAGTCGACTGTGGAGAACACCAAAACCCAGTTAATCACTGCCAATAACAGAATAATGGATCTCGAACACGAAGTTTCGTCCAAAGACAGTTTGCTCTATAGTTACGAGAAACAGGTAGAGAAAAGTTTCACTTCGGTCAACTGATAAAAGAACAAGTCGAGGTGAAGAGATTAAAATTACAGATGGCGGAACTGACCAGCCGAATCGCCGAACTGGAAACGAAGTTAAAGCAACAGACTGATCTGAAGAGCCGAGCCGAGGAAGACCTGAATGCCTTGAGGGACTTGTGCTCAGCCATAGACAGCCAGAAGGAGGCGCTCAGGAGGCAGGCGAGCAGCCATGACACCGAAAAGACTCAGGTGACTCCCAATCCAAATGCTCGTTTCATTTAACCTCCCCACTGACGATGAGTGGGTTGCAGCTCATGGATGAGGTGAGGCGGCTCAGCGAAGAATACGAGGGTTTGAACGAAAAACTCACGTACGAAAGAAACCTCTCCCAGACTCTGGAAAAGTCCCTCTCGAACAGTCGACAAGAAACACTGGAGCACAAAATCAACAATAAAGATCTCCAAACACACGTGCAGCACCTGAGGCAGAAAGTGGACGAGCTCACCCAGAAACTGTGAGTGTGAGGTTCGGATCAAACGAGGAGGCACTTTGACCGAAAATGAGTCTTTTTCAGGGAGTCTGAATCGCAGGACGTGAGGAGATATCAGACGCAGTGCGCGGAACTTTCTCAGCAGGTGAGCGAACTGAGAAGGGAGGTGACGAACGCCCGATTCGAACAGGCGAAAGCAGCGGAAGAGGCGAGACGGTAAGGGATGATAGTTAGGAGACTGATCAACTGTTACAACCGACAATGTATTATGTAAATAATTGAGCATCAAATAAAAACCTTGAAAGGAGACTGGTAACAATCGGTGCTTTCCTGCCTTTTCAGCTGAGCAGCTAAAAACAGGGCTGTATTAACCCTTTTAGGGCCGAATACATAATTCTTCACCGGAATAAATTTATAAATGATTTAATTTCGTTGCAAAAGAATTTAGAAATGATATTTTAGATTTAGTTTAACGAAATAAATTGAAAATTAGAATTTATATTGCGAAGTGTATTTAGTGATTAATTTTATACAATTACTATAAATAATATTATTATAAATTTTATTTTTTAGACAGTTAAACAAGTCTTTAATATGTTATGTAATACTTTATTTTACTGATACAATTTAAATGTATAATATTTATTCTGTCTAAATTATTTATTAACTCTTGTTTTTATTTGTATCCATTTTTATCAATTTTAATCAAATTAAATTCAATCATACTATTTTTCAAACAGTGCTTAGATTTTATTATGTAATTTTTGAAAAAATCGCTTCATGAATATCTTGCTTTATTAATAATGTAAATGTAATTTGCAGTGGGGGTTTTGTTTGTCAAACTCGCTTTCTTCTCTTCTCAAAGGCACTAAAAGGGTTAATACGTGGCGTGTTACTCAAAAACAAATCATTCAAAGCCGTCACCTAAGCACCCTTCCTTTCATTTCAGTTCAGGTTCTGCCTTCACACCCGAAACTGAAGAAGACGACTGTTTCAGCTTGTCCGAGTCCTTCCCCAACTCCTCCAAGACCTTCATCCGCTCCACCGACGGACCCAGACCCACTCGTTTCATCCCCTTCACCTCCCCCCACGCCCTGGGCTGCGTCCTCAGCGAGCAGAGCGTCTTCCGCCCCCGCCCCGCCCCGCACTTGACGGACCAACCCCCCCAGCCCAAGACCCGCCCTCACACCCCCCAACGCCCCCACTTCGCCAAACGACTCTTCTGATGCCTTTTCTTTTAATATAATGTATATCTTCCTTTGTAAGACGTGGCATTAGCAATAGGGGAGCTGGTGACACGAGCTCGGAGGGCGATGAGTGAGGGAAAGAGGAGAAGGACGTGTGAGGTGAGGCGTTGGTGAGGTGAGGTTGTGCCGAGGCAAAACAAGCCAAGACGTTCGGGTCGATGTGCAGTGCGAAGGGAGGAAGAAGCAAATAAAGTTGATTTAACGAGATTGGTTTTTTTCTGTGGCAGAACATTGGCGCGAAGTGTTGGTGAGGGAGAAGAAGTCAAGGAAATTCGATTTGAAACGCAGAGCCAGGGAAATTCCGGGAGGAACATTCCACCCCTGACATTCTCCGAAGGCACCGATCGAACCATGAGTCTGGAATCGGAGCGAGAAGAGGAGGAAAACGCTTTCGGGAAGATCACCCGGAAGCTGTTTCCGCTGCTGGAGAACACCGCCTCGGAGCTGTCCTCCCTCCCCGAAGACAGCGACTCAAGAGCCGCCCTCACCAAGACAACCACTTCCACCTCCTCGCCCGCCTACCCCACCTACTCCCTTCACGAGGCTCGCACCTGGGAGAGGCCAACGACACCAAGCTGTGTCTTCGCAGAAGGGCGGAAGTGTCCTCTCATACACGTGGACGCTTGCTGGTGCCACGAAGAGGAGAAAACCGAAGCGGGCGGGAGCGAGTTTTCATCTCTGCCCTGAGAACTCTCGGGCATTGCTGCGGGTTGCCGGCACATAATTTACTTTCAGTTGAATGGCTTTTTGAAGAAGTGAAGGCGGAAAGGCTGTTTTTTGGCAATAGTAATCTGCGGTAAATATTCGCAAAGGAAAATTTAATTGGACGAAGGCTTTCTTCAGAATACATAAATTGGCCTGTGTCCACTGCAAAACCTTTAAGGTCTTCTTCTGGTCTCAGGCATGAGCATCTTCCTTCGGTGTCCTCCTCGGTCTGTTCACGCCGAGCGCCGAATCTTCAACCGGTGAGATGCACCTTTCGACTACTTGCACGCCCCCGAAAAGGTGTTCCCATTGCAAGTGGTCACCGGAGGAACCTTGCAGCACTCCTCTATCAGTCTGTTTATCTCCCTTCGGTGGTTTTCGTTTATCTTCTCGTCGACTATCTCCTCGATGTCCCACTGCGCGGGGAAGCCTTGGATACCTGAAATGTCATCGCTGTAGCGGCATTCGAGGACACCAGACGAGTCAGTTTAGTCTTACCTAAATGATTGTCGGCGAATGCTTTCGGGAAGAGTTTCCCCATGAGAAGCGAAGTTTTGGGTGTTTGGGCGGTGGAGGTGGTGGTCGTTTTTGCGGGTGAATCGGTGCGGGGGGTGTCTTCGCCTAAGAGCAAAAGCTTTGGGATTCTGTGCTCTGCGTCATCTGTAGGAGAAAGAGATCGTATTTGGAATTGCTCTCGAAAAAGTATGGAATGAAAGGAAATTGTTTGACATTCAAAGAAAAAGCAGAAGAAAAGCGAACGGACCGTCTTCCCGGAGGATCTCGTAGAGGAGAGCGTCATTGAACATAGGGTTGGAGGGGTCTTTCTCCTTGTAGTATTTGAGCGCCCCGTCGAAGTCCGAGGGGAGGTTCTCGAAGAAAGTGTCGTTCTGCGCCCAGACGCTCTCCCTCTTCTTCTTCTTCCCGCAGGACATCATATACACCAGCCGAATCCATTTCGTGTCGCAGGGATGGATTTCGTCCACCGCCCAACAGAGGAACAGCACCACCGCCACCAAGTAGTTGTTGGTGAGAAGCACCTGCGGACGAACGGAATGCAACAGCTCGGGAGCGGCTCGCAACAGGAAAAAGACATGTTTCACTCACCACTGCTTTCATTTGCCTGATTGAAAATCCGTCCGAGTTTCGCAAAAACCCCGATTCGCCACAAACGACTAACCGAACGAAAATGATTCATCGGCTTTATAAGTGACAAATACGGGATTCCAATCTGGCTTTTGAGATCAATGACCAAATATGTTTAGATTCATTTGCTAACTATACATTCAGTTAATTATTTTTTCGTGAGCGCTTTGGGCCATTCCGAGAAAAAGCTCCCGATGGCCACCTTGCTCCCCTTCCTGCACCCGCTGCGACAGCAGGTGAGTGCTGATGACACATTGCTGCATCCTCGTGTGACCACTTTCGTCAATAAATTATTTTTTAACTAAATTAATGCTTCTTTTATGTCTGAGTCGTGTCACTTCCCATCAAAAGGTTCTTCCAGCAGAGACACCTTAAATTTCGGGGTTTTGAATGCATAATTTTGAGAGTACCCAATTTGCCATCATCCTTTTCTTTCTCTATACTCTCCTGAATTCATTCAGAAATTGTATCCATTATGAATTGACAAAATGATCGTTTACTTCGTGGAGACCTCTTTTATGCTTTGTACAGTACGTAAAACTGAAAATGTTGAGTGTAAATGTTACTCATTGAATTTATGATTTGGCGGATTAAAATTGTATGTAGTCGACCTCAAAACAGCAGTAAGAGCTTCTGCATCTAAATTGCATCGAAATTTGTTATTTGTACCTTTTTATTACCTACTGTATTCGCCCGTGCCAAATTGACATAAAATTCCACGTTAACAAAAATAATAAAAAATTCAGAGAATCGTATTTTTTGCAATAAAAAGAATATAATTTTTTTACGGCAAAGCCATATTAGGGTTGAGTGTATATCTCTCAAATTCACAAGAAAAAACCTAAATTTGCATACTTAATAGTAAGTAAATAAAATGTAACAGATTAATAATAAAATACAAAGAAAATTAATTATTAAAAATTATGCGAGTAAGTGTTGCATTACAAATAGAAAGAGGCAGTCTTTGACCGGGCATTAAACTTTTAAGCGCTTCAACTTTTCAATAAGTTGTAGCAACGGCGACTCAACCGATGAGCCGAATTGTTCAGCCGTCGTTTCAAAACGTTTGGAATTTTCAAAAACTCGAGCGGATTTTCCGAGAACGACCCAGTTCTTTTACTGACTTCGGAATTCGCCGATAAAATAGTTTTAATGTTTGTAAAATAAAGTAAAACTGTGAAGGACAAAACGGAAAGCATTAATTTGGTGATATCACACGCTTCGCGGGAAGACTTGACGAGATATTCTTTCGTATATCCCGATTTGGGCAAACGGCGAAGAACTTCGAGAAACCTCCGAAGCTTTTGATTCCCCGATTCGAAGGAGGTTCTTTCGGGAAAGATCACGTCTTGTATTAATTAGGACTTCCGGTCTAGATGTTTCTATCCAATCCTATCTTCACGAGAATTTCCCTCGCTTCGGAAGTTTGTTTTTGTTTCTTTTAGCTGTGCCAGAGAACTACTTCCTCATGACAAGTCATTCTGAAGATGGCCTTGGCATTCTTTGGGCACCTGAAACTAATCGTACCGCGACGAGCACTTATGCTTTATGTTCCTTCCAAGAAAAGGGAAATCTGGCAGAGAGTTATTTCTTCTGAGATAAGTCACCGCTTTCTGAGTCAACCCTTCTGAGAAACTTTTCGTTTTAAGGGTCAAACAAAAGTCAAAATTGTTAGCTGAGGTTATGTGGAAGAGCTAATAAGACTAAATAGGTTTGATTCAAACAGGAGAATAACAATAAATAAAAAGTCGAAAATTATTAAACTAAAGCAAAATTATATTTGTTGTGTAAAGGAATAACAATTATAAATATCCGCACTGTATTCAAGCGCTTATTTTTTGAGGTACCTTCTGCGCCATTTTTATTTTATCCCCTAAACTAAGAGCCATACCCTGAAAAAAAACACAGATTTATGCATTGCTGATGATAACCTCCATAAAAACTGTTCACTTTGCACTCACCTGACTTTTCGCCCTTATTCGTATGTGGCCGATGACGGGCGCTTCCGGTTTGTTGAAAGGCTTCTCGATGCTTAAATTGGCCAGGGCGTCTTCTCCGAATATCGACTTCGCATACATGTTGGCAGCCATGAATCCGCATTGCCCAGACAATGCCTGAAACGAGAGAGAGAGTTGAGGATGAAGGACATGACGGGCATAAAGAGGATGGAGAGGAGAGGAGACAAACCTTCTCCGGCGTGAGACATTTCATGTTGGTGCTTTTGATCAGGTGTTGGAGGTACTCGTGGAGATCCGTCAGGTTCGTGCTTACGCTCACTTTGTTTTCCCACTCGAATTCGGCCCACATCTGACGGAACTCTGTGTCGTTGCACGTCGCCGGCACGATGTAGTCCATTATGTCGATGTGGATGTCGTTGAGCACCACAACGTTCCGATCGGAAGCGACACCCGAAACCTGCCGAAAGGACCATTCCTCAATGACACTCATTCAGAGAGGGGAAACCTCAAGGAAACCACTCCTTACGTCGTATACGATGTTCCCGAATATGATTCCGTTTTCCGTCGAAGCGACTTTCACGCTCGCCTTTATGTTGCAAAAATCGTACGGGGCCAAAACGACCGGCTGCGGCTTCTCCACCAGCTTCAAATCACCCAGAGTGGCCAATTCGAGGGTGCAGTTTTGCAGAGTGTCCCCTGCGTAAGAAACAATCAAAGTGAGCGCCCCAATGGTCTCAAAGAGGGGAGACGCCCCTCGCCCCGCACCTGTTTGGTTGACTATGAGCACGTCGAGCACTATGTCGTACTGATTCACGTGGACGTACGCTTCGGAATAGACCGGATCGCTGAACCCCGTCAGCTGGGTGACTTTGTTCAGCTTGCTCGAGGCGGAGGTGAAGTCGGAAGCGGAGGTTTGCTTTCCCCCGACGAGGGCGCGACTGAGGGAGAGCTCGAAGAGGTTTTCTCCCCCGAATTCTCCGCCCCGCAGCGAAGACAGCTGTAGGAATGTGATGGGGTCGTCGGCCTCGTTCACTCTGCTTGACTTCTCCTTAGACTGGAATGAGAAGACGTTAGAAGGCTGTGGGGGGTGAGAGGGGGTGTTTGGGACGAACCTTCTGGGAGGAGGACTCCTGAAGGGCGTTGGCGGCGAGCATGATCGAAAGCGCTAGCCTGCAGTTCTGACTGAATATCTCCTCTATTTGAGGGCTGATTTCGCTGAGAACTCGAAGGCAGAGCAGAAGTCTGTCGGCGTCGTCGTTGGTGATGGCTTTTTGGGGGATTCCGGACTTTCCAAAATGCAGAATTGACGACCTGGAAAGGGGAAAACTGTAAAATCTGTGTCGAGTGTGGGGAGCGATTCGAGGTGAGGCGCTCACATGATGAGCATGGCTTCTGAGGTGAATCTGTTTTTCTTTACGGGGTCTTTCACTATTGAGTTATAGCGAAGAGCCAGCTTAGCCAAGGTCGTCCCGAGTGCGGCGCCGATGAAAAAGTCTCCGTCCATGAGGTACTGCCGAAGGGGCGGCCGGGCTTCGTTTTTCTTCGCATTCCTGAAAGCACCACTCTTTGAGAAATTTCACCCGGGACACCCGATCTCAAGAAAAAAGTCCTCTACTCACGATACTGTGCTGAACGACGACTGCGACGCGTACGTCCCGTCCGAAGTGACCAACTTCTGCACGGGCGTTTGGGTCAAAGTCACGTCGTCCTCGCTCTTCTCCCCTGCAGCTCGCTTCAGCTCGTCCTCGACGATGGGAATTTCCCCGAGAGTTTGTCTCACCTGAGACATCACGGTCTGAATGTCATCGGGAAGACAGGCGTACTCGCCCAGGATCCACAAAGCAGCCCGGTGAACTTTCACGGACTGCAACCAGATTTTTATGAGCTTACATCTCTTTTTCATGAGAAAGAGGTTGTAAACAATGGCGCACCTTTATATTTGTGAAGGATTCGATGAGTTTCTCCGTAATTAACGGTCTCAAATTTTCAAATTTGTGAATGGCTTCTCGGATGAAAATGAGAACATCGGTGGCAGCGAGTTCATTTGAATCCGAGAGGAATTCGATGAGAACGGGAATGACGGTGGCGGCTATGTCCGGGAACTTTATGCAGCAGGAGTGCAGAGTCCTCACCAGAAGCTGACGGTACTTGCCAGTGTCCTCGTGCTCGACCACGTTGTGTGTCTTCGTCACCTCTTTCTTCAGCATCAGAACCATTTCCTCGATATTCCGCGAGGACACCAACTCCATCGCTGAAAGAGATAACACGTGGGTGAGGAAAACCCTCGAGGACCCTCGCCTCCTCCTCGACTTTCTTACCGAGATTAAGAGTCTTCTTCCGCACCTCCAGGTCGGGACTGGAGAGGACTCTCAGAATGTCCATGACGAGGTCCTGAAGAACTCTTTCGTGAGACGGCTGCTCCTTCAGGGCTATCAGACGGTCCAAAACGATCAGCTTGACATTGTTGTCGCTCTCTTTGATTATGATTTCGATGTAGCACGTGGCGGCTGCCTGAGTGGAGAGTCGGTTTAGGGGTGAGGTGAAGAGGGTTTGGGGATGGGGTGCTTACCTTTATTGCAGTGGGAGCGCTGGACAATGTGACCAAAGTGCCGGCAGCCTCGTAGCGAACGGCTTGGCTGTTGGAATTGAGTAGGTTGTAAATGCATCTGATGAATCTGGACCTCTCAGATGGATTAACATGGCAGACTTTGTAGATGAGCTCAACTATGACCAGCTGAAGAATGTCTCCAAATGTAGTGACCTGGTCCAGGCATGAGGCTAAGAAGTTTAAGGCACGTTCTTGGTCGGCATGCAAGAGCATGAGGAAAGCATTTCTCTTGCAGGACATGTCTTGTTCACCCTCAAGGAAATTTGCAATCAATTCTGGTGCATCAGGAATTAAAAATTCAAAGTTTCTGTAAAGAATCAAAACCTTTGCTTAAACTAACTCAACACAAGACTTCAATCCAATCAATAAAATATACTCTAGTTCACTTTTAACAGCAAAACTTGATGTGTTCATGCAAAATTTTTCAAAAATTCCCCTTTTTAATAAGAACCATTTATAATGAAACCCCATAAAAGTTACCTATAGATAGTAAATATGGCCAAAACTGCATTCCTTCTGACATAAGAATGACGATGTTCCAAGCAAGTTCTGATTGCAGGCATCAAAGGCTCTAACAATTCAGGTTCTTTTAATTTGCAGAGGAACCTTAAAGTTGAGCCCCTCAGAAACTCATTAGGATGTTGTAAATCTTTTCTGTAGGCATCACACACCAGAATCATTTCCTGCATCAACTTCCCATCAGGATTTGTCTGCAAAGTAAATTAATTGATCATCCAGGAAATTTGTGAATACTTAAATTAAAAAAGAAATTTACTGGAAAATGTTTCCTTTTGACCAGTGAGTTCCCTAACCCCAATACTAACTTCACAACAAAAAATTGATCAAACTTTAACAAATTACCTTTGGAACAATTTCCCAAAAGATGAGTAAAAGCTTTTTAATGGTGTGATCCTGAAGCGGAAGAACAAATCTAATAATAGTCATCAAAATACCAGGCAGCTTTTCACCACTCAGTATCAAGTGAATGGTTTTTTTCAATGCCTCTATTTTAGTTTTGATATCTCCTTTTTCTAAGTCTAGTTTCAGCTGCATCTCATTCATCTGCTCCACTTCGAAAGGGAGATTAATTAAAGTATAACAAGGTTGCTCAACGTTTGTTCCCATTTTTATATTTTTTAATCTGAAATAAAGTTACAAGATAATCATAAATAAGATACTACCAATGTTCATTAAGGTTTGAATGTTGAGTGAATGCCAATAAATGTTTAAATAATAAATAACATCACGGGAGGGTTAAGATTTTATTTTGATAAAGCAATAGAGGTATCCACATGAAAACAGATTTGGGGGATCTTTGGAAGAATACATTTTGAAATTGATGAATGGGCGATTTGAAAAAATTTTCCGAATTCAGCTCACCAATTTCCGTTTCACTAAGCAGCATACAATCTTTATTATTTTGACAATTATTCCAATTTAACTCCCTAATTGATAAAGAAAATGTCAACAATATTCCGGCTACGTGTCTACGAGTCGGCCATTTTACAAATTTCTATGCAAAGGGCCCTGAAGAATTTATCGGTAAGGGATCGATCGCTCAGTTTCGCATTTGAAATAGAGAAAAATGGCTAACTCAGATATAGCTCAAGTTAGCTCTTTACCTCTGCCTCCGATGCAGTACATTAATTTGTTTACGGATGAAAATATAAAGTTGAAAAGGGTGCCGAGGCCACCGCCTCCGATTCATGATACTTATAATATGTTTGGTCACACATTTAATGCTGATGACACTATAATCAGATCTCTTGAAAGTCAGGTACACTAATTTTATGTATTTATTTTTGTTTACGGAAATGAGAATTTTATGATCCGGGGAGATTGCACATGGTTTCTACTCCTCTTTATACAGATTGTAACTAAGTGTTCAGAAATCTCTTGTAATTATTTATTATGCCCATTTGGTAATTAGATACTTCACAAAATATTGGAAAATATAAGTACTAGACTTATTAGAATAAGTTACAAGAGCTAGAAATTGAACAAGAATATACTTAGTGAAGTGAATTATATTGGATATTATAAAATTAAAAAATTTTTCAGGGAATTAAAAGACTTTACCCTCAACATTTTGACAGACGGAAGGAGCTTAGGAAGCTCAACCATTCTCTGTTGGTGAACTTCTTAGATTTATTGGACACCTTGGTACTGTGCCCTGATTCCCCCAAGAGAACTGAGAAGGTGGATGATCTTAGTCTCCTGTTCTTTCACATTCATCATCTGCTGAACGAGTTCAGACCACATCAAGCAAGAGAAACATTACGAGTGATGATGGAACTTCAAAAGAGGCAGAGAAATGAGACTGCCATTAGATTTCAAAGGCATTTAGATAAGGTTAAAAATATTTTTGTATATCTTGTGCACCAGTGATTTTATTAGATTCTAATTGGGTTCTGCTTTTCAGGTTTTGGAAATAATAAATACAGCACTTCATAACCTTCCTGATACATCAGACAATGACTGCAAACTTTTAGTGAATATAGAATTGTGTGAAAATATGGATTTGTCTAATGGTGACTCATCAGATAAAGACATTTATACTGAGTTGGACAAGCAAATGTGTGAAATGGTGGATACTTTGTAAAAAGCAACCAATACAGTATCATATTGTGATTTTCTGAGCATTGCAAACCTGGAATACCTTTTAAAGTTTTTTGAAAGAAGCTATTTTATATAACCTGATGTAAAAATAAATAATAAATCCTACTAAAGAACTAATTTTTTACTATAGCTTTCCTTCAGTATCAATGAACAGATGAAAGTTTGCATCCTTTCTTAACTTTAGTTTCCTCTAAAACTTTTTATGTTCTAAACCCATTTTTATTTATGGCTTTAATCATTTCAACTGTTTTTTTTTGAAACTTTTCAGTCAGTTCTTGCCATAGAATTTCACTCAAAAGCTACCTTCAGCTACAAAGGTTGTAGAAACATTTTGAAGTCTTTTGCATCAAAATGTTCAATAAAAGAGAATAATGACGATTGTGAAACGGTTTAAATTAATGGCGCTGAGTTTATGTACAAAACGTTATAATGTTAAGTGTCTAAAATTTTCAATGCTTGAGTTTCATTATGAAAGGTTTATTATGAGAGACTATAAATCTCAATCATAAATAGAAAATGTCACACTGCTGCAAATCAAGTTAATAAGAAACGCGTCTCCAGGTCCGGGCTCCACGGAATTTACCTCTGCCTCCACCCTGACGAAAGCTCCCGTTTCGGCTCCTGGCGCCCCTCGGCGGAACTGAAAAACAAAGAGAAACATCTTTGTGACATTCTTTCGGGCAACGTTCGACCTCTTAATCATCCACCGAATGCTTACTGTATCCTGATACTTTGTTGCTGTACTTTCCACTCGGCGGAGTGTACAACTCTTTTGACTCTTTCATGAACTTCTTTTGCTTCGGAGGAGACTTGTCATCTCCGAATGTGATCGGCGTGTGTCTCTTGACGCCCACCGAAGGTTCCTCGTCGGTTAGGGCAGAACGAGTCTGTAATGTGAGAGCGTTGAGTCAAACCGGCCGGAAGAAATTGAAGGAAAAGATTTCTTACTCACGTTATTCTTTCCGACAGGTTTCCAACTCAAACTTATTACACTCTTAAAGCTGGGTGGACTGTGAAATAAATCCTTAATGAGAACGTTTATGTTTGAGGTAGTTTTCAGAGCTACCACTTTCAATCTGTTGTCTTCGGATTTTAATTCTTCCGGAGTTTTCCCGCAGAGTGCTTCCTTCAGCTTTCTTATGTAACCTTGAATGCCCCGCGCGAAATACTGCAACCTGATAAGAAAACGTATTGACGATACCAATTTTCTCTAAATATACATGCGCTCCAAAACTGTACTCTTTTCATGCTTATTAGTTAAGTTCATTATGTTCATTTACCTTATTTTAAAATCTTTGATCTTTTCCGAACTAGAAAGAAACTCAGGACACTGTCGAACCAACTTGTGGAAAGCATACATTAGACATTCAACATGAGAGAACTCCAGTCTTGGCTCAGTTGCTAATTCTGTCCCGTCCGTTGGCGGCAATGGCATGTAAACCTGTCAATGAAACCATTTAGATTCCCTTTGCAAAAGAGGAGATTCCACAAATCAAAAAAAAAAGCTCACCAATAATCTCTGATATATCTGATTGACTTTTTTCTCTGGTTCAGAAATGGCTCCGCAGTAAGTGCAAAGTTCAGCTAAGATTTTCAGCAAATCTAATTCAATAGGACTGTCCTCTTCTGGAGTTAGAATTTTGTCCAGTTGAGGAAGAACTTGTTCACAAATATAACTCACAAAACGAGAGGAATTGATTTGTGTCTGTGAACAATAAAGATAATCAGTCTTACATTCCATACAATACAGTAGAATTATAGTTGATCATACAATAAAATATATAAGCAGTACAATACAATATAGTAATAGATAATCAGTTTTCTATACAATACAAAATTATGATGAAGGAACTAATGAATTACTCAAGCTCTAAACAAAAAATTATTAACAGTTTGATACAGATTAGGGCAAACCATAAAGAAATTTGAACTTACTGAGAAATATGGCAGAGCATGTCTGACACAATTAATTAGTCTGTCTAGGAGTTCAGATTCCTCATCAGCCCCTGGACTGAATGGATGATCAAGTTCAACTTGTTCTGCCACCAAATCCACCAACTCTTGATGACCACTGATGCTTTTCCCCAGTTTGGTTGAGCCCAAAAGTTCCATTAAAACATTGAATTCATTTGCAGTGACATCCTGAAATAATAAATTAAAGCATTTTCCATTTTTTTTGTCTCAAACAAAAGCACTTAAGATCAGCAATATATATTTTAAATATTACCTGCAAAACTTTTTTGATTTCTGTTATCATGAAAGCTTCTGCTTCTGGAGTAATCACATCTTTCCCTAAACTTCTCACTTTCACAGTTAAGAACTTGATGCATTTTTCCCTCACAAAATCCTCACCTGAAAGAATCTGAAAAAGGGCAAAACATTTTATATAATGTAAATGTTTTGTTTGCATTTGTGAGTTTTGCTGAAAAATTGCTCTTGCATGAATACCTGACTGAATAAACCTGCTAAACATCCTTTGGGATCAAATTTCAACAGAGTCATTAGGGAGTTGTTGACAACTGCCAATTCAGAGGGATCTTCAGCTTGCAGAAGCTGAGCCAAAATGTCAGCAATTTTTTGACTAAACTGCTTGTTATCTTTACACAGTGATGGCAAATCTTTGATGGCTTGTTTTCTGGTCTGCAAGTAACACACCAATAATAATGTAAACATTTTCAAGATATTTTAGGCGAATGTAAAATTAAAATGAGTTGGGGACCAAATTAATAACTGAAAAATATTTTTCTCTTACAAAAGCATTCACATGAGTTACTTAAATTTAAATTGGTTAATTATTAAAATAAATACTTACAGCAATATCCTCATCCTCACATAAATCAAACAAACACTCAACAGCCTGATCAGCCAGGGATGGAAAAAACTTGAAAAACCTAGTTATGAACTGAGAAGCAAGCCTTTTTTCTTTTGGAGATCCCTTTACCGCTGTCATTATCTCCATGTACTCTTTTTTGTGCTGCAAAAATTATTTAATTAATGATTAACAATTATGCGGTGCTAACGGTAACTCTGCTCGCGTTAAATCCGAAGGTAAGGAATAGTCTTCACAATTTCAGATCCTCATTTGCTATGTTTAAGAAAAAGATTGTTTGGCCAAGCAAATGCACACTTCGGTTTAAAAATAAATTAATTTTTTGCAAGACAAGTTTTAGAGAAGAGTAAATATTTTTAATAAGTACCTCTCCGATCATATCCTTGGAATCGGCGAGCACCGCAAAGTTCTTGTACAGCTTTTCGATAGAATCCGTACTCATTTTGAAAATATTCCAGTCGCTTAAATCAAAAAAAAAGCTAAATTCATCCACACATATCCCAAATGTTAATTCATTGGAAGCCGCAAATATGAAAGTAAACAGACGCAATATTCCTTTGTTAGGGAGGGGCCCCGAAAAAATTGCTTTTCTGCTCAAAACTAATTTTTGAACGGGATCAGCTATGATCTTTTTAATTTAATAACTGCGATAGCAAATCTCTAAAGAATAAATCAGATTGCAAATCTTTTAATTGGAATTTAACATGAAAAATGGTTTGAATGGAAAGAAATGGGTCAAGCAAACAGCAATAGCAGTTCACCGGATCACATCATACCTGAAACCGTTAGTGTTATTCAAGACGAAGTAATTCGACAAGTGAGAGTTTTCACGGAAATTGCCACTTTAAGCTACGAAGATTTTCAGCATTGCTTAAGCCAACTGAATGAATTGTAAGCGAAAAAACAACTCTTTCAGCCTGTCAAAGAATTTTTAATTAAAATTTTAAAAACGAAGATATTTGATATTTTGCTTATCTGGGAATTTATTTTAGGTCTAAAAAGGTCGCGGATCGTAACGGAAAGCAATTATTATTTGCTGTGAAGAAGGGGACTGATTCAACTGTTCTGTGGAAGGGAACTGTCAAAATAGGTTGTGTGAAAATAGACTCAGAAACCAAAATAATTGAAAGTCACAGATTGTTTAATCTGAATCAGTTTATGAGGATTTTCAAGACTTTAGAATGTCAGTTGACAGCAGCTTTGCAAAGTTCCGAGAAAGAGATTCCAAAATCTTCAACTGCGGTTGAAAATCACATCAAAGAGGATACTTATAGTTCTTCTGATTCAGTGAGTTCTCAAGACTCCAGTTGTTGCTCATCAGGTATGTTACTTAACTTTTCTCCTGCTTTAGCTTTCAAAAGGATTCATAATGTTAAGTAACACTTTTATTAACTCTCAATAATGCTTACTTAGACTTTTTCACCCAAAATAAAATCAATAAAATCAGTTGCAAAATTGATTTCAATGATTTTCTTTTAGACAGTTCAAGTTCATTTAGCAGTGAGGATGAATCATTAAAGAAAGGGGAAGTAACAGCAACTTCCTCCCAACAGCACAAGAGGCCTAGAGACCTCAAACTGAAGGGGTGTTCTGTCAAGGAGCTGACAGCTTCCATGTTGCTGGAGGAAGTTGACAATTTGGCCAATTGTATTGCCAATTCTAGTGACAAATTAGGAGAGTGCTGCATTTGCTTGGAAAGGAAACCAGATGTGATGTTGCCCTGTGCACATGCCTACTGCATGCCCTGCATTGAGAGATGGTGAGCATCAACATGCAAATCTCCTGTTCCGGGGAAAGGTTTTCATTTATGTTTTTCTCCTTCAGGAACACATGGCACAAGACCTGTCCTTTCTGCAGGGAAACACTCAATAATACAGATGACACATGGGTCATATCCGATATCCCTGGCTCTCAAGAGATTGGTGATGAAATCTGTTCAGCACTGATGGACCTCACTTCACCAGAGTGAGAACACCCTGAACAATGTCACAGTATTCTCAACATGAAAAATTATCAGTGCTGAATGCAAAAATGGGAAGAATCATCAACATTTTGCATGAATGATAGCTTCTATGCCAATATTCTATTTAATTACTGACTCTGCAGGAAAATTCATCATAGGGCTTTGACCATATTTTAACTTTTTAAATATTTATTTTATTAACTGAATGACCAGTGTGAGCAAAAACCATAAGTACTGAGTTACCAATTTGAAAGTATTTCTGCTAAGTTTTAGTTGGTGATCCTTCAAGTAGATCATTTTGGTGGCTTACCTTATTTATTAGGTTTATCACCATCAGTTTAAATGGCTCTGTCAGAGAGTATAGTGAAGATTTTGTCTGATGCTCTGCCAGTGTTGCCTTCCTTGGAAAAGCCAATGATGCAACCATTCAGTGACGATATTTAGCATTTCCAATTAAAGATTTTCTGTTCCTAATTCAAATCTCAGACTTGAAGTCTGTAAATGTAAAAATTTTATAAAATGAAAAATATGTATGTACCTGTTAATTTTTCACTCGACGTTTGACGAATACGTAAGCCAAATGGGTTTATGTGAAATGCTAGTTTGTGAAACCTGCAATGATGAATTGTCAAAGTATTAAGAAAAAAATATACAGTAATTTCAAATTTTAGGATATTTATAAATATTATTTTCAATTTAAAAATAAATGAATCTAGATACATTTAGAATCGAAACTGTACAATTTGTCTCAAATTTAATAAAAAAATTGGCATTATGGACGCTGACTCAAATATCGGTTTTACGGCTATCGATTTAGGAAATAATTTCCAAACATTGAATGAATTAAATAACAAAATACTTTATTAAAACTATAAAAAAATTTTGAGTAAAACTGACGAATCATAAAAAGCACCTCGAGACTGCTGAAATATTAGCGAAGCAGAAGTCAGTAAAATGTTTCTGAACTGCTTCTTGGATCGGCGCACCAATAAAATCAGAAAGAAGTCACCAACAAACGGTAACACCATCTTGTATGGTAACAACAACACTCTTTACACTTTTAATGTTGCTGACAAAAATGCTCGTTTAATCTCAGGAATGGGGAAATTGTTTAATTAGTTGAGTGAGTCACGAATGGAAATTACTATTATAAATGGCTAGCAATATATATGTATATATCACAATTAATATTTTCGTTTATTAGGGTTTATTTGTATAACTCGAGCGGTTATCAACAATGACTCTCGATTGTTGATTTTCTTTCTTCCACGGTGTAACCCCAGACTTTTCCCTCCACGGTATCGGATCATGGGTTAAATCCTCCACCGCTTCACATATACATATATACACATACGTAAAAGTTGCATGTAAATATTATACGAAACAGTGGAATTCTGCTTCGTATTGATTTTCTCAATGACTCCATTCGAATGGGGCGAATTAAATGGTCCTCATCTCTTCATTTTTCTCGACATCTTCGCCTTTTCTCTTTGAATGTCTTTCAAATCTTCCAGGATGCCGCATTTCGTGCTGAAAAACTCCTCTTTTGATATCTGGGCGAAGTTCGACACCATGCACTCGTCGTCTGCGTCGTCGTACATTGAATACCTGCGAGGAAAACACGGTCAAACATTTTTCATTCCCTCACGTCTCCCCCACACAAACATAAATGGCGGACAAATGGTTTGCGAGTAAAAAGAATACAACTCTTACTTATTCTTATCGTATTTGAATATTTCTGAGATCACTTTGGAGACTTCTTCCGAGGGGATTTGGTTGTCATCGTCGTCGATGAAGTCCTCCAACTCGGAGTCGTATTCATCCTCGGACTCTATGCGACCTGAAAAAATGGAAAACGTCAACCCGTTGTCTTCGAAGGGGAGTTTGCTCTACTTACGTCTCTTTAAGGCGAGGGCTTTCCGTCGAACGTCGCCGGGGGGGAACCGTTTGGGGCATCGTCCCCGGTTGAGGGACACTCCCCTTCACGATGGGTTTTAAGTCTCGGCGAGCCCCATCCAATTTGAGGCCACTTCTAACGGCGTCGTTTTTCTTCGACCCGGGCGCAAGTTTAGGGGTGGCATTTCCTGATTCTGAACTTTTCACAGCCGTTTTTAGTTTTTGAGTCTGTGAGGCGGGTGTCACTACCGCCGCCCCGTTGTGTTTGTCACTGTTCCTCACTTTTTCACTCTCTTCGAGCAACTTTAACTTCTTCAGGGCCTCGTCCCGTTCCCTGATCAACTGTTCCTTCTCCTTTAGTTTCCTCACGGCTTCATCCCTCTCCCGGATAAGCCTCTCTTTTTCTTTGAGCACCCTCAAAGCCTCGTCCCTCTCCCTCATCAGTCGACTCGTTTCCTCGTCCAACGGTTTCTTTTCCCTCCGCTCATTAGATGTCTGCCCACTCGTGGGTTTCGCCACCTTTTCACTTCGTTTCGACTGACTCGAGCCGACTTTCTCGGGGCTCTTCGTTTTCACGGTGTCCAGCCCGTTCACTCTTTTCGCAGGGGTTGCACTGCCGACTTTTTGCTCCGAATTGGGT
The DNA here is from genome assembly GCA_028293925.1 of Brueelia nebulosa. Classification (NCBI taxonomy): domain Eukaryota; kingdom Metazoa; phylum Arthropoda; class Insecta; order Psocodea; family Philopteridae; genus Brueelia; species Brueelia nebulosa. The sequence goes on from JAQIBA010000037.1 coordinate 312,711, forward strand.
GCACCGACTTTGGGAATTTTCGGGAGGGGTTTCTTCTCATCGGGAGCGGAGTGTTTCTCCCCTTTCTCTAGGTTCTGCAATCGAAGCTCTCTTCGACGCTTCCATTCCTGCATTTTTTCATACTCTATTTTTTGTTTCTTCGTCATGAGAACCTCGGGTTCCTGAGGTTTCTTCGGCTCAAACACGATGGGTTCATACTGCTTCTCCTCTGCTATTTTAAGAAGTTCATGGAAGTCCACGGGTGGCGGCATTGGTTTCTTTTTAATTTTTGGTTTTTCCACCTTCTCTGAAAATAATAAAGACAAGAAGGGTTACAGGTGTTGCAAGAGGAATGATAACACATCGCGCCCACTTACCTTTGCTCTGGTCCAGTGTATCGGCACTGAGGTTTCTATCGGGGGCGCTATAATTTAAACCTAAGTCTTCTTCATCCTCTTCTCTTCTTTCTTTATTCTTTCTCTTCCTTTTATGTGGAAGTTTTTCCTCTTCTTCTTGCCTTAACAGCGCCATTTTTACTCTTTCCTGTCAAATACATAAAAAAGCCTAAATAAATTTATCTCTAAAATCAGATTAACAAATCTGTCCCTATTCTGTCCCTTAAACTGAATCCCTATCAGGTTTTAATAATTGTAAAAGTTGTAATAAAAGCCTAATCTGAACCAGTACAAATGTGAAAAAAAAAATTATTTATAACATCAATAACACAATAAAGGACTTTCCGAAAGCAAATGAGAAAATAAACTTTCTCTCAGTTTTTAATACAGGATAAGTGGTGACCAATTTAAAGGCAATTTACAGTAAACTACTTACTTTAGTATTGGTTAGATTGCTTGCACTTGGTTTTTTGGAGGGAGCAAATTTTGGTGCATCATCTGAAGAAGTACTGTACATTTTTTGAATTAATTTGTTATACAGTTGTGATGAAGACTCTGACACAAAACCATAATCATCTTCATCTGGTTGTGATGGACCTACCAAAAAAGCAAATTAAGACTGAATAAGTGAACTGTCTCCCACATCATAACAATTTAAGTCTTCTGAATATTAAAAATACAGAAATAAACTTTGTAAGCAAATGGATGTTTTATAAGCACAGTTATATCTACCTGCTAAAGTGTCAGCAGTGTTATTCTTATCCACTGCATCTTCCATTACAGATTTGTTGGCACTTTTGGTCCTTTTGAGCATAGTCTGAATTCTCTTATTTGCCTTTGGATCCTTAGCTCTCAGCATCAAAAGCTCCTGCTTTCTCCTTTCTGCCTCCATTTGCTTCCTTTTCTCTTCCTCCTCTTTTCTGGCAAGAAATCTCTGCACCCCTTCTGATAAAACTCTGTCCCTCTCATGTTGCTCTTTGGTTGGAGGTTTAAATTTTGTCTGCAAACATTTCACTGGCTGAAATGAGAAAACAAATTAAGCATTGGTCACAGAGTAATTAGTGAAAAATACACATACATCATAACATCATTAATTAAAACTCTTAATTGGGAATAAAAAGCTGAAAAATCAACTGAACAAATACTGAAGTATGCAACAAAATTTTCAAAAAATGGATTTACGTCAAAATAAATGGACAAATCAAAATATATTTATCAACGAAATTTAACAGATGTAACTATTGTCAAACTTAAAAGTAAAAATAAATTGACAAATCTAATTGAAATGCACCAATCAAAAATTACCATAAATGGTAGTTTTTTTACAAATACAAATTCATCCCGATTTAGACTGAAATAAACTGATGATTGCTAAATCAGCAAGTATGAATGTGAGTATCACAACAGTGCGTACTAAACTCGAAGAAACCAAATGACAATACCTCTTTTTTATGAAGTTCATTTTTTCGGGCGACTCTTAAAATTTTCTCAAAGTCCATGTTACTAAATTAAATATAGGATATCCATGCATTTAATTAGGAGCAAAAAAATATTATATGTGGGGAAATAACACAATGCCCCAAATCGACGTCATCCTCCATATTGAAAGTGTCGGCAGAAAAGTCGTCTGCTACTCATTTTCGCGCCTTTTTTTCTAAACTGACTGAGTCACGATTTGAAGATAACAAAAGACAAAATGTTAAATATTCCCACTCCCGTCCATTTTGATATTAAAAGAACAAGAAAGAAATTTCACAGAAACCTAACATAGGAGCAATCCTTATTCTTTATTCCGTTGCTTTCCATCGAGTGCAATTTTTTATAAAAGCGCTCTCGTACTTAAAAACTCTTAAAATTTTTCAAAGAGTAATATAAACTGAAATATTTAATTTTTATCTTGTTAATAACGTTTCATAATTCCTGATTTCATTTATATAAAATTCGATTTTTATTAAAGCTCATTTTCGATTGTTATTAAAGCTCTGTAATATTTAATTATAAATACATTAAATGAACAGGAGAAGAACGCAGAAAGACGTTCGTGGTAGAAACCCTTTAAAAAGTTAAGTTTGTTGAAGAAAAGAAAAAAACAACCCTGACTATCCAAAATTAAACTTCATAACTATTGCTTTCTTCTCATTTTTAAAAAGTTTTCAGGACATTGAGACAGCGAATCAGTTTTCGATATTTTGCTGAGATTCTTCAGCTTTCTCCTCAACTTTTTGCGTTAAATTGTTTTATCTTTTTTCACAAAAACCCTGAAAATGCTCGGTCACAATTTTTTAGAGTCTTAAAATTTTGAGTAGCTGTTTAAGCCGTGAAACATGCTTTTTTCCTTCATAAGAAACGTAAAAATCACGAGCGAGACTAAATATTGCAATAGTAATAAAGTAATTGATAAAACAAATGTTTTAATTGCTGTTACATTCGGTAAATGCACTTTTTACTTCATTGATAAAATGTTTATACGCAACTTTTATGACCATCAGACGAGGCCTTTCCTGTTGTAACTGTAATAAAAGCAGATTCTCACGTGAGTTTTATTATGAAATGCATTTCATTCATCAAAGTGGACAAAGCTTAAATTTGACATTTTGCTAAATACACAGATTCTGTGTAAATTTTTCCAATTCTTTTAGCAAGAAAAGTTGATTTTTTAATCTCCGCTAAGACCACTTTCACGATTGTCGGGGGAATCATCGGGTTTTTTGCAGACGATGTTACTGCAATGTAAGTGAGGATGGCCCTCAATGCAGAGCGAGTTGTGACCACCTTCGATGGCGACTGGTAGCAGCAAGACAACTCACGGTTTGTAACAGTTTGGTCATCATTAGTATAGTGCACCTCCTCACCGAAACTAATATCAGTCATTGATGGTGACTATGCCACATTCGGCAGTTCACCGCGTTCCGGGCCGTTTCGGGTTTTGACTTTTTTATTACACTTTCCTTCGTTTTGGCCATCTTTTACGGTTCGCAGTTTATTCGATAAAATGTGAAGAATACTTTCATCATCTTCACCGACTCTCGCAAAAGCCGACAGGTATTTTGATCACCTTTCAGTGAAATTTTATTGGAGCGAAACTGATCATAAAGAGCACTTTTATGCGGTCGGTTAAAATTATTTTCGTTTTTGACAAAGCTCCGAAACATTCTGGACACATTTACGATGATTGGACTTAAACAATCCCGCAGAATGCAGAGTTGGGCGCGTTCGGTGTCATTCTGAATGACATTCAGCATGAAAGAATGAAGGGATTACGTGGTGACGTGAGACTGCGGGGGATGATTTTACTTCTGGGGTTGGGATTAGTCCAGGTCCTGTATTGTCGCCGCTAACAAAGACCGGAAGAAAGAAAGCGACACGTAATTTATACGCTTTTAAACGCAAAGTTGTTTTCGTGGCAATAGAAATCGTTTGAAGGTTTGTTGGTCGTCCCGAAGAAGACGCATTTGAATGAGGGGTCCTCATGGGCGAAAAAATGCAAATTGTTATCTAAGCCTCACTCGAATATGGTTACTGTGACCCGAGGAGAAATTTTCTCTTGAGTAGGTGATGTTCCAAAATGAAGGGCTTCGTTAGGAGGCAAGGATTGAGTAGTTTCGTTAAGAATTAATGTGCAAAGAATCATTAATGTGCATATCCTCGATGCATTCTTACTGTCGTTCTCGTCAGCTGAATTTTCCGACAAATTCAAAACAAAAAACTTGTCGACCTTGACTAGGCAAAATGTGGCGCAAATTTCGTTTTTATTAGTTTATAATTGGGTCGTACAGTGCGTAAATTGGTAGAGAGGAGGACACAACTGGTCTTTGCGTGTCCGTGCATTGAGAGAACTTTTCCAAAAGCAGCCAATTGCAACCCCTGCAAGCTCGTTTCATTCAGCGAGCCGATGTCCAACCACTTTTCCTGGCATTAATAGATACCAATGTCTTCTTCCTGGGTGCATCCCACCCTCTATCCTTTCATTTTGGAACTTGCTGCGCTCTTTTCTCTCGCACTAGTGATTAATATTGAGCGATCCTGCTGAATTATTCGGCAATGGACCTTTGGAGTGGTTCTTTCAAGCCGGTCTTTGGCTGCCCCATCGTTCGTCACCAATTCTCATTTCAAAGGTTTGTTTATACAATGATAATCTCGAATTGTTCCTCGTGACCAGAAGTGATTACGATATCGCGCGGTTTCTTTTCAAATAAATAAACTATTTCTGCGTTCACATTGACTGTTTGCTCAAAGCGGACAGGTCAGCTGCAAACGAATTCTCAACCATTATGACTTTCCAATTTGAAGATGAATGGACAAAACAATGCGCCATAAACTGTTGGGAGTTGTGTATGAGGTGAAGTACTTATACTTTCTTTCAAGGAAAATTGTGTATGGAATGAGTGAAAGAAGTGTGTTTTTTTATCGTTGTGTCATTCGAGCTTTTACTCGGATTAAATTCCTGTTTGAATGAGTCTGAATGGAAACAATTTCTCATGTAATCGCTGGAATTTGGTGTTTGTTGTTTTGATTTGAAAAAAATTTGCAGTGGGTTTCTTCAAGGAATAAACAGAAGTCCAGACCTTTCATTAGATAATGTGACTTCCTTAATTTAAAATATACTGAGTTGTAATAATTCCTTGGAAGGAAACCGTGGCACTGAAATTGTGAAACATAAGTACGAACTTCATTGGCCGGAGGTCAAAAGTGGGGGGAAGTTTGCGTGAATGGACTGCAGTGCTATAAAACTTGTCACCGGTGCAAAATAGTGATTGAAAAGAGTCTTATCATAATGAAGAGATAAGCACTTGGCTGCATTCAGTCAGTCGATTACTCGTTGAAGGTATTGTAGGTAAGTAGGGAAAACAGCATCGGACTGCGGCCAAACTCAGCATCGGACAGTGCACCGAGTATTTCATTCCGATTTTTATAAGAAAATTGAAGGTTTTGTTTAGGAGTCACGTTTTGAGAGCTTTCGGTTATCGTCCTTGAGCGAAGCTCATTAATGGTAAATTGTAATTGTGCGGAAGACCATTCAGATACCACAAAAACGATTTATATGAGCTGTGATTCTGCTGCAGATCTCAGTTCAGTCTAAGACTTCTTGTGTAGTGCTGGAAAACACAGTCAACCGCCGTAAAAGTAAATGAGGGTCGCCGAGTTGTTTAGTTTTTTCGAAGGCGGTGTGAACCGCCGATTAACACAGTTAAAACCTGACCGGGGGGGCTGCCCTTGAGAAAAACCTCTGACCCGGGTACGAAAAGTTGCTTTTGGGAACCGGAAAGAAAACCAGTTGACATCGACGCAAGAATGCGGACTTTGGAACGAGCAGAAGTCCTGGAGACACTCGTGTTTCTTATCAGGAAGAACACATAGAACAGATAAACACGGTGCATTGCGATACAGATATGCGGCTTACGGTTATCTAACCACGCGGTGCCACCGATCGCCAGACCGTTTCGTTATTCGGCCATTCGTTTGAGTACTGTTATTTTCCGCAGCCACGTTTGATTTCATTTATACGTGTGGTTTACACCGATCCCATTTCTTTTCTCGGTTTTCCCAACGGAAATTTTCTTTTTTTTTTTTTCAAGGTGGAATGGCTTTCAAAGAATGCTTCCAGAAGTTTCGCCCGGTCCAGCTTTACATCGTTCTGGTGCTCACGGCAGTTTTCTTCGCCGTGGAACTCATCATCAGTCATTTCACCCATTCTTTGACTCTCCTGGTTGACTCGTACCATATGCTTTGTAATATTATTGCTCTGACCGGATGCATCATAACAATGAAGGTAAGGGTAGGTGGGAATTTACTCTCCGGGGAAAGTCTGGAAGCGAAAAATAGTTTGGATTCGAAATCCAGCAATCTGTTTCTCGGGTCGAGTTGACATTTTCAATTTGGGAAGCTGTGTGTGTGAGGAAGACTTAAGACAGTCCAAATTGAGGGCCAAGTTCACTTTCCATTGAACGCAAGTGTAAAGTAGGGCTGCAGGTCGTACTCGGGGAAGAACAAAACCCGGACAACCGGCGAACCGTAAAAGTGTAATTAACAGGTGCCCACAGGTGAAAACGTCACACCGCTTTGCTTTACACCCATTTCCCATTTTAACGGTGAAATGACTTCTGCAATTTTGCATCATCCCTTTCCTCCCCAAAACGTGAACACACACCGATTTTTGACGGCGTCACTTTTACAGATTGTTTGCTATCGGGGAAAGAATAGTGATTCTGAGAAGTGTAGATATTTATCGGGATTAAGTTTAAACTGGTAGGTGAACTCAAAGAGCGAAGGCGAAGGTCTTAACGAGGGCAGTAGTCGTCTGCATGTGTTGTATGTCGGCCAAATGAAGCACCTGTCAGTGAGGATTCGTCTTGGTCGTCTCCCACTGTTCGTTTCTTTTTTGTCAATACTCGAATCAAAGTTTTTTGTGAGTTGCTGCTCCCAATGTCAGGAGATTAAGCTGTTCTCGCGAAAATTGGAGAGGAATAAAAGGATTTTTGTCCGAAAGTAGTACAATTCATATGCAATCGTTCGTACTCTCATAATCCCTTTCATTTCTCATAATCTGAAGCGGAGTAATTAGAATTCATTGTCGATTAATAATTAAACTTAATAATAATATATTTGAACGCAGTCATTAAAACAGACAATAAAGAGATATGAGTCGTTCTGCGAATTCTCTATTTGATTATGGGTTGTGAGCACTGGGATGTAAAAATTCCGGGTTTATACATTAGGATTTGTAGACACTTTTAAGTCACAAATAAGGGGGCTAACTAAATATGCAACAATGTTATCTCCAATTGAACCCGCATGAAACTGCAAATTATTGCGAACTCAGAGTCGATTTTTCGGAACACCGGAAAAAATTCGCTTCCAACAAAAATTATGCAATCTGCTGACCATAATTACGGAGTTTGTGCATGAAAATTTTTGACAAAGCCCATTAAATCTGGCCACGTGTAAAGTGAAAGTTTCCATCCGCTATCCACGATCGATCGAAATTCAAATCAGACCCTGAAGAAAGTGTCTCCAATCCGTAAATGATCATCTGCAGGTCGGCATGCGAACACCCAGAGAGACCCTAAGCCTCGCACCCTAGCGCCGCCCATACTTACCTTACATGAGGTCCGTGGGGCTTTCCCCGACCACTGAATGTATATGTGTACGTCTTTTGCGCATAACCCTTTGACTGTTCTGATGTTCAAGATAACTAATATTAGAAATGATTTTTTCTAGAAATTTCATTCGGACTCCGAGGAAGAGAAGTGTCACAAAGATGGGCAAAGGAAGTCTACAGGAGACATCGAAATAAGGAGAGATAATGGCGATGTAAGTAGACGCTATTCATAGTTTTGTGATCAGCACCCCTGATAATTCTGTCGTCTGCAGGTGTCCAGAAATTCTCAACCCGAAAGCTCCCTAAGGAACACCTTCGGCTGGGCGAGGATCGACATCCTGGTCATGCTCATAGGTTGCATATTCCTAGGCTCGCTTTGCTTCAGCGTTTTGGTGGAAGCCGTCCAAACCCTCATCCACATTGACCACCAGGACGAAATGCACTTCCCCCTCATTGTCCTCATGGTCGCAGCCGCCGGACTCCTCCTCAACGGCTTCTGCTACTCTCTCATCGGAGGTGACACTCCAACCGCACATTCCACCACCCCTGTTTCTCCCCTGACAGTTTGCCACCTTTCTAGGCTACACTTTCCATCAGGGCAGCTACCTGCATGTGACTGAGCACGGGGAGGTCATCCTGGAAAGGTCCGTGACGATCGATTCACTGAGGAACGGTCAGAGGCGGTTGTCGTCGCAGTCCAGAAAAACGGCTCCTCCCTCGGGGTTTTCTCCCTCTCGGAGACAGGGGTTGAGGGAGATGCTGCGGGATATAATGGGTGAGCCATCTTGAAGGGCTTCATCTTCCCGTTCTGGCCACTCACCGCCATTTTCTTTCCAGGCTGCATTTACGTGATTGCCTGCGGGCTGGTGGTTTACTTCATGACGGGACACCACTTGGCCAAGTACTTAGATCCGATCATCTCCATAATGTCGGCTGTTTCTCTGCTATTGCTGAGCTACCCGTACAGTGAGTGTTGTTTTCATGGAAGAGGACTTAATTTTGCAGAGTGAGAGAGAATTGAATTGTTTTCAGTGAAGGAATCCGGACTGATTCTTCTACAGACGATCCCCGATGACATCAACATTGACACGTTGCAGTGTCAGCTCTTGAAAGCTTTCCCCGACATTGTAAACGTCCACGATTTCCACGTATGGCAGTTAACCGCCGAAAAAGTGTTTTCCACAGCTCATATAATTTTCGTCAATCCTTCGGTAGGTTTTATTCACGACTACAATACTCCAAGAAAGGCACTCTTAAATAAGAATTTTCCGATTGCAGGATTACTTGCGGGTGAGCAAGGAAATGACCAAGTTTTTCAATGAGCAGGGAATAACGCAGATAACAATACAGGCGGAATTTCTGCCCGAAGCGACGCAAAAAGTCAGCAGTTCCATATCCAAACCCTGCCTGATGCAGTGCATGGCGGAAGAGTGTCGCAAAAGGCACTGCTGCGTCCGAAAAAAAGACTCCCAGGAGGAAGCTCAGCTCCAAGCTGTAACAGTGCAAAGCTCCGAGGGCCGAACAGTTGACAACACACATAAAGCATCAGCCCAAGAAGTCGTGTAGTGGTCTCAGCAAAGACTTTCCCAAGTGGATGATGCGGACGATTATTTATTACAAGACTGACATTAGTTTTAAGCCGATAAATTGACTCATGAGTAATTTCATTAGAAATACATTTGAGAGCAGAGCTGGACCACTAAATACCTGGAAACCTTCCAGTTGCAATTCTATATTGATGGCGATACCAAAATTAATCAAAAAAGGGGGAGCAACTTCAATCAAATCTTATTGACCGGATGCCAATTAAGGTGTGGTTATTTTTTTATAAATATTATTGCCACTTGTGTAATTAACCTTTAATCTCTAGCCCAGAAGCAGTGGTTTCTACTTTACCAAGAAAAATAACATCATCCCATAAATGCCTGTGAGCTATTTTGATATTTCTTCTAGCACACACAACGTTAAAAAGCTAAAAAAAACTGACTAAATTTCTATGTCAAACAAACACAAAAAGCACCCTCCACCCCCGCCCTCAACTAAAGCAAAAGAAATGCACTCCTATGGTAAATTGTTTGCGCTGAGCACTTTTGACTGGACTTTTAAGAAAAGCTTCAATGCCGTTTGAGTCACATAAAAAATATATTATTACATATGAAAAGTGAAACGTCACCGAGGCAGGGGAGGACGAAGGGGTGAATCGGTAATATTCAGTCGCAATCCGGACGTTCGGTGCTTCGCTTTGAGGGCGTTCGCTTCTCTTCAAATGCCCAACTCATTTCTCTGACTTTCACACCGGTGGCTCATCTGAGCCAGAGGGAGTGAATGAGTGTACCTTGGTCGACAGCTTTTTTCTGTTCTTTTGCTCGACTCCCCGTTCCGTCCAGGCTTTCTTCTGTTTGGATACTAAGTTCCCCTCTCCTCTGTGTAACTGTCCGATTGAAAAGGTTCACACGCGGGTTCGTCTTATCGTGAGGGAAAGTGATTTGCTTCCTGTGATGTTAAACGCCATTTACCAAAGGGACGTCCGACATTTTCAGGTTTTGTATTTGGGGAGTTGTTAGTGGTGATGGAAGAACAGGTAAACGGGAACAGTACTCTTAACTTTATTCGCACTGTGCTCCTGGGCCTCTGTGCCAACTTCAGTGACCAGTACAAACCTCAGGAGAACTGGACCTGCGAATTCAGGTCTGAATATTACTACGGGCTAAAAGCTTTAAAAGGGAAATTATTCAATTTCACAACGCTTCAGGTATGAAACGAAATTTACCCGAGTCGGTTTGCCTTGCTCTGAACTGTCCGCTCTCGATTTCAGAGATTACCCCTTTCCGGAGTGGTTTTGGACGAAAACGGCCAGCTGAGGGGCACCGGAATAGCTTTCGATCTCATACACGAAATCCAAGAAAAAGTCGGATTTTACTATAACATCACTTTGCCGAAAGAAAACGAAGTCGGAAACGAAAACTCGGGCATCATAAAAATGTTGAAGAATAAGGTAATGCCCTCTGGTGGCCAAAAGATCATTTTTCTCTCTGTGCTGCAGAACCTCTTGTTCTAAAACGAGTGCAGCAATCGATGATTATAATGCAGGAAGTGGACATGGCAGTAGCCTTCATCCCCATGACTCAGCTGTTCCGTGATCTGGTTTCCTTCTCCTCGGCGTTGGCAGAGTTCGAGTGGGTCCTGTTCATGGCGAGGCCTTCAGCTTCTGCCAGCGGATCGGGACTCTTAGCTCCCTTCCAAGAAACGGTGATTTTCCACGACAACCTCAATTAACCGGTCAGGCCCTGGACATTTTGCCTTTCAATGCACCGCTACTTCCAGGTGTGGATGTTCATTCTCGCTTCCTTGATCATTGCCGGTCCGGTGATGTACTTCATCACCTACATGAGGAGGAAAATTTCCTGGGAGGAGAACACGAGGAGCAGGGCGTACTCCCTGGGGATGTGCTTCTGGTTCGTGTATGGGGCCCTCATGAAGCAGGGATCGACCTTAAACCCCGCCTACGGTGAGCCTTCTGGGAAATCGATTAACTACTTTTCAATATTGCTCTTCTCCACCGCAAATATTTACTCGGCAATCACGAAAACTTTTCGCCTTTATTTTATCACAATAGAATAACTGATGAAAGCTCTTGAAAGGAAAAAATTTAGAGCGGCGTCCGAGCGAAATGAACTTTCCTGCATTCAAACCCTTTTCAAAGACGTCATAATCACAATCTGTTTCCTGAAAAACTAAAACACCTCATTAATGCCATTGCACTTAAGTGACATAAATATTACACAAATTATGTCTATTGAAAACAACAAGAACAAAATCCTTTTCGCTGGAGAGTTTCACCTAAATTAAGTTCATTCATTATAAAATGAAGTTCACGTCTATGCTTCTTGCACCAGAAAATCCTAAAAAATTAGAAAAAAACCTTAAAGCACAACCACGAGCGGCCTTATTGTCTTCAGCATTCTCGAAAAATGGGTAAATAACAACAAATCGATAAAGAATAACAATTTGATGAGCAAATTTTAACCCTTTTGGTAGTCGACTTGGATTTTTCGACTTCTGTTGTAAGCATACAGAGGAATACAACCTCTTCACAACAGATTTGTTATCTTGGGATGATTATCATGTCTTTCTGAAAGTTCACATGGTCAATCTACCTTCGAGATTCGTCTGCTGATAAGCCGAGTTTCCTGTACTTATTCCTTTCCGAAATTGATTTTCCATGAAAAAGTTGCGTGATTTGAAGCAATGAATGCGACAATTTCAATGTGTGCATTTACATTATAAAAGAATATTTGTTTTCATTAGTTGTACTACGGTAAACCAATTAATGGCCACTGATGATTTTTTTATTATGCAAAATATGGTTTTTTTATGAAGCACCCCGACCTTGAATCTAAAAGCTTTTTTTCTTTTATTAAAGGTTAAAAACCAAGGAAATAACTGCTTCTTTTTCGATACAAAACGTCTTAAGCCTAACGAAGAAATCTCTATTGGTGATCTTTTCAAGGGGTTGTCTTTTTATCATTGTTGGCAGGAAAAGAATTTCTCTTTCCACCCCTGTTTCTTCTCAATTTTCCCCTTCTGCAGAAGGAACCTATTTTTTTATTCGCACTTATGGTGAAAATGAACGACTTGGGCAAGTCACTCTAGGCATTGTATCTTCGATGGACACCAAATGCATTTTGAAAAAATCCATTTGCTTTGTTCGCTAAATCATAAAAAACTGTGACAAGGTGTCAAAAAGAACGATCAATAATCAATAACTGCAGTGAAAAACAATTTTCGGATCCGCCCCAATTATTTTTTATCTTTCTAAGGCGAGTGACCTCGCTTTTCACAAGGTACAATGGAAACGTGGCCGAGAGAGCCTTTGCAAACTCTGCTCGTTTTGCAGACTCATCCAGGCTGTTCTTCGCCACCTGGTGGATATTCATTACGATCCTGACGTCCTTTTACACGGCGAACCTGACGGCTTTCATGACGTTGTCGCAGTTCACCCTGACCATCCAGACCACGAGAGATATATATGTGCACCACCGGCACTGGATGGCCGACAAGGGCGGATACGAAGAAACCCTTATTTCGGTGAGCGACAGCACTCAAATTTATCTCCTCATCTCCTTTTATCTTCATCTTATCATTTTCGTGTTTTTAGAGTGAAAACACATTCGATTATTTGAAGGAAACGATTCCGAAATATGGTCAGTTCATCTCGGCTCCTCTGGAACAACGCCTCCAAAGGGTGCTGAAAGGTGAGTGATCGGGGGGTAGTTTCACTGCAGTATAAACCAAACTATTATCGCACCTCTGCAAGCCACTTACAATAATAATATAACAAATAAATATAAATTATATGTCATGTTTTTTAAACTCTTAAACTACTGAATCTACTTTTAAAATAAAATTTTACGGTTTATTTATCGCATGCAATAAATTTTATGGCTTTACCAAAGCTAAAACAGATTTTCATAAATTACACACAAATAAAGATAAACCTTTTAAGTGTGGTAGAAGATTTGTCAACTTTTATGTAACTCTGTATTTTTTAGGTGACATTTACGTAACCGAGAAACGTCATGCAGAGATTATAATGATGAAAGACTACCTGAACAAAACCAGAAACAACATCCTGGAAAGCAAAAGATGTACTTTTGTTTTGACTCCGAAATCTATTTGGGCCCAACCCATGGGCTTCGCTTATCATAAGGACAGCCAACTCAAGCACCTCTTCGATCCCATGTAAGGAATATACTGGCACACAAGTTGAGGAAACCTGTTAGGAGGTGATCTGTTGCAAAATGAAATGCTTTTCAGGCTCACATCCCTAATGAGAGGAGGTATCATAACGCACCTGTTAGACGAAGCGTTGCCCATAACGTCCATTTGTCCTCTGAATTTGGCAAACAGGGAAAGAAAACTTATGAATTCGGATTTGGCGACGACTTATAAAACAGTGGCCATAGGTTTTGGCTCGGCCTTAACTGCATTTATAGGAGAAGTTATTTTCAGGTGAGTCAATTATAATTTTCAGCGAATGGGTGGATCAGACTGCTGCTCCTTAGGCCAAAAGCACCCACAACTTTTTTAGAATCCAATTAAACTGTGTTTAATTTTTCAGGTTCATTAATAAGAGAGAAACAGAGAAAAAACACAAATTTCGATCAGCAGCAGTTGAAAATGTCAAACCCTTTATGTCAAACTTGCTCTTAGTGAATGAATACTCATCTGGAACCAAACTGAATGATAATTTAGTGATATCTCAGTACTATAAAGAAATAACACCATTTAGATATGGATATAATCATATGTTGAATCCAGAAAAACAAAATGAATTAATAGTGCCTCAAAAGCAATCAAACAATATTTTATTCCATTATACACAGTGATTTGTGAACTTTTATTTTATTTATTTGATTCCTATTTAGGGAGGGACTAATCTTGGTCTAATTGCCTACAATTCATTAATTCAAACGAATCTTTCCTTCATCTTTAACAACTGTTTTCCAAAAATTAAACGCAAAATCATTCTGCTCTAAAACCAGTCTCAATTCATAACGGTTTTCGGCCGTTACGTAATTCGGGGCCGAATGAAAACAAGCAATAATTTCTGAATTGAAAAAATGAGAACAGAGTACAATTCACCATTCGATTGAGGCAAGTAGTAATCATAAATAAAGCTCAGGGCCAGTCTTTGGATTGTGTTTTACAGGGACAATCATACATTGTGTGTTGCAAAGTCGAACTAATCAGACTATGCGGACATTAGTAAAACCAAAAGAACTGTTATAAAATAAAACCAAATCACATGTTTTTACGTGTGATTTATTTTAATTTAACCGAACCTACCCACTGGTACCTGTACTCGAATAGAGCTGATAATAATTTAATTTTTCTAAAAAGGAGGGAGACAAGAATCAGTTCTCAAAGGATATTCAAATTAATTCTCCCGCTTCCTGAAGTTAAGAGGGTTGGTTTTTTTGGGCCCTGTTATTTCCTCTATGTTGGTAGGAAACATTAGTTGCCGCCACTTTATACCTGTCGTTAATAAGTAATATGAAATGAGAGATGGAACCGAAGAAAAAGAAACTGTGTGAATATGGAGCAAAATGTTACAGAAAAAATCCTCAGCATTTGGAGGAATATTCTCATCCAAATAGAAGAGATGTAAGTTTTAACCGTTTGTGCCGTTTTAATATATATTGTTGATTTAGCACCTGAAGTTGGATACTTTTTTATTTAGGAATCTCCGATTGATATTCACTCAAAAGAAACAGTTCAAATGAAGGACGTTAAAAGGGAAACCAGAAATTCTCCAAACAAAAAAATGAAACAAACAACTTTAACCTTTCCTAAAAAATGTGATTATTCTTCTGCACCCAAAATTCAAACTTCTGAGGGGTTAAAGAAAAAAGTAGTCGTGAAAAATGATAAGGTAATGGAAAAGTTTTTGATCAGTTATGGACGATTAAATTAATTAAGAGTTTATTTCCATATTTTAGAAAGAGTCAACGTATAAGAATTCGCCTCGAAACAATAGACTCACTCATGCAAAGGCTTTAAAAAGAAAGAGGAAAAATTCAGATTCAGAGAAAAACAAGCCAAAAATTTTAGTCCAAAGCACTGACACTAAAGCAGCCAATTTTATGAGTAGTAGTAGCAGCAGAGATGGTAGGTTTAAAAAGCTTAGCCAGAATTATCAAGGTTTTTATAGACAAATTTTTAAAATTAACTATTACCTTATGTTTTTTGGGAATTCTCACTGAAAAGCCTTTTATCCCTGATTATGAAATTATTTGATAAATTTCACATTTTTAGTTTCAGAAAGTGACAAAAGAGTTGAAAGCATTCCAGGCAGTTTTACAAGTGAAACAAATCCTCTGCCAAATTTGGTGGATGTAAAAGATAAATCAAATGGTGAGATAATTAAAACTCTATTTCTGGTTGAAATGCCTTCTGATTTTTACAGTTTTTATGACTTTTGTAAGTCTCTGAATGAAAGTGATCCAGAAAAGGCTTTAGAAATTTGTGAGTTGAAATTAGCTGGACCATTTGATGTTTTATCAGGTAAATCATAAACAAATTTTTTAAATTTTTAAGGGGAAGAGACCTCTAATATTATACTCAATGTGATAATAGTCAGGCATAATTTAAAATCTCTTTTGCTTCCTTTCACTACATTAATAAACTCTTTAAGTTTTATTTTAGTTTTTTCAATTTGTTTTTGTACAGGACAAGTTGACACACTCTTGTGGAATAAATTTTCTATATCCCTGTATATTATTTCAGATTTCAGTATTCTGTAGATGGTGGGGTTTTGTTCCTTTTACTTCCTTAATGCCTTTACTCAGAGGATCCAAAATATTAATGCAGGTTACAGAACAACTTTCAAAGCACAGGAGTGACTGAAGGCTTTAGACTAACCTATAACTTATTTCAGGTAAAATGAATTATTCAATTGACAAAGATTTGTTCCTCTGCCATTGGAGGTTTTATTATGATCCCCCAGAATTTCAAACTGTTCTGGTGAAAGAGTCAGGAGGATTTCATATTGGTTATTGGAGAGATGAACCCAATCAAAGTCCAGTTTTTTTGGCTAGTAATAACTCTGATAAAGATTACACCTTTAAGATTGAGGCAGAGAATACTTTTGGAACTGTTTTGTAAGAATTCTCTGAGTTATTTTATTTCTAGATAAAATGACTAACCAAAACAGAGAGATATTTATTAATGTTGTTGCTTTTTATTGAAAATTATGGGCCAATTGTAATTTTCTCTTTATAAATAATCCTTTTAGTTGGAGGTTTTATACCTTTTTGTTTCAGCCATTACATGAATAATTTCATGAAAAGTTGTGATCCATTTAAGAAAACAAAAATTATAACTCTTCAAAAGGCTTTGAGTAATTGGGCTGGGAAGAATAAATTCTCATTGGAGATGAACACCAGCAAAATGAAGGAGAGGCAGAAAAAGGTTGTGGCAAAAACATTTCATGGTGCAGGCATTGTAGTGCCAGTTCAGCCAAAAACTCAAGTTGGATATCGCCCCTTAATAGAAACTCAAGGTATTTTACATCTCAATTTCTGGTCTTTTTCCATGTGGTAAATGTGACATTTTTGTGGTTTTCAGCAAATCTGAAAAGGATTCTCAAGCTAATAATGGAAGCAGATGATGAGGAAGAGAAAGAGTCCACCTGGGAAAATCTTCAGCCATTGATCACAGCTGCTAATATAGCAAATGATGAGTGTGATTTTGGGAACAGGTGAGAAATTTTATCTCCCACTGTAGTTTCCCTCCTTTTCCATTGTCATATGCTCCTTTTCTTGTACTTTAAGGCCATAAAATAAGGTAATGAGAGTGATGTTTGTTTCCAGTTTGGAATTGGGCATTGATTTATTCTGTGTGGGTTCGCCAATATTCCATAAAACTGTTGAGCACCTCTTATCTACTGCTTATTCACTGCTTGACAGGGTTGAATTTGATAAAATTCTCAAAGCACATTTGAAATTCAGGAGAAAAGGTAATGATCTGAGTGTTTCTGATAAGGGCTAAACAAGGCTTTCTTAAGCAACAGAACAAATTGTGTGAAAAATTCTAATTAAATTAACAAATAATGTTTTTTTTTTGATAGTTTTCTTTTATTTATAAAAAAACCTGAACAATATAATTTTTTTAACAATTTTTTTCAGTTTTAATAAAAGTTTAACAAGTTTGTTGTCTTCTGATGGA
Source organism: Brueelia nebulosa (assembly GCA_028293925.1). NCBI lineage: Eukaryota > Metazoa > Arthropoda > Insecta > Psocodea > Philopteridae > Brueelia > Brueelia nebulosa. The sequence continues at coordinate 329,913 of JAQIBA010000037.1, forward strand.
CACTTTTATTTTGTCATGTCATTACAGACCTTTTCCCATACAGAAGAGACAGTCAGGCTCTAAGGGAGTACAAAATTTGGTGAATACATGGTAAGAGTATTAACTATCCAAACAAAGGGTTATTAAAACAGTGTCTTTTTATTTTTTAATTAACAGTGCCTGGAACACCCTATGGCTCTCTTTAGGCAGTCTTTTGATTTATCCAAGGTAAGATATATAAAAATAGAAAAGGTGAAGGATTATTTTTTGAACATTGCAGAGATCATCTGAAAGGGAAATAAACTACTTATAAGACAGTCTGTCTCAAGGAGAAGAAATTATTAATGATCCCTATAAACAAAGCATTGGAGCATTTGAGTCTCTCGATTTGTGGAAAGATGCATTCTGTTGCAAATGTCTTCTCACAGCATTGTCCAAAATAATCTGTATATTCTTGCACCCATCTAGGGCTGTATTGATAACTTTCTCTAAGTGGTCCAAGTGAAACCTTTGTGACATTTCCATCAGTGCAATCTGAAAAAGAATCGAAACTAAGTGGGACAAACAAACTCCAGAGTATGAGCTGATGTGAAAATGTTGCACCTTTCCTGCCAAGGGCAGAGCTGCTATGGTCAAAGTGGGGCCCCCACTGGACTCTTCCAAATGACTGATATCAACCATGGGTATGTTGTTATTGGCTAAACTTGCAGTACAGGAAGTCACATACTCCTTTAATGGGATTCCTGCATCAATCAAAGCCAGAGTGGATGCATTTATGGCTGCACTGTAGTTTCCTCCATCAGCCTGTAATATCTAAAATTAATTGCAATGAGTAAAGCAAACAACAATTGAAGGCAAAGCTATCCAGTTGCGTTTTTGCTCTTGGTAGTAGACATCCAAAGATTTATCTATTACCTAGAGTTTGGCCTCACATTATTTCATTTGCATTAAAAGTACTTGACTATTACAGTTACCTCTACAAAAATATCGATCTGACTTTTAGGATATAATTCGGTTTTAATAGCTGCACTGAGTGCCTGACGTAAATGTATTGACATCTCCTGACTCTTTCGATCTCCTCTGGGTCTTTTTTTTCTTTCCCCTGTACTAAACACTGCCATCGAAAACTGGCAATTAATTACTGCTGCATCTAAAAGAGGCTTCGATCGCCCTCTGGGCTGTAAGAAAAATAAGCCATATAATCTTTGAAATCTAAGTTTCATTGATTGTATGCTGTCTCGGTAACCTGATGAGGTCCATAGACGGCCGCCAAAACTTTGGTGTTTCCTTGCTCGATATAAGCACTGCCGTCTGCCTGACTAAAAACTCCTAATTTGCACCGAATTTGCCTCAATTCGTTTGGCCTCCTGCCATCTAATCTCAAGCCCTGGCCTGATATTAATTCAGTCATTTTCAATCACCGGCTTCAATCATTTGCAAAGAGAACTGTGTTCGACAAGTGGCCAAGGTTTTCAAAATTCATAACCTTGGAATGAGAAACACTTTTTCAGGGCCCTTTTTTGGCGCGTTGTCTGGGTAACTCCATGGAAGTTTATTTTAACTTTTTCGAACAAAACCTGACAATTTAAAAAAAACGTTATCCCTTGCCTGAAAAAAGGGAAAGCAGCTGTGAGCGTAAAAAATAAAATTATTCAGGTAGGTGTCACTTATATTTTATAATTTTTTTCGTACTATTAATCCCAGAATTGATTAAAAGACCCTGATTAAAAGAAAGAATCATTTGTAACAGGTGAAGAATAGAGGTTTTTAACTAAACCTAAACTATAAAAAGCTTGTTTGACTAAAAATATTATTTATGGGTTAGGCGTTAAAATGGCCCCGAAGCCGTACAGCGACAAAGCTCCCTTACCAAATGACTCTGTCAATGACGCCTTGTCGGAAGGATCACCTCAGATCTTCCCGGAAACTCAGTCACTCAGCGGATCGACCACTCCATCTCCAACACTACAAGAAGAAGTTACCATTGAACCACTGTTGGACACTGTGGTTATGCAAGAACCAAGCAGAAGCCCTGATTTCGTGGGAATCACGCCCTGTTATCCCAGTCCAGGAGACATCATGCCGTACGACCATTCACTTCCGGACTTTATCGTAATAATTAAAAAAAAATAAAGATAAATAATTCACTGACGTTTTTCTGACAGCTTTCTAAATTTCAGAGGCAAATAACAAATCAGCCGAATCTGGCCAACCTTCAGGCACTGAGTCTCAGAGTAATTTCAACACTTATAAGTTTGCATAGAATGTCTTCATATTTGCCCAACCTCAGGGAACTTGACTTAGAAGGAAGCGTTTTAAATTCTCTAAGGTACTTTTAAAAAGCTAACCCGATTTGCCTTTTACCCAATCTAACGGACCTCTTTTTCCACCACAGGGATATCGGATGCAGCCTTAAAAATTTGGAAATCCTCAAAGTAGGTCGCTGTCAGTTGGAATCGCTGGACGGAACGTTCGGATTATCCACTTTAAAAGAGCTCTACGCTCAAAAGAATTTCATAAACGACGTGAGCCCCTGCTCAAATTTGCCTCATATTCGCCATATAGACGTCTCGGGGTGAGAGAGTCTTTCATTTGCTCGTAGAGTCATCGCAGTCGTCACTTCCTGTCTTCTCTTTCGCAGAAACAGAATCCGAAACATCAGCTACGCCGGTTTTTTGTCGGTCTGCAGCAAACTGAAGAGTATAGTATTTACTGAAAATCCGGCAACTGAAGTGCCCGATTATAGAAAACATGTTCGCAGAATTCTTCCTCAGCTGGAAACTCTCGATGGCATCTCCATTGTTAATGAAGGTGAGGTTTTAACTCCCCACTCACTGGTAAATACAAACAGGTTTGTGAAGAGCAATACAGAGATAAATATTCGGATGCTGCAGATGAATTCAAAGAAGCAAAATCAATGGAAAACAGTTGTGAAGAGTCCGACAGCAGTTCAACGGGGATTCCTGACTTCTCATCTGTGAGCCCGAGTGACAGCCTGAACAATTTCTTCGACTCGGAAGAAGATTTCTCCGTCTTGGATAAAAGAAACAAGCATGCCAAAAATTTGGCCAGCCAAGATCAGGTCGAGGCTACTGCTAATGAATCGCTCGATGGCGCCGTCTCTTCCCAAGTGCAGGATGATTCTCAAAAGCTCATTTCGTCTAACCAAGGTTTGCTTTCTTCATTCGATTTCCAATAATTCAGGGGGTTTTTCTAATACTGTAATCGTGACGAAGAAGATTTTTTGGGATTTGCTATATATTTATTGTTGCACCAACGCAAAAAGCAACAAGGAATTGTTCTACTTGTCGAACCACGAGCGCAATGCCCAAATCAAATTTGTTTCAGTGAAAAACGTCCTTTTGGAGCAGTCAAAGATTATTGAAAACAGAAATATGAGTTCAAAGCAAAAATGCAAGAGTATGCAGAAACTCGACAAAGACATTGAAAACAGGTCAAAAAAATCTAATCTTCTTCTCAATGGCAATTTTCCTGAAGACTCCGAACATTCGAAGAATTCGTCTACTGAAGAGGAGAATTCATCTTTACCTTCAACTTTCTCCTCAGTAACCGGCAGCGAGGATTCTAAACAAAATCATTCGGTAAGTGTCTTAAAAAATGTTCTGTTCCTAATGTTACAATCAAACAATTTGATGGGGTTTTCCAAGTCGTATATCAGAAAAGGATTTGAAGGGTTAAGCAATACTCAACAGTTTGGGAGTACTAAAATGATGTGATAATTAATTTTCAGAAGGGGAAAGACACAGCAAGACCATCCACTTCAAGGGAGATGTCAGGAGGCCACCAAGAAATCAAATCCAGTGTCATAAAAAGGAGATCTGCGTGCACCATTCCTAAATCGACAGGTACGCTTGTCGACCTCACAGTGAAACCCCTTTTCCATGAGTTGATAGTGACAATATTGTTTCAGACAATGCTGATTATAATTTGGGAGCGAGCAAGTTGTCTTCGGGATTCCCTGTTTGCGGTAATCTGACAGCCGCTCTCAGAAATAGAAAAAAGATTCAGACCAGCTGGGACGAAAGGGGAAAAGTATGCACTCGAAATGAGAGGAATAAAGCAAATGTTCCGGATTCAAACGATCCCTTTGATTGCAGAGCTTTGGCGAGGGCGGCGAGGGTGTCATTTCCGGTTGGGACTTTGATGTTGAATGCACCGAGGAGGGTTCTTCGGAGAAATCATCATTGTCATGCCTAGGGAAGGGAGAGAGCTTTGTTGCCGTGGACCTGGGCAGCGGTACAGTATACAATAGGACCCTTCAAAGTTCGGGTATTAATAACTAATGATAAGGGTGATTACAGATGGGGATGGACTGAAAATAAATCCGAGTAAATGAATATGAAGTGGAAAACAGATGGAGTTTCTGTGGAAAGCAGCGCATGGTCGAATGAGGAGAACCTTAGTGATTATTAGATCAATCGTTCGTAAATTATTTTATTAATTTAATTGATGCAACTTTATAATAACAAAGTTAAAACTTTATTAAGCTTTTTTTTGTATGTTCTTAAAGCCGAAAAATATGGTCAACATTTAAGGAAAAATTAGTCGCTTAAAATGAAGAGCATAAATAGAAATTAACTCTGTAGATTATTATCAAATGGGTAATTATCTATATGTAATTTCATATGTAAATAATCTAAAATCGGGAGATAATTTTCTATAAAAATTTTGCGAAGAAGAGTACAGAAATATTCATCAGATTTTTTATACTTTCAAAGCTCTGATGGTAATGACTCTTCAAAATCTACATATTTTTCCACAAATCATTTAGAAGTCATTAAAAACCGCGTTGAAATCATTCCCGTCTTTTCTCGAGAACTTTCTAAGAAATTCTCTTTCAATTTCCTCACTTAATGTTGAAATTTAATAACTTTTGAAAAACAAACCGAAATTGTTATGTAATTTAATTTATTAGTTAAGGTAATCTGGTTTTTGCAACTTTTCGTTTTTAACTTTTTTCGGAATATCATTTCCTCTCGGTGTTTTGCACCCCCGAATGCCTTCCTTTGCAGTTCCTCCCTTCCTCACCCCCTCCCTCCCCCGCTTCCTCTGGTCGGAAAAACTTTCCCTATTTTTCATTCAGCTCTGTCCCAAACTCATTTATCATTTTCCGAAACCGCTAATTATGTGCTTATTAAATATTGTATGCCTGCGTTAATCTCATTATTTGAAACATGAAAGTGGATAAGAATTCAATTTTCAGATTTTAAATGAGGAAATAAAAGGAGCTTTTTACTTGCAAAGTAAGCTTTTTAAGAAATTCCGGTTTGAGTAACTTTACGAATTTTCAACTAATTTAGCATTAACAATTCAGATTTATAGTAAATTTTTTACACTTTCACTTCGCGGCGACGACGGAGTTGAAAAAGAGGGAGTTTTGTTTTATTATTGCGTTTCCGGATTTTAAATTTAAAATCGATTTTTAATAATTAAAATTATGTTACTGTGAAAGCGCGGCTCGTATAAAGCCAATTTCACAAGTTTGTTCCGTGTATTATTGTGTCTTTGTTGTTGAAAAGGGAAAGTTTAGGATTCGAGTTTTTAATTTTGGTAATTAAATTTTTTCCAATGAAGCATTGTGAAAATGAAATCGTTTCAATCTCTCCAATTTGATTGTCGCTTTTCCAAACGACCTTTGGGGTTTTCTGAAATTATAAAGTTGTGAAATTATCGTTGAATTCTGCAGATTCCATTATTTATTGAAGCATATGTTTCATAGGTATTCAGTTAAAAGTAATTACAGAAAGGAAACGGATACTCAAAGTGACCCAATCGTTCGCGCTTTCCACAGTATACAAAGCTTAATTATAATATTAAAGAGATATTATGATTAGGGTTTTTCCAGGAGCTGAAGAAGTTAAAAGTGACAATAATTACGCTAATGAGAAAGATGAGGACGAGTGCGAAGTTCATTATTATCCGGTTTCCCAAGAGAGAGGCAAAGAAACGGAGAAAGCTGAAATTTCTAACCTCTGCCGTAATTTTGGGCGAAGTATGAGAAAACCGGAGAAAACTGTTCTGTGAACATTTAACCTTTCTGATGGGGTCGAGGTCGAGGAAAAACGCTTTTAAATATCTCCGTACGAATTTAGTCCTAACAGGAAATTGGGGATTCATCGCTAATAGCAGATCAGAAGCAACCAAATGAAATCAAAGATTAATGATATTATTTGAAGATTAAATTCAATGTCAGTCCCGACCGGAAGTTGGACTCCCAAATTTAAAATGTCGTACAAATTCAAAATCCGTGGAAACCAAATTTTTAGAATGGTTCCAAACGTTGAGCACAACTAAAAGCAGTATTCGAGAGAAATTAAGTGACGTGCATGAAAACAATTTTGCGAGAATTCACTAAAGAGAATCCCAATTTCGTACTGTATATTCCCTAATAATACATGCTACAGTGAAGAACGTGCTTGACATAATATTAAATTCGGACGTTTTAGCAGAGCTTCTTCTCTTCGATGTCTGTCACAAGTGAGGAAAGGGGGAATTCGGAGAAGAATAGTTCTTCCTCGAATCTTGGATTACGAAATGTGTCAATTTTGGGAACTTAATAAAGGGTAAAAAGCTCTAGCGACATTATCAGGGCCGTCAAAAATTATGGTTTGATTTCAAAATGGCCCTCCAAAATTCGAAATCCACTCAAGGGAGCAAAAGAGTGCTTTAATTTTTACCAAATCTCGAGTATTCAAATTTTTAGAAAAAAGATTTTGTCGTTATGACCCGAATGTTACTTAAAGTAACAGATAATCCAATAAAAATACTCTGATTAAGTTTGTATTTAAAGGAAATAAAATGAAATTTATATTTTGCATGGGATTTCAGTTCGGATTATCAGCGATCAACACTCACTAAGCGATTATGGCAAAGAGTATTGTTCGCGGTAAATAAAAGATAATAATCCAGTTTATTCACCAAAGAGTTTAACTTCATCGAAATCGACCCTTTAACCTTCGGGTCATCATTTGACTTTGCTGTTCTGTCTATTTTTGAGGTTTGGTTTAAATAATAGTTTTTAAAAATTTGAGATTTGAAGGTATACTTCTTATAACCGATGGAATCTGTGAAGGGTAAGTATTTGTAAGTATTGCATATTCAAACAGTTTAAAATGTAAAGATAAGTAATTATGAATAAATAGTAAATTAAATAAAAACGTTTAAAAATATCGTTATACGATTTTGTTTCAAATTTCTCCAATAGAGCGCGCTGTGTATATTTACGTCATTGGCGCCAAAACGTGATGGCTAGTGCCACGTTTAATGGAGTCCGGTATAACATAACAATGTTGATTCCTCATTACTTAATCCCGTCAAATATTGGGTTTTTTTTTTAGAAAATTTTAGAAATATAATTTTAGAAGCACGAGATACAATGTGAGGGCTTACTTTGAAGAATAATCTTTAAGTAAAGCAAGTAAAATAAGTGAAATCACAAAGTGACAAGAACCGTAGAAAGTTCTAGAAGGGTTGAATTTATTTATTATTATGTGTTATGTGATGTGGTGTTTTAGAGACTTATATTGTGTGATGTGGAGTCATCTTTGGATGTGAACTGTAAGTATTAGAGGCAATCATAATTTTTTTGCGAAAAGTTTAAGACAACACCTCGCCAATTTTCAAACGTTTTTTCGTTGCAACCTACCCACAACCAAAATTTTAAACTTTTTAATTAACGCCAAAAGGGCCTAATCGAAATGATTTATAAAAAAATCCACCCTTGAAGGGATTCATAAAAAACAGAAAATTAATTAACTAAAATTAAAAAAAAGTTTGCCAGGCGCAGAATAATGTAAAAGAACTGCGTTTGGGGAAGACTTAACCGTCCCCTTCATTTGCAAAGCTCAAACAAAACTCATTTTTTTTTATATTTACTTTAATTTTTTTTTTTGCGCTAACTTTTACTATTTAATTATTATCGATCTGTTGACATATTTTCCTGATTTTAATTTAATAAAAGTCAAATATTGATGCTCAAGTATGGAATTTTTTTTTGCTTAATTAAAAGTTGAAGAATTTCTTTAGGGTTTGTTTTTATTGGGGGAAAACTCACTTGAGAAATTTTTAGGGGGCATATTTCCAAGAAAAAGCTGTCGAAAGTTTCTTACCGCAGAAAACTCACGGGAATTCACTTTGGAGGCTCTGCCAAAGGATTTTCGAGTTTCGAATTCTACGACTGCTTCCGTGATTGATTGTTTTCGAATTTTGCTTTCTCCCGAGCCACCCTAGAGCCTTGGAAAAATTAACATTTTTATTAGTCTGTTCGAGCGAAGAAATTATCTTTGTCGCTTCTTAGCACTCCTTTAAGCTGACATTAAAAGTAGGATATATTAGTTTAATCATTCCCATTGTTTGTATGCTCAACCTGTTCAGAGCTTTTTACTTAAGACATTACGATACAATTTGTTCATAAAAGAGGTGCATTACGAAATAACAACTTTGGTGTAATATCCAAACTGCGAGGCCCTAAGCTAAAAGGCAGAAATATCAAAAAAAACTGTACTTTTGCGATCGTGAAACAGCAAATTGCTTTTCTGAGTAGGTAAAAATATTTTTAATTAAAGAACTGAAAGACTGAAACAACTTCCTAACGACCTAAGTGTAATCGATTGAAAAAAAATTTACAGAAAACATTTAATATCTCGTGTGGTTTACTTTACTTTACTTTTCATTTAGCCGCTTCTGGTCGCGGGGTTTTTTTTTACAAACTTCTTGTTCGTGTGGTTTATTATTATTATTATTGTTAACCACCATTCGGATTTAAAAAGTTAGCAATTTTTTGAATAAGCATTACCAAAACCCGATGTAAAACCTCAGCGGGTGTAAAATGCTGATAAAGTATTATTGAATTCAGAGTCGGTGGGAACCGCAAAAACGGATGAGATTTTCCAGGAAATCATAAAATTAAAAAATTAAAAAAGAATTGGTAATTTATTTTTGAAAGTTATACAAGACATCAGTTTTTAATGTACGGGAAGGAATTGCTGCCTCTTAAGAGTCAGTTCCCGATTCGCCTCTCGTTTTCCCACTGCTAATTTGATGCTATTTTACTGCCGAGCTCATTGCCTCATTAATTTTTTGAATGATGTACTCTGGAAGCCACGGACTGTTTAATCGGAATCTTCATCCCTTTTCATTTCCCTCCCCTCCCCGGCTAATTTTCACTGTCCTGCCCATCAGTTCTTTCCTCAGCAGATGGTAACAATTTGGAGGAACCGAACATTCATCGAAAATTATGGGGGTGAATAAGACGCCCCCCCAAAAATTATGTTGAGCAAACTCTATTTGTTATTCAATGACAAAGAAGAACTCCGCGCCGCTGCAACGACGCCCAACATTAATCTCTACAATAAACAACCCTAATCTGAATCTTTGTAAGGGTAAAATCTTTACACAGGATTTGTAATCTCTTTAGTTCTGGCAAAATACGACTATCTAATCTTTTAGTGTAACAAACATAATTAATATTTTGGGGTTTCCGAGTGAAAAAAATATATCTTCTGGTTCGGAGGGGTGTTGCATTCTACGGCTTAAAAGATTTTCTCAGGCACCAGAGTACTAGAACTGTCATGGACGAGGAAGGGAGCCCTTTTTAACTAAGATTTTGGGGTAAACTCGGGGTAAACATATTCTCTTCCAGAGATTTCCGTTTCGGGGTAGACTTAGTAAGATTCCACATTATAGAGTCTACATTCCTCTTCTCGTTGTATACTTTGGCCGTTCAGCGATCAGGTGCGGGAACATTTTTAATGTATGTTATATAGACCGAATGGGATATCCCGATTGGTGCCTTTTATGACCGAACTATATATTTAAATATTTCAATGCTTTTAACAAGTTTACGACTCTCTCCATTCAAACAAGTCAGCCGATAATCCATTCATATTCTTTTTTCATCGAAAACACTCACACAAGTGTTTGTTACTCTCTGAAACTTATCCGTTTTATAAGTAATTTATCGTGATGAAATCAAAAAATGGGGAGAATGAGTTGATTATATATCGAAATTCCAATATCCTGGTGATTCGAAGTATTTCGAGAAACTTAAATAATACTTCAATTAAAAAGCAAACGGGTCGAAAGCTGTTCTATTTACACCGCAAACAAAATCTATACAATTTCTTCAAAAAAAAAAAGTATTTGAGAAGGCAAATAAACAAAAACTTTCTAAATAATTGAGGTTTTGGCTTTTATCAGAACTTTTGGCGAAGAATCGACACAGAAATATTGATTTTTGTGAAAGTAAGAAAATCATCTGAGGCTGCAATTAGACCTGTAGAAATTCGCGAAATGGATTGTAATATTCAAAAGCGATTTTAAACAGTTGTCTCATTCATTTCGAGTGGATAATTTAAAAAGAAAAACCTCGAGAGGTTCTGTGAGAGTCACATCAATATTCTGTTCGGGTAACCAGAAAAAAAAAAGATTTAAAAAATTTTTTGCTCTTAAAAAATATAATCCGAAAAGGCAAAAACTTTTCGCTTCTTTCCAAAGTTAAATTCTTTTTTTTCTGACAACTTGAAACTTCTTATTGTCGTCATATTTAAGCTAATTTTCCTCCTTTATTCAAGCTGTAGTTCTTCCTCTGAAGGCTTCGGTCGTTTAATTATTTTTATATTTTTTTCTTTTGTTCATCCGTCTCGAGCTGGTTCTGAATGGGCATCATTTCAGACGCCATCTGGCAGCCAAACTGAAACGTTTTGCCACCCCACTCCCCTTATTTCGTGTCTCGAATTCAACCGATCGGGGGTGGTCGTGTGAGACGGTCCCAAGAGCCCCGGTGACTTTTTACATTGACAGGGGCTGAACCGAGGGATGGCGGCTTTCGAAGGGGTTGAAAAATGACTTCTTTCAAAGGGCGTGATCCCCCACCGCCCGGGGAGGTCTTTCAAAAGGTTTTATTCCCTGAATATAAATCTCTTAAGGCATTTACTTCGGGAAATTCGGACCACAAAGTCCGAGTGTTGTTTCCCCTCAGAAGAACATCATAAAGGGCAAAGTTCGACAATGTAAACAAGTCACTTTGCAAATTCGTTCTTATTTTCAATCCGATTTCAAAACCAATATCTTGAAAAATAACTTCTCATTTCGTTGATAAAAATCAGAGCTTCAAAAAAAATCACAGTCCCCTCCGCCTCCATCCGGATTAGTCTAACCTTTGACACAACCAATTAATATAAATACTATATAATTGGTTGGAAACCAGTTTTGAGTGTTACAATTATAATTAGCGCTAAAATGGGAGGGACACAATTTTCAGATTTCAGTGTAACAATTTGAAAGAATATTGGGGTTTACAACCAATCGAGGGGATGCTTTTTAAACCGAACTAATTTACGCATTTAATAATTTACAGTCTTTTACTCATCTGCGAAAGAACACTTTTCGGTAATTTTTTTTTAATATTTGATGTCGCCGAAAACATATTATTTGGGAGAACAAGTCAGATATCAGTAATGATTAAAAATGGGTGGGAAAGGTCTGTGAAAACTCAACAAATCATCTTTTATCAAAAGTTCGCATCTCCGACTACGGCTGAAAAGTAAATTCAGTTTGAACTTTTGTGTTTCCTTCTAGAGATTCCTCACTTTTATATTTTGGCAATTTCCTTCTCTTTCTGTCGCAGCATCGCTGTTTTCCAAAAACAAACCTTTAATTTTCGCGCTTTGAAAATTTTCATTGCGAGATAACATCTTCTCTGACTAAAGCGAAACTCTTCTTTTTCACCTTGTTGCCCCCGGCCGAGATCAAAGAGGTTCCCCTTTATATGAGATGTCGCATCTTGAGAGTCTTAATCCATCAAAAAAATTAATAATTTCTTAAAAATTCAAACGCGATTCAATAAAGAGCCGATTTCCTTTTAGGAGTTTCAGGAAATACTTTTCAGACAATTGCTCACAATACAAATTCCAAATACTTTACGCCATCGCTTCCATTCTACCCCATCTTCTGCTCTTCGGCTTTTCTTTATTGCTGTGCACTTCCGCTGCTTTCCCTTCGACATCCCCCTTCGTGAATTGCCTTCCTTCTCAAGTTATTAACAATAAGATTAAAATTTCAGCTAATGTCAGAGACATTCTAAAAACTTTCCGCGCTAATTATTTCATACATTTTATATTAAAGTTTTATTATTTGAGTCCTGCCTTTGGGGAAAGTTTCCCTTTTACTGAAATTTCTCCAGGCGAACCCAAACAGCTTATCGTATTCACGTTACACGTGAGCGATAACTTTTCCTTTGACTGAAAATTCCGGACAAAGGATTCGGGGAGGCCATAAGAAAGGTCAAGTGAGTTTTAATGTCAGAGGAACTTAGGCGAAAATAATTTATTTCGTCACCTAATTTTAGAAAGTTAATTTGATTTCATTTGTTTCGTATGACTATCTGAAAAATCACCCTTTGGTTTCACCCCCTAGGATGAGGTAATCTGTCTTTAACGACGGACACTATATCTACTATTGTGATGGCCATAACGCGCTCTCATTTTTTATGCTTATGCAAAAGACATGCTAATGACTGCACCGACGATAACTACATCCTTAAGTGACTTTATAGCGTTTAAACGCCCTCTCCCCGACTGATATGCATAACCTTTCCGTATTCTCAACGGCACGACGCAGTTAAACAGTTACGTTTGCTATAAAGCGAAACGAGTTTTGCTTAAAGCCATCTTAAAAACGGATCTTTTATTTAAGTCTTTATCGCCGATCCGAAATGGATTTTGAACAGTAAAAACTTCTTTACATCCGATTAATTTTCTTTGTTGGGGGCTGTGTGGAGTGGGGTGAAATCAGCCTTGTTCCAGTCATTACGACGTCTGGAACTGCGAACGATAAAACCTTTTTAAGTCGCAGGCAACCTTATCTCTTCGTCCCCCAAATTATGCTTTTATTAAAAAAAAATCAAAAAGATACTCAGTAGTTAGTCATCAGTGTCGTCTGCTGAATTAGGCCATTGGGAATTAAAATGTGTATTTTATCATAGTCGCAACAAGTTTTGTTTTTTAGAAACAATTTTATGGTCAAATTTAATTATTTTTCTCTTGGAATTTTTAGGGTTGAGCAGGACTCACTCATACTTTCCAATGACCTGAGTTTTCCTTTTATAGTCTCAGCTTGTTTGAAACGTCCCTCGTAACGTCATCGATGGCGTCATTACTGCTGAGGATGAGTGCCCTTTAACGCTGGCACTTTATTTGCCAGATTGAATCTCACTCGTTTAGGAAATTAAGGGTTTTCCAACACAATGTGTCCTATTTTCCAGGAAGAACTGATTTACCGTAATTACACTTCCTTTCTCCGCTGCTATGATTATCAACTCGAAAGATGGGCAAACAACTCTTTGGAAGGCCAGAGAAAGCGAAAGGGGGAGGATCAATTTCAGCTGAACTGGTGTTGGACCAATGGGGAGGAGGGAAAATACGGAAAAAAGAGAGGTTCGGGACGTGGGAGGAATGAAGGTTAGTCCAATTGAATAACCGGTGATATCGATCCTTCCAGTAATAATTACTCGGTGTGTTTTATAAATAAAATTTAATAGGCAGGAAAATTCCTAATGATTGCTTTGAAATCTGCTTCGCTTTAGGGGAAAAAAGAAAATCCTTTTCGTTTGCCAATAAAACTCTGACGACGCTATAGAAAACTGATTTGTTTCATTTCATTAAAAAAGTGCAAAACAGAACTCCTGCAGTGCTCCGCAAGCGGTAGAAGCAATTATGTAACAACAAATGGAACCTCAATATTTCTCCCTAAAGAAATTGGCAAATTAACATCAAACATTTGCGACCATAAAGAAGTGCAGTCTCTTTTACAAATTTAATTGACGATATAGCGATCTTTGGCGTTTCTATATAGCATTTTCGAGAGGCATAAAAATAAAATCAGTGCAGAAGTGAAAAAGACTGGTAAATAAAAAACAATGACGTATGGGCGGAAGCAAATTTCGAAAGTAGACGATAACAAAAAATGCAAGGCGATGAGAATGGCGATGTAGAGGAAAGACGAGGAAGTAATATTGCAACAAAAAAAGGGAAGTTGAAAAGTGGGAATAGAAAACGCACAGGATGTTTTAAACAACATTTATCGGGGGGGTTTTTTTGGGAGAAAAAAAATTTTCATAACTCAAACCATTAGTGGTGAATTCAACGGTGACAGTTTTCACCGCAAGAAAAGTTGGGAAATGTAAATTATTGGCATCGAGTTTTGAAATGCTTTCGGGAAAAATTCTGCATTCATCGAAAATCCTTTTTTAAAGTGTTTGTTATTTAGTTATGTGTAAGTGAATTAAAAAATAAATAAAGAGGGGTTAACCACCCCTTGAGAAATTTTCTGCGAGCGTTCGGGTGAAGACACCTTTGCATAGCGTCAAGTATAAGTAATATCTATATTGTCTTCATGAAGATTGTTCTTGTATTTTATATTATAATGTATATTTCTTTCTGGATGGCCACTTTAAGGCCTTAATAATCAAATATTTAATTGCACTGCTATTGGTGGTGGCAAATTGAGATTGAAATTTTTCTCGAATGCACACCACCCTGCGAAAACCGGCATTAAAACAAATCAAGGCGAGTTTTTCCGAAGCACTTCGACAGATTCAGATATTCAAGATGTTTGTAAACTTGGCATGAGAAAATGGGAAAATCAAACCCGGTTCTGAAATTATAATCCGAGGGAAAGCCTCTGTCAACAATCGGAGTTGAGCCTTCGGAATTCTTTCCTTTGTGAGACTCCGAAATTTTCCGAGTCAACCACTTCCACTTCCACTTTCCCTGTTCTGTTTATAACGCGTTTTATCGCTTCTGCGTTTGTTTTCTCCATATTTTTAAATTCCATTAGGGAAACATGATAGCTTTTCTCTTCTTTTCAGGATTTTGACTATCGATTCCGAGCCAAAGGACTTCTTCGCATGGAGGAACTTCGATGAAAAATGCGAAAAAACTCGATAAATCACTTTGGCTAAAGGTTTGTAATATTATATTCCGAAATAGGGATTGTCGAGTGATGGGATAGGCGCCCCCAAAAAATGACAGAGATTATGGCCTTTGGTTTGAGTGTAAAGCTTCCTTTAACGTAGTAATGGTTACCTTAGGGGATGATTACAACTCTTGTTTATTTGAAACATCTCTTTGATTAATATTGGCTTCCTGAAGGATTTCATTTGGCCACGACCGAAAAGTTTATATGGTAATTTTTTGAATTTATGCGACCGACGTCAGACTCTGTTTTCGAGACGTAATTAAAAGCGTAAATAAAAACCTTAAAAATATGTTCGGGCTAGGATTTGAGACGGCTTTTTCATTCAAATACGAGCAGAGCATAAATTGGTTGTTAATTAGCAGAGGAGAAGGCCCAAAATAAAAGATTTCCTCACTTGAAAACATCGGTAAGAAAGCTCACAATAATAACCCTCTCGGAATCCATTGAACTTTTTCAATATATTATAATTAGAATTTTTTTCTTTTTTGTGTGTCTACGTAAAATGAAAAAAATCTAAACGTATACCTCTTTAAGTAAAAGGGAAAGCCATATAATTGATTTATTGCTTTGGGTTGAAAATTTATCGGGTTATGAAATTAACTTCTGTACTAAAAAGCACGAGAGGGTAAACATGTAAAGGATTTATGAGAAGGAATCAGGCGATCTGAGAGAGTTCCCAAGAACACTCACCGTACGTGTAATTGTCCATCCCTGGTTGGGATACACCGCGCAATCTATTTTTATTAAGGGAAACCCCAGTCATGTTTTCAGAGGTCGAATTCCGTCCCTGCAAGAGATGTGAGAGCGAGCAATTCATTCAGAGAGACGACAGTCAGTAAATGGCTTCGTATTTCTAGGAAAATACATCGCTCACACTGATTCCTTTCAGGGATTCCATGCAAAATAAAATTAATTGCACGAATGGAGAGGGATAAATTTGCCAAAGCCAAACAGTTACGAGTTAGAAAAAGAGAATTTAAAGGGATGGCCTTAAATCCCAAATCCAAAAATGCAATTTGTTTTACATCCCCGCAACAAAGTCAAGTATAAAACAGTTTATTTAATCAGAGTAATTGTTTTGAAACGGAGTGGATTTGATTCCCTCATTATATAGATTTAATTTAATTATTGAACCAACCCGTCCCATCTGGACGATACTGTAAATAACCGAGATAAAGGCAAAAGGCGAATTCGAACCGCAGACCCAACTGCCCATGGCCAAACTCTTGAAAACCCACTTTCCCAATTGGGGAACAAAGAACATCGATGGGCTCGCCTTTGAATCTTTCTGCCTCTTTGGGGTGACCGAACCCTTGTTCATTGGCCCCAAAAAATGCGACTTTATTGTCCAAGTCGCCTTTTCTCTTGGAAAACTTCCGGATTTCACTGAGAAAGCGGTTTACCAATGGCTGTGGCACCAATGAAAAAGGCAATTTGCACGAAATTGCGATGTCGAGCTTGAAATCAGATAATCTCATCTGAAATTTCAATCCGTTAGATGTTCAGGTGATGAAAAAATTGCAAGTTGAATCAAGCGCTTTTAAATAACGAGGGGGGGATAATTGAAAAGTTATATTTGCAGAACAGCTTCCCCCTGATTTCAGTCTTCGGTGGGATACGCGAAAAAATCAGACCAGCATAAAATGACAGTTATGTATCGACACGATCAGCATAAATTCAATAGGTTTATCCCTCCCCTCTTCGTTACACCGGATAATAAAACAGTCATCAAAGATGAAAATGGATTTCTTTCCAAACGGAGTACAATCAGGGCAACCCTTTCCCGTCCCGGACAACGTCCTCTAGGATTTTGCAAATACACTTTTGCGTTGAGCGAATGCAAAATTCAATTGTCAGGACTGGAACAATGGAAGCGAAATCATATTTCAAAAAGCTGACATGTTTATTTTTCTAAAGTTTTCATTTCCGTTCGGTTGTCAAAAAACAAATGCAATCAACCGAAATGCAGTTTGATTCAATGAAACCATATTACGGAATGGAATTGACGTAATAGATGTTCGCGCAAATGCATCGGCTGCGTTTTCATCTGCTCGGATGCCTTTCGTCACCGCCCTCACCCCTTTTGCCCAAACAAAAACAAAAAAGGAAAAGGGAAAACCTCCACTTTATTTTCCAGGTCAGTGCTTACCATACGGTTCACCGAAAAATTCCTTTAAAATTTCTTTTCGGAACTTAGAGACTCCGAAAAAGAGCGATTTTCCTGGACAACCACAAATTTTTTTGCAATACTATCAATAACTACAGTCGAAGCGTTTTCGGGGTGCAGCAGTTGTGTATTTTTTTTCTCACACTCGACTCCTTTGCCAATTTGAAGACACTTTGGGCTTGTTTGTTCGAACATTCTTTGGCTAAAATCATTTATAATGCACCCCTTCTGCATTTCAACACTTGTCTACTGTTGACTTTTTCGTCTTATTATTCAGTGTTATATACAGAATGAGCACTTATTTATTTTGCACCTTTTCCCAAGGGACGAAGTGTCGAGGTGTTGGTTCCTGTTCGGGACGAAGACAGCAGTTTTCCCAGAGGTGGTAAGGACGATGTGACACTGTTGTAATTTCCCGTCTTCCACTTGCTGTTGACTTACAGAGATTTTTTCGCTGCCGGAAGCCAGAAGATTCTGACTGGTTGCCAAAGGTCGTCGAAGTGGAGAGGGATCCGATAATGATGAGACGGGTTGCCTTTGGCTTCGCTGAATGTAAACATTTGCCTAATTGTGCATATTATCAAGTTGCATATTATCTCCGGAAATTGGGGAAAACTCGATGCGAGAGCCCGAAGGAATTTCTAATTACGGGAAATGTAGTTATTGGCATTAATAAGGAAACTCATTCGACGGCGCCGGGATGCATCCTGTCGTTTTAATCAAAGCTTTTCATGAAAAAACGTTCCCACACGACAGCGGAATTATGAATAAGCAATGAACTACTTCATGAACGGGCTTTGACCGGAAATAACGAAAACATAATTCGTCGGATTTCAAATATGAAAGAGGTTGATTTATTAGGTCTGCGAGTGTAAATATATTGATTTTCTTTGGAAGTGATGGCGAGGCTTTGAAAAACTCCATTTGAAAACTTAAAAGCTTTTGTCCTCGGGAGGGCGAATTAAAATGCTCTTGCGGAAAGGCTAAATTGTTAAAATAGTAATGTGGCGACGATGCTCACGCGAGTCGTTCCAAAGCAAGGAAGTTCTTTAGAGGGACCACATTGTGTGCCTAAATGCGGCGGGGGAAAGGGGTTGAATCGGTCAAATAATACCTGTGGGAGAGGATTATTCATCAGATATCCCCACCGATGAGTTGCTCATTCTTTTTTACCTTTCTTCTCCGTATACTTCTCTTTCTCAGTTCTTTTTTTACTTTCTCTCATTTTTACAACTCATTCCAAGCGGTGTCACGTTCTCTCGTAAAACATCACAGCTTACGGACGAGGTGTTAGCATAGCAAAGAAAGCGTCGCTTAAGGACATTGGGGGACATCGCAGAGTAATTAATTCACGTTAGTGACTCTGTAGGAAGATCACGAAGGAAAAAAGCCATTTTCATTCTAATTGATTCGTCAATAGTGGTATTTCGGTTCGGTATTTGGTTATTGCTATATATGGCCTCCTAAGAAATGGGTAAATGACCCGGAAGAAAATTCCTTACAGCATCGCTTTACAGTGTGAGTTCCGTCATCCAACGATCCGCAACTGGTTCAGCTTAGGATGACCTTAAGCTTAGTCGGAAGGGTTTGTGCTCGGATTGCTACCTTCGTTTTCTTTCTTTCCCTTTTGAATAATTCAGTATGGTGTAACGTCAGAGCCAAGATTTTCTTGTTTCTTTTTAAGGGACATCATCCTCTCCCAATCTCTTCCCTGAAATCTCAATAAAACTTAGTCTGCAATTTTTTCTTTTTTTCTTCTTCATTTTGGAAAACTCGTTTGGAGTCTCGAAAGGAAAACCAAAAGCTCAGCGGTGTCTTATCTCGGGGATGATATTTCGCTGACAATACTTTTTCATTATTTCCGCCTCCCTCCTCTGGCAATTCACGCCATTTTGTACTTTCCAAAATTAAAATTAGTCCGGTCTTTGGAGCGTTTCGAAAAGAGGTTGCTTTCCCGAAAATCTAAATCAAATTTCCATTTAAAAACTGTGTCACCTAATTCAATCTGCACAAATTTCCGGTTTTATATAAACACATTTTGCTGAGTCTGTTTCGTGGGAAAGATAACAGTTCTGTTGCGCCCCCTCAGTTTTTGGAGTTTTAGCTCGTTCACCTCGTTTGGTTGGATCGTTTTCAGGTTCTGTTGTTTCCATTAAAAATCTTTGGGGGAAGCAGTTTGTCATGTGCCTTCCTCTGGAAAAAACCGAAGAAGCGGATAGAGAAGCCCCGTAACGGAGATACCGGAAATTGAAATTCATGACTATACGGGCAAAAAAAAAAGAAACGACTCCCTTTCCTGATTGACTGCCGGTGTATTGGCACGGGTTCCACCCCTTTATTTGAATGTTTTTCCCCAAAAATAATCCCTTTCACTGGCCAGGTCTGCAGGCACAAAGACCGTAATTTAAACAATCAAATAATAATCAGTGGCTTTGCTTTTACTGAACAAACACCAGCCTAGGGATTTCAATGTAATTAATTTCTAAATGCTGCAGTTACTGTCGCACTTTGTTCCTGCGATCTGTTCCCTTCGCTGATAAATTCTAAAATAACCGCCTGCGCTCTGAACTTACATCTGAAATTTAATATCCTCAGCAGTGCTCTTCTTACACGTTTCTGCTTTCACTTTTCAGGTTTAGCTTAAGCAAGTTATGGAATGTTTATACGATTCTCTTCACTCGTCTCAATATGGTTTTCTGTCTCTTTCGTACACTTATTTTTTCTTCGTTTACATGTTTTTTCCTATAACAACGTTATTCTCTTTCTTTCTCGACTTCCTCGCTTTTCCAACGAACTTCATTTTCTTCTTTCTTAAGTAAAACTAACCTAATTTCATTAATGCAAAATCTCCCAGTCTGTTATGAATAAATTATGACGAATGTAACCAAAGAACAAAAGACAAACAAATCGGATAATTCTCAAACTGAAATAAAAAAAAAATCATCTGATGAGATTATAACTAAACTCAGTCATAAATTACGACTTTTCTCAACCCTTTATAAACTTTATAATTTGATGTTACATTGAGAGATTTATTACACTTTTTGAGGGCAAAGAATTCTTCTCAAAGATCAAAATTAACTGTGATGCGGCAGTCATATTTGATTCGGAATTGCCTTCTTATGATATAAGATCAAATTGAACTCAGTTCTGTCGCAGCGATTCGGAAAGAAAGTAAAATTTAAATAATGGGGAGAAAAGGGAAAAATCGATAAGGGAGGAAAATAGATGGAAGGGCGAAGCTGAGGAATTCCGACGAAGAAAACAAGGCTCAGGAGAATGATTAGTTTTTAAAATGATTCCAACGGCACTGCGGGGATCGCATAAATAAAACTGAAGCACTTTGAGTGGGGGTAAGGCGGGGGATTATCTGGGGGCTCTTCCCCGTCAAGAGTTTACAGTCTGGGCTTCAACCCCCGAGTGTTTAACCGTAATGAGAGGTGTGAATTGTTTATGCATGCGTCGACGTTTCTTGATGGGGGGGGGGGGGAGGGACAACGTGTAAGGAAATAGTCTCCTATGCTCTAAATTTAATGACCGTCCGCTGATGAAAACGCCCGAAACGTCAACTGAATGAGATGATGTTGCGATAACGAATAATTCATAATGAGCGGCTGTTTGCGGTTTAAAGCCGCAGCAGCTGTGTGTTTACTTAAATTAACAAAGACTTCGGAAAGGAAAATGGCCAGTTAGCAGAGGATATTATTAATTAATATGACCCGCTTCCGCTGAAGATTCTTTTTAGGCGTTGGCAATAAATCTTTTTGATTTTGCCGAAAACATAAACGGATGCATTTTTTATTTGAGAAACACCAAAAGGCAGTCTTGCTTGTTATTTTAAACTTTTTCTGAGCTTCTGTTAAGCTCTGCTCGGGTCTCACTGAAAAAATATTAGCAAATCCAAAATATTGAAGTCATTTTAATATTGAAATAAGCAAAAAGTTATTTACCAAAGTTTCGGAAGAGGGTAAATGGACAAATTAAAAATGAATTTTTATGAGAAAAAAAGGTGATGTAATTTTTGCGAGTCCTACCCAGAAATCTAAAAATCACCTCAGTTGAGATCTGACCCAACGAACCCTTTGATAAAAGTTAAATGCATCGCGAGGTTGATAACAAGGTTTCGCTCTCTAAATAAATAAATGAAAGCAAACAAATAGAGAAATTAAAGATCCCTTTTGGTCTGACATCTTCATAACTTCGGTAAATTAATCTTCTGAAGAGGAATCAACAGAAGCTAATCCCGCTCGTGCGGTTTGCAGCAATTCCTGAGGTCGGTCAGCCAAAAAGCTCTCTGCAATGCCACTTTTTTGTTCTGCCCTCAGACCCGGCTAATTTTCTTTTAAATTCCAAATTTATTTCTCATCTCGCACGGCTTTAAACTGCGGTTACTTAACCTGAAAATTACAATCGGAGCAGTTCTCGCGGGTGGCAGTAGAGAGCGTAGCTGCTATTTTAAATATTATAATGACATTGCTTTATTTAAAAGCCGCGTTCCAAAATAGTTATAGAGGAATTACGGCAAGTGACATTTCAAAGGATGAAATTGTTCCTTTGGATCCTTTAAATATCTTGATTTGGATGAGAAATCCATTACATTACCGAAGAACACCCAGATTTAGAATAATACGAATCTTTCGGTGACACTGACATGAAATTAATTAATGTCGGGCATTGCACGTGCACGGCTGTCGCATATGGTCGAGCGCTGCTGTCGCTCCTCGCCTTATTGTCTTCCTTCATTGTCTCCAGGCAACGCCATAAGTGTGCGCAGTATTCCCCTCGAATGCACGCACACTTCCACCTGGTTTTATCTCGTCTCATCTCATTCAAGAAACGACTCTAATAAAAAATGAAGAAGAATCGGAAGAAGAAAAACGGACGAAAGGGGAAACGGCTACCGATTGACTTCTATTCGAATTTTATTCAGATAAAAAGAGGGAAATTCTCATAAAAATAAAATTGGTTTTTCTATTGTGGGTTTAGCTCATAAGTATGAAAATATTTTGGGTATTTTGTAAAGAAATGCCAGTCATGTGTCAGAGCTTTTGAGTTTGTACAAAATGAGAAAAGGCGTGCGGGGGGAGGTGTTTTATCAATCGGAAGAAGGGGTTATTGGGGGGGAGTGGATTTTCCAAAAGATTTTTACTTCGGGAAACTCTTTAGTTCTCACTAAATAAATTTCGAACTGAATTATGAAGTCTGAATTGGTAGAAGAGTTTTTTTTCGAAAAATAAATCCAATTTTTTGATTTTCCAATGGTCCCGGAGCGAGGACGAGTAACGTGTGCTTCCTAAATAAATAATGTCAAAGTGGATTTACATTCAGGTCAAGGAGGAAGACAATAAAGGACGGAGAGTGGTCACGGCCATCGTCGACGAGTAGAATCCGACAGAAAAAGTCGTAATTCTGATTTCCCGTCTGGCGCCTCGCCATGCAGCAGAGATTAAATGATGCCACGAGTTAAAATAAAGAAAAAATGAATAAGTAAGAAAGTAGAAAAGTGCAAAGATTGCCCTCGGAAGTCTCAAAGGGAGGGAAAGAGGAACGAATGGATGGGATGGTTTTCCCAAAGGTTATTTCTCCGGCGCTGGCGCTGTCTAAAACAAGAAAAGGAAAAGTTTTTTTTCGGAGGAAATGAAAAAATGCGAAAGACCTGAAAGAGGTTAACAAGAATTTAAATGTAAACGTTAAATTGTCTCTAATTTTCTTTTCTCCGCGTTTTGTATGCAGTTTTGATAACTGCTGCAGGTAGTGCAAAGTTTAATTTGTTATTTACGCTGCTGTTTGCCACAGCTGCCCTTCAGTTTGTAAATTCAACGCCTTAAGAGAGCATTGAAATACTTCTCATAGGGTAAACCATATGTTAATTATGTCATTGCATTTTTTTTTCTATCCTGGCTAATATTCGGGCATCCCAGTTTGGAAACCCTGACCTAAATCAAATCGCAAGAATAAAAAAAAACATTTATTAGATAAAACAATGGCAGTTTTACGCTAGGCGGTGCATTAATGAATGAGAAAGATTATTCATGAAAGATTATTTTGTTGATTGTAATTTATTACAGTCTTATTTCTTACTGTCGGACACCAAAAGTTATTTATTTATTGTGCTAAAATCGTATCATCTCATGAATTAAAGAGGCAAATATTCTGAAATGGGGGACAAAATTGCTTTTGAATTTTTACGACTGCCTTGGGGACCACTAAAAAAGACTCTTACTTAACCCGAAAATTATACCAACAATGCAAAGATTTTCATAAATCTCGAAATGAATAACGAAATAATTTCACACTCTTTGCAAATCTTCCTTATATTTTCCGCACGTTCATTTGAAAAAAGGAAAAAGTTAAAAACCCGTCAAAGTATTCGCATAATGAAAAGTTTAAGAGGTTCGAAGAGACTCGAGTTCTTTTTTAGTTTTATAAAGTTGGTTGGAAATTTGCATAAGAAAATACGGAGGGGAAATAAAAGCTCTGTTTCTCTCAAACTGATAATGAACTATTGTCATTAGCGCACAATGGAATTTGTGTTCTACATTTTCCCTAATTCCGCTTCAAACGGTATTTGATGGGTTCAAAGCGTTTAGTCAAAGGGATCTTTGACTTAAGACAAGGCATTTCTTTTACCATTTTTATTTGAACTAATGATCCCAATTCATTCGGTTATTTAAGTGGATCAAATTTTGGAATCCCTCGGGAACAGCTTTTCTGCTGAGCCTCACATGGCTTGACTGCATTATTTTTTCTTCGATCAGTACCCCTCCGTCGATGCATTTACTGCTTTTCTGATTCTTTATGAGCATTCACTAGTAAATTTTTCTTCGACTTGATTAGATTGCTTTTCTTGTTGAAGGAAGTTTAGATGTGATCGCTGAAAGCTTTGTGTTCTCCTGCTATCAAAACGTGGTTTTAGAAGCGATATATTATAAGGATTAGTGTGGTAAACGCCTGTGCGCATAGATACTGGAGCAAATTCAAATCTCAGCTGATTCGTTATAACTGGCACTTAGATCACTGCTGATGGCTCTCGTCGAAGCAACAGTGTAATGTGTTAATGAATTATAAGGATTTACAAAGATGCGGGGCTAAACTTATTTCATAACTAGGGCGCTTCGCCCTTGCTAAGACTTCGGAATTTCAATCTACCTCTACCTTAATAGTAGATTATGATGAAACATCTCCGAAAAACTGAATGCACCGAACATCATCCCATAGCACTTAACTACAAATATAATGTTTCTTCTTTATTCAGTCATTTTGTAATTCGTCTTCTGTTGCTTCTCCTCTGTCTCTCCCTCTGTTAACCATCTCTTTCTTTCGTTGCTCAGGCATCCAATTTCTCTTCCATATCCTTCTTTCTTCACTACTTTCCCTTCTAAACGGTTCTCTCTTTGGTCTGCAATCTCTAAATTGCGACTCAAACCTCCATCTCTTCTTCCCCAGCTTTTCTCAACCCCGATAGAGTGGGCTTTCTTCCATAATTTTCACACTAAATAATTTCTATAAATTTTGTTTGTTTATCAATTTAATCCCATTTGTACTCAAAGTGGTCTCCACAGGAACAAATTCCAAGACATGTTTTTCTGAAGATTTATCAGCTTTTGCTTATTTTCGAAGAATGAGACATAGGGCAGAACCTTCTTTGGAAAAATACGCGTCTTTTGGAAAAAGTCCGGTCGAAATAGGTTCGGTTGTTGCTTAGATCTTAGGTAACAAAGAACGGTGCACACACACAAACTTCCTGTAACAGATTTATATATTAGTATGATAACTCTAAGGAAAACCTCAATCGAGATAGAACCGTTTTAACACTCTAAACATCTGGTAATGGGATGAAATAAAATTACAATTAAATTTATACGTCAAAGTTTTACAACTTTTAACAAAACTCTCGTTATTGTCATGCTGTCGCTCATTTATTCCACTCATGTAGACCGAGTTGAGGTCTTTAAAAAGGCTGAAAAGTTGCAGTGAAAATTTTCAACCCTCTCATGCCTTTCCTTTCAAACTCCGCTCGGATTTCTCTCTCTCTCTCTCTCTCTCTCTCTCTTTACATTTCCAACAGGCAATGTCACTACATATTGGGGTTTGCCTATGAAATAAATCTCCTCCATTATATCAGAAAAGACGGGATTTCGGGTGGGGGCGTTGAGCCTAGAGAAACTTTTAATGCGTTGACAACTTCATTTTCAGTATCGAGAGCATATTTTTAGCACCTGAATACAAGCGGTTAAATCCTACGAACTGGGGTGGAAGAAGATGACGTGGATTTCTGTCAAACACGTGCCTCTTATGTTCTCCTGAAAATAAAATTCTCGGATTTTATTTGAGTTTCGTATGTTGGAAAACGAAATAAAAAATGATTTGAGGCAATAGTAAATGGGTTAAAAGCAGGTTAATCCGTCGAAGAGTGCTGAAAACGAGATCTGCGCTTTAATAGAAAATTTGAGGGTGAGAATAAATGAGAAAGGAAAACCTTAAAAAAAATGAAATAAAATAACAACTAAAATTACACTTTGGAAAGCTCAGAGGGGCAGAAACCCTATCGTACAAATACTCCTTCCCGGAGGTTAAGCAGAGGGCTTCAAATGTGTACTCCCATTTGTGGTCAAAAACCCGCAATAACCACCGACTTACCAGTTAGGAAACCAGTTAGATTTTCGAGTTAACTGCTTTTCGAAGGTTAACAACACAGTGCAAAGATTATCGTGTTCGGGAAAATGCCAGTTGAAATGCAGTCACGTGATTTTGTTGTAAAATAAATAAAAGAGGGGTTTTCATAATGTGGTTGAAAAGAACATAAATCCTGGGATTCACCTGTGGTAGTGCTTAACCGTTATTCACCCTCCCTTTGTCCCTGCCCCTCCCCACGTCACCAGTCTGCATTATTGTGTTCAGGTCGAGACATTGAAAAGTTCATCAAAGGTTTTTATGTAGGGAAATTTAATCTGCGTAAACCTGTGAGGGCAGTGACGTGGATTTTCCAAAGGAATTTAAGCCGGATAGATCAGAAGGGCGCGGTCGTTGGTTAGTCCGTGTGAAATTTTTATTTATTTTGTTCTGTCAAACGGCTTCTGGCTTTTTTAACTGTGGAAATAGGCAGTTTTATGATATGAGAGACTCGCTGAGAAAGTTTTATTATTAAAAATTCCTATGTTATCTAAAACTATGCAAGTTTTTCTTTCTAGCTTCTCGTAATTTAAAAATAAAATAAGCATTCCTCATTTTACATTTTTAAAACATTTTTGTTGCGTATTTGCTACAAAGACGAGAATATTTTCTGATTTTTCATATAAAGACACAAAATATAGATATTAATAACAACAAAAATTGGATAAAGAACAATAACAAAATCTGAGACTCCTTATTGTAGGACAAATAAATAGATCAGGGATGAAGTGTGAAAATTAGGGAGAGAAAAGAAAACCCAAAGAAAAAAGCATCGGTTGCTTGGTTTGAAAATAATGTCCTCAAATTTTTCTTCCCCTCCTTTTTCGAGGGATAAATATTTGCTTAGAACAAAAGAAAGAAAAGCGTTCCAGAGAATTTCGATTGCTCTTTCCTGGGCGGCATTTTAGCAGAACCGTTTTCTATTTCGGAAAGCTTATCATTCTGGTTTCGTTTTGCTGGTTATGAAAAGTCAAATTCCTTCAAACAGTTGTTCTCGTCGGTATTCTTCAAATATGGTTAAAAAAAAAACAAAGCAGAGCGACTGACATCGTTGTCGGTCTTTGTCGGAATCTCTTTCCTGTGATCTCTTAGGGCGACAAACATGTACAATGTGTTCGAATTTTAACTATTTTGGAAATGAAAAACGTTTCGATTGCTGCTTTAATTTCCAGTCACAGGTGTGCAGGAACAGAAACTGTCTTTTTTTTTGGATTCCAATGGAGCCGCAGGAGAGAGCAATAGATGCCGAGAAAAAGTAAAATGGAAGACTTTGCAAACAATCTTTCTTGATTCTGATTTCCCCATACTCTTGGCAAAGTTTCTTGCAACTTTTCCCCACTGCTAAAAAGCGAGATTATCCCTTGGGGCTGTGACTTTCACCTGCCTTTACATTTGAGGCCCGAAAAACGCCTCAACCCTTTCATCAAACAGATAATTAAAATTTAATAAGGGCATTGCTCACGTTGATGTGTCTTTGTAGAAAGCGCAGCAGATGCTTTTAAAAACAGAGCCGCCTGTCAGATTCTCCTATAATTTCCCTCTGATCAAAAAACTTAAACCGACACATCGTTATAAATAAACAGCTTACTAAACTTTCTTATCGAGTCTTTTCAAAATCTTCCGCCCTCTCACGAAAAGTGCACCTTACTAATGTGTTACCCATTCGAATGTAAATTTTCAAAATCTCGTTTTCCTTTCTTCGAAAATTTTTTTCTTCTTTGGAAGATTTTGCATGGCGTCGCGAAGGAAAGTTTGCCCGTGAAAATTGTTTTAAAAGTGGTCCCGATCTCGAAAGGTCGATCATAAAGAAACCCTTCGATAACTGTTTTCCGGCTGTTCATCCCCTTCCACACACACACACGCAACTGGTCCTTAGCTTCTGTTATCTCTTAACCTCTTCCTGTCGGGGTCTTACCACTATGTGAAACCGGAAACACACAGGAAAATATTTGGACAATGGCAAAGAGTATCAAAATGTTACAACTGCCCTCCCTCCAATCGCTCCATTAGCACTTACACACAAAAACATGAGAAAGCGGTCTGTTCGTGGTATGGGCAATAAATGTTCGGCAGAAATGTCCCCCACATTCGGGCGGACAAGCAAAGCCATAAATAAAAACATTCATCATATTTCGTAATCGATTAATAACAATTTAACTTTAATTTCCTTCAACCCCATTGCAACACTTTAGTGCGTTTCATTTTCTACTGCCCCGTTATGGCCGTTACATTAAAAGCTTCCATTTTACGACAATGGATTTGATTTTCAGTATGTTTCAATCAGGTAGATAAGTTCTCCCCACGGGGGTCCGAAATCGGGGGGGGGAAAATTTAAAAAAACAATAAATGGGAAAATGACAAAGGGAGGAGGGACGGCGGGGGGGCGAAGTGGGGAAATGCAGAGCGACTTAATTGTCTTGTTTAATTTCATGGTTGGGAGTTCGGGTTTTTCTAAGAAATTTCTGTATTAGAATTGGAAATATTCCGCAGTTCTGTTTAACTTTGTTTGAGAAAAAGCAAAATTTGAAATATTAGAATGTCGGTGGGTCTTTCTTAGTGCTCTTGGCCTATTTCAAATGTCTTTGTGTTCGAAACTGAATCTGAAAATGAAACGATGTTTTATTTATCCAATTCACTGATTTACTTTGCCTGCTGTTCGTCCTCACAATGCAAACCAAAATTCCAGCCCTGAATTCATAACTTTTTCTTCGTTTCTCGCATAACTTTTTTTTAAGGATTTACTCTCGCACTGTAACTCATAAAACCGATGCCAATATATTATTATAAAATGAAAAATGACACCAAAAATCCGTTTCTATAAATAGTTACGTTAACACTAAGATTTATGAAGAGTAGACATTGACTTACTTTAAATTCGCACTGTCTTCCCATTGGTATTGCATATACAGTAGCGCTCAAAAGTATTTTGACAATACAAAATTATACGTTTTCCACCCGTAAGAGTTACATACAAAGTGAAATTTCATTAAAATTACAACATTTACAAATAACAGAAGAAACAAAGAGTTTATCTTTCCTAATAATATACTGAATACTAAGAAGAATGTTATGTTTTGTATATTTTGTTTCTTTAATGCGACAAATATATTATTAATAGTATTGTTAATTAAATAATACATAATAAAATCTTATAATAAAAGAATTAAATTTTGTACTTTCGAAATACTTTTGAGCGCTACTGTATTTCAGTGGCGTTTGAAAACAATTTAAACACTGTTTAAACTCGAATAAAAGCGAAGCTTTATTCATCCTAATATTGATTTTACAAAAAGAAACAACTGATTTTCCGATCTGAGGAAAAGTTCTCTTTTAATAAAACCTGACAACGGATTAAAATTAAAAACTTTAATGGTCAGTCGGTTAATAACCATCGGTTCTAATTATTATAAACGTAATTTATTCTCCGGGATTATTTCGAATTGGCGCAGACTCTCATAATTAATTTTCCAGATTTAAAAAAGCCACACATTTGATAAATTTTCAAAATTTTACTTACACTTGGGATTGAGAAATCAGTTCTTTAACTAATGTGACTGCTTAAATTGCCACACGACGTGATAACCTGAAGAAAATATGGTGGAACACTTTTTCACCAATTTCTTGTGGATTTTTTGTCGTTTATCTGAAGGAATGGAACTCCATTTTCTGAAATCTCGCAGGAAAAACCATTGGTGATGACACGGACCGCTCAAAAGCAAACCAATTAAAAATATCCTAACCCCGTTCTAACCCCAAATGCAATAATTAAAAAAGTAAGTTTTTAATTAAAAAGGGAGTACGCCTGGGTAATAAAAAGTAACGATCAACTGCAGGGTTGACAAGACGGGGTTGGCGCCAATATTTTCAACTTTGCGGCCTCGGTATAAGATTTTGCCGGAGAGAAGAAAAAATCAAAGACGCCCTCGGCAACTACAAGTTAGACGAAATTTAAAAAGCAATGTTTTATCGGAGTCATGGCGGGAATAATAGAGACGTAAAGCCGTTCCGCCTCGACTGGGGATGGAATCACGTGAAATAATGGCCTCTCGTCGTACGACTGCATAGCCCTGGAGTTCAGCAGTTCGGTCAGCATCCCAACCGAAGGCAGAGGACCTTCCGCGTTCCGCTTCCGGTTCCTTTCTCTCGGAGCACTGGATACGTGTTTGAGTTTGTGTCGCCGGGGTTTGGTGTTGGAGACCATTCGGTGTGTGTTCATCAGGTGGTGAATTCAGCGAAGGAAATGAGAATCGTGGCTAATAAGTGGGAGACGTGGCGGAGACAGTTGGAGTAGTCCCATTACTTCCGGAGAGTCCGCCATTGTTTGGCGGTAAGTGTTGTAGAGCTGGCTAATGGCGGGTTTTTTGCGCGGGAAAGGGTTAGCGGGGCAACGGTGGGGAGGAAAGCGATCGGGCGTGGTGTTACCTTCATTACACACACTCCACATGCCATATATTTTCTAACAGACGCCTTCGCTCGAGTGGGCTGGAAAATCTAGAGTGAAATATCAGAAAATTTATAATGACCTTGTGTAAATGCTTGGGTGTTCGCTGGTCCTTCATTAGTGGTGGTCGCTTGCCCTAAAATTATTGCTTCCACGATTTTCTCGGAAGGTTTCCCGGAAAATATAATTTTAATTACAATCACGCAGGCAGTCTTTATTCAGAAACTGCGGTAGGGAAAAGAGCTGTCATTGATGTCTGGAAAGGTGTTTTGAAAGTTTTTGGAACTGAAAAATATCGAATATTGAATGACACTATTGTGGTTAATAATATGGACCTTTTGGATTCTATAAAATCCATAATTTATTATCATTTTTTTAACAATAAACACAGGTTTTTGGATTTAGTAATTCTTTACTTATGACGAAAAAAAGCGCTGAGATTGAATGTGGGATTAGTGATAATTTTATTTTTATTTTGTTTTCATGCGATGCCCGTAAAAAAGAAGCAAAATATTAATTTATATTTTTTATGCGTTTCTTTATTATATCTATTTTAGTGGTAGGAAAATCCAATTCGAAAAGAATCTATAAACAAAAATAAAATTTGATTAGATTGTCATTGCATGATAAGGGAATATTATTATTAATTTTACTATTTAGATTTTATCTGTTTACGGGTAGTATATAATGTTCTGTAAATAATTTGCAAATGATTTGGTGGAGTTAGAGAAGCGGTAATTGGGAATAAATACTATAACTAAAAGAAATTCATTCCACCTTAATTGAAACTGTTTTTTTTATTTCTGTCTTTCGGATTAATGTTAAGAGGCGGTGTTTCCGGTATGAATGGTACTTCCGTCCTTTGTGGCTGGGTGTCAAAGAGTCATTGAAGAGCTGACTTTTTTTTCTCACGGGGCAAAACAACAGGAGTTAATGCACAGCCATGTTTTGGAAGGTTTTCCAAGTTAGTTTCATGTTCCGACATCTTTTAAATTGCTAATCCGTGGGAATGTAATGTCAATCTTTGGGTTCTCCCGGGAGTGATTCTTTCATTTGGTGTTCCCAATTGGAATGATGAAATAAAACTTCCGACCGAGCAGAAGTACCGAGAGGGATGAAAAATAAGATCAGGGAAAGACGGTGCTCTGGGAAATTAAGTCTAATGTGAGGGATGCAACACGCGACCATGGAGTGTGATCGGGGGAGGTGGTGTCTTGTAGCAATGTCGTCAGAGGGTAATTTTAGGGTATTTTGATGCAGAGTATATCGTTGCATTGCTGGGAAAGCGAAATGGTTATAAATATGGAGAATTCTTCCATTATGCCTTCCACACTTTTCGTATGAACGCTGCGGAAGACATAAGGGTATTCGGTGTTTATTGGGAAAAGGTAGGGCCTCTGGGAAATTGATCACGTAATAGTATATAATATAAATAGCGAAATATGAACGTGTTCGTTTTTCGCATTAACCAACCCCTACCCGCCGGCAATAAAATAAGTTTCCGTGGAGCGAAGTCAGTGTCGGCGAGGTGAGTGGGAAATTTTATTTTTTACTTTTTTTTTTTAACGCACGTTCCGAGAGAAAAATTTCTTTTTGAGATGAATGAAAACCTTTAAAGGATTTGTGAGGAACGAAAGCTCTTGTCTTGTGACCCAAGAAAGAATTCAGGTTGTTTATAAAAAAAAAGTGAGAGTGGGAAATTCCGCACCCCTGCTCTTTATTTTTTTTTTTTTTTTTTTACTTTCCGAAAAAGTAATTTCTTACATGAAGAAGGTTTGTACTTTTTAGGGAAATCTCCTACACATTTTCCTTTTTTTCAATGGAATGGGGAATGCAATTTTTTTACCGGCTCAGTTGTAAAATAGTCATTGAATTTGCGAGGAAGTTACTTTTTATGGAAAGGACTTTAGAAAAAAATTGTATTTTTGATTGGGTTGTGCTTATTGGGCGCTATTGCATTTATTCAGGTGCTTTCATTTTCTTCTGCCTCAGTGGAATGCTGTCCTTTATGTAAGAGCAACTGTGTCGAAAGGATGAATGAATCCCACTCAGTCCCAACCTATTGATTGTATAGTCAGTTCGTATTTATAGAGCTGTTTACAGAAAAAGAAACACTTGGACCGGCCTCTATAACCATTATAAGAATCAGAATCGAATTACTGAAACCGTTTCTAAATAAACGAATAAACATTTCCTCCTGAAATGAGAATCCTCGACTTGAACTGACTCATCTCTCGCATTTGAAAAATTCACCAAAGTTTTATTTTCCCCAAGAAATGAATACATTGCTACGTATATATAGAAAAGGGAAGCTAAATGAGGGTAATGATGGCTTCAGACGCCAAACTGTCAAAACCACATGACTCAACGTCAATACCATTGCTTTCATATAATTTTTCATCTTTCTGCGTGCGATGAAGATCACGTTTCCAGTTTTAGGTCTCATCTTTGGCAACGCGTATTGATTCCAGAAAGGAGCTTGCGCCATTTTGCGATGGCTTTTGCCCCGAAGCCATATGTGTGGCTTTACTGACTTTTTAGAAAAATGTTTTTTTTTATTTGGGACTGCAGTCACCGAAGAATTGGAATGATTAAATGGGGTTAAATATAAATTCAAGGGAAATACTGGAGGACTGTTAAACTAAGACGACAAACCTGGAGGCAAATGACAATAGGTGCTGACTGTCTGTTGAAAGCAGTTCTCACAGGTGTAAAAACTCTCCTGTTCCTGCATTCCAAACGAATGAAAAATCCGAACGAACAAACTAAAAAATTCAAAAAATGCAACGGTCACTTTGTCCGCCTCGTTCACAGAAAGACTCAGAGACAAAAGTTGTCTACCCCTGCGTCATAAAAACAGTCGTCCACGTTACACAGAATCCCACCATAAGCTCTGTAATAATCGAAGGCATGTTAGGACGGAATAATCCCCTGCGTTTGTGCTCATTTATGAAAAATCAAACTCCCCGAACTCCTTCCCTCCCAAACCCTCCGATCCCGCGGGCTAAAAAAGAGGAAAGTTGAGAAATAAATTTTTCCTTTTTTCTGTTTCGTGGGATTTAAGGGGCGGAAGGTGGACAGACCGAGAAGGCTTATTCGTGGACAAAAAACTTTTCTTTTTTCTTTAATTTCGTTTGTTTTTCGTGCCTTATCGTGGTGCTTTGTTGTCTTTCGTCGAAAAAAAAAATGTTCCCATATTTTATCTTGCCAAATTTTTTGTTTCGTTAACTTTTTTCTCCTTTCATTTGATGATGGAGTAATAAAAAGTGCTTCCAGTAACAAAAATTCTTTCTCTAGTTTGTTTCCTCTAAATAAAGACCCATTTAAAGTGAGCTGGTATTTTCTTTATTGTGAAAGTTCTATTGAAATTACTCAGAGAAGGCGAAGCAGTGACACATTTTAAATAATTTCTTTATTGATGCAACCTTCTGGAGCGATTTAACCTCTGCACCACACTTCGTCCTCATTTCTTACTCACAGTCTTTCATCCCTTGTCAATGAGACATTTGGGGCACACCCCCCAAAGACTCAAAACGAAAAATGAAAATTCTCGTTATTGGATGATTAATAAAATTTAAATCCTCAAAAATTGGCCACCCCTAACGGAAAGCAAACAGTGAACATATTTTAAAAAGACTATTAAAAGGAATAAAATGAAAACCCTAAAAAAGAAACCATTCATTAACTGCCGATGATGAGGATGATAAAGAATTTAAGTACAAAATTAGAATGCATCCCTCACGCGGATAATAAAAAGAATTCGGTGCGCTTCTTAAGGTATGAGGGGGTCAGTTGACCCCATTATCCGTAAATTAAGCCCCTGGCTTAGACAGCTTACATGGGGATGAACACAACTGAAGGAAGTTAAGTACGCTTTAGCTATTTTCGCTAAAAATTAGCGAAATTTATGTTTTCTGGTTGAAATTTACTGGTGGGGTTCACTTTACAATAAAAATAAAACCATAGTTCCCTTGGGATAAATTTTTACCCTTTAACTTTTCCAACTGACTGGGGAACTAAAAGAAGCAGGGTTGGCCGGAGAGGGATGAACTCTGCAGGGGATGACGTTCCCATTTTCGGCTTCTGCCCCAGTCATTGAGCAAATGGCATGCCAAGTAGGGAAAATCGATCGTTGAAGAGGTGTTGACAGAAATGGGAATAAAACAAGACCAAACACTTGAAGCGGAAGGAGCAGGGAAGGGCAAAAAGTGGAGAGAATCTCTTCGGGTCGACCTTTGCGTTTTTGCTCCCTTTAACTGAGGATCCTCGGGGGTGAGTCTGTTGGCAATAGTTTTTCGTAGTTTGGCCGAAATGTCGCGCGAGCGAAATCTCGTCCCACGTCGACGAGGAAAGAGAGGAAAAAAGGGACGCCCTCGGATCGGGACGAAGACAATTTGGAAAGGTGCAGACGAGGGTTCTTGAAATTTCTCTCAAACGAGAAAAAAATCAACTCGCTGTTATTCCCTTGACCGCCGCCCTCTTAATCATCCGTCCTTTACAACCCTTTCACCCTCTTTCTCGTCTTTTCTATCTGTGCTTTTTGTTTTTTATCTTCTCCCACCTGACACATGATTTTTCAACAATTACCATACGACTAATTACCCTTTAACTTTTCTAAATTATTTTTTAACTTATTAGAATTTGCAGCTTTTTAAATTTTTTAATCGGTTTTCGGGAATTTATAGAAAGGAAAAGGATATTCGAAAAGTTAATTTTGTTAAAAGCAAGAAATTGTAATTCATACAGTAAACCCTGATTTTGATAAAGCACTTGAGACAGAGACAGATAGAGAGGGAATGTAGAATGTTCCCTTAAAGAGGGTAGGAAACGAGGGGCAAGTAAAAATTGATGGATATTCGAATCTCATTAGTTTTTTGGTAGTTTGAGACCAAGCTATAAGGAGAGATTTCTTTTTGGAAATTGACTCAAAATGCTTACAGAAAATAAACAGAGCTACGCAAAAGCATAGAGAGGATAAACGGCGACAGCATTTCTTCGTTTGCCCTGGTAAGTCAGGGAAGAAGCGAGCACCAAATTTGACTGAATATAATTTTAAAAAATATTTCATCCGGTTGAATGGATTCTTGAAATCTCACGAGTAAACAACGGAAGGAATAAAATCATTTTCAAACTCTTGTAGAAAATCTTCAGTCTTTCCTTTTCCACCGCTTAATATCTGTTTATTTATATTTTTTCTTTTTCATTTGTTTTCTTTCTTGTGCAAAGAAAATTTTTCTCTGCAGGATTTTTCGTGAGGGGTTCTGATAAAAGGAGAGAATTCATGCAAGGCGTGGGCAACAGCACAAAATAATTTTCACACCCTTGTACCAATTTAAGGGCTGTTTTGAATTTTTTTTAAAGGAACCGCAGACTAACTTCTGCTCGAAAGACTCAGAAACACCCAACGAACGCAAACCCAGACCAGCTTTATTCTAGAATTTACTGAGGGAAAGAACGCCAGGTGACATTTCGAGAAAGAGGGTGTCAATGTAATTTTTAACCCAATGGGGTTTCTAAATGAATTTGCACGGGTAATTGAAAGTAAGAGGCCGACTGTTAATTACGAAAGTAAACTTCGTCGCACGGGGAAAGTGAAAAAAGTGAGGAAAGAAAGAGAGGGGAATGATGACTCTGTGGCTCAAAGCCAAATTCCTCTGTCTTTGGTTGTAATTTATTTAAAAATCAATCAATACATAAAGAGAGTGAAGAGATGATTTTTTCTCAACAATTAACCATATTAGTGAAGGGCTGGCAACTTTCCAGAGAAGGGTTAACTGGGGATCAAATTCTATTGACTATCATCGCTTAATCCCTCATAAAAGATTCTCCTCGAAATCCATTAAAAATGTCTGAGTGAAGGATGATCCTGGGGTCTTTTAAACCATCTGATTTAGAGTGTCATTTTACGGGATTTTAGCACCTGGAACCGTTCCGGTCGTGTGTCATGTGAAATTTGAGTGTCTTTCTCCTTTTTCTCTATATATTTTTATGCTCTCATTGTAGGATCGACAGAATGAGCCCTTGGGGCAATCGGAAAATCGGGAAATCGTCAGAATATTTTGCGGTCATCGGTGGGAACCCTTCGAGGGCAACAAAATGTGTTGACGCATTGTCTGTTTTTTTCAGGTAATAAAAATTCTCGAGTCGTTCAACAAATTCAATTCGGTTGTCGAGTCTAAGGGAAGAAAAGCAGAAGAAAGAAAGATAGAAAAACATTAAAATCAAAGTTAACCAGTTCTGAAAGTTTGTTTTCGTGAGTGAAATAAAAAAAAATTTTTTCCATACTTAAAGCTCAATTTTTGTCGTATAAGTTAAACATGGTTTTGTTTTTCTAAGCGTGAAATTTGTTTTTTGGTGAAATTGGTGGTATTTGAGTCGAAACGATCGGTTATTGTTTTGCGGAGGGCGATTTCTTGTGGAATTTCAGTTTAATTAGGTAAGTTATGCTTTTGTTACTTCTGATCCTGACGCATTAATAGCTTTATTTTTTAGAAATAAAAAAAATAAGGTCGATTTTATATTGTTTTGCATGCACAGTTCGAAATAACACTAAATCAATTTTCTCACATTTTCTTTTTTCATATAGTCTCATATTTTACATGAAAATCTTTCACTTGAAAAAATTTGAATAATGAGAACTCCACTCGTTTGATTGCTTCGGAGTTTCACTTCAGAACCGAAGAGCAAAAACCGGTGTAAATTTGCAAAATTTGGTCGATTGTTTTCGGAGTTGCGGTGAGAGATTTGGAATTTTCCGGAATGAAAAGTTCTGAATGCGGATTGTTGCCGGATTATTGAGATGGATTCCAAATTCTTGAGAAGACCACTCCTCCCCCTTTTCAGCTTCCACAGGTTTGGAATGTTATGATTCAGCTTTTTGAGATTTTGCTGTCACTGTTTGGAAGAGCGTTGCGAGCCCCACAGACAGACTGTTCTTGAAAAGGATTAAGAACTAAAATCTAATCCGATTTCTCAATCCTCTCTTCAGATTTGACGTTAAAAGAGAGAAATTCGTTATAAGGAAAAAAAAAAGACAACATCTTTCCAAGTTAAAAGTTCTTAAAACATCCTCAAAATGTATAGCATGAGTAAAGTTTTAAGTTCTTTTACGTCTGCACTCTCAATCTCCCCTCGTAGGAACCAAAAACCACCCCTAATATTAATATTTTCCCTCCCTTAAAGCACATGGTAATAGCTTATGCTGACGGCGTCAGCCACTGTGCCTCAAAAACTTCCCAAAAGGCTGGAATGGGGTGAGGGGGAAACGATTTAGGGGGAATATCGCTTCCACACGTTAAGAAAATCCCTCTCGTCAGTTCTTCCCGGGAGAGAGTGAGGATTTTCCCCGATTTCTTTCTAGTTCACTTCCCGTCTTCTTCGATGGCATAAACCTGTCCCGAAGGCAGACTGAGTTTTAATCAGCGTGCGCGAACATCTTTCACGAAAATTACCGACAGCTCGAGAAAAGAAGAAGAAAACTTATTTATTTAATATGCGAGAGGTGGAGTATTCGGGGGCGGGAGAAACACAGGAACGAATGAAGGCGAGATGTTCAAATCCTGTTGCACGATTTTTTTGAACTTTTTAAAACAAGGCAAAATTTTCTCACTGTCTGGAAAACTTTTGGTAAAAATTTCCCGATAAATTCATCCGAAGGAACAACTGACTGCCTGCGTGAAGTTATTCGGAGAAAGAATGAGGGGAAAGAAACATCTGTTTGAGATATTTGTTACAAATTTCCATTTTTGAATTACCGACAAAGCCTCTCCTGCATTTTATAAAACTGTAAATCCCATCTTGAAGGGATTTCGCCCTTCGCATCCTCTCGTCGCTTCTTCCGGTTTTACATTAATTTGGCCTTTCATATAATTCTTTTTTTATTCGATCGTTTTCCCCACTTCTTTTCCACCCAAAGTTTTGATTACCTAATTTTGTTTTTGGGTTTCTAAAGTAAAAAAATGGGGCAAAGGAGTGTTGGAACAATTGGGTCGAGACCTTCAGATTTAGAACGTAAGGCACTAAAACAGTCTTTCCAACTAAAGCGTTAAAACAAAGATCATTTGAAACCTTTTACTGCTGAAAATCTCGTTAAGTCCTCGCCCCTCCCTTATATTTTCCTTTTATGCTTTCAGCATTGCCAGTAAAATTAACTTTCGATCCATTTCGCCTGTCCCGACTTTCCCTGAGAAAAATGCTCTCCCCACAGTTCTTTTTTGGGGGAGGGGGACTCGCAGACGCAAAAGGTGTATCTCGCTTTCCAATTAGCTGGCAATAATCATGGGAAGAGGTGGGGAGGACAATAGGTTTATTTTTCATTCAAATTCAGGAACTGATTTAAAAGGCAAATGGACAAGTGGGTGAAGCTGAATGGTGAATTGCGGTGGAACCTTTCAAGGGATTTTCCATTTACGGTTAGCAGTAAGCATTTATCAGCAGTTTTGATCGTGGGGATCCTCGCGATCCGTCTACCCGACAGTAATCCCGGCTTTGAATTTCTAATTTTGCATTTTGAACGCTCAAAAGGTATAGTTCAGAAATTTTATTTTAATGCTTCAAAGGTTACGATAATTAAATCGACCTCTGCGCTCTCAATTTAGCCCCCCCCCCCTCGAAAAAGCTTTTGTTTTTACTGTGCTCTGTATCTTTTCGGGTTTCCGGTCTGAAAAACAGACTTCTGCTGCTTTTCAAACACGTCAGTCTGAGATTAGAATATTTTGAAATTGAATGATTGTTTTGTAAGGAAATGATATTTTTACCTATTCTTTTTCCCTGTCTTTTTTTTCTTTATATTTTTTGTGTTTTTTATTTTTTCCTTCATCCTTATAGTTTCCCTTCGTTCTCTCTTTCTACTTATGATATCTATTTTCTTTAAATTTTCTCCCTTTCTGCTATTCGCGTTTTCTCGTTATCTCTGTTTTTAGTATTTCCTCTGTTTTATTTTTTATTCTTCTTTCTAATCTTTCATCTTTCTGCATTTCTTCTTTCTTTTTTTAGCCTTCTCTCTCATGTTAATCTCCTTTTCTATCTTCTTTTTATTGTTTCTTTCTCTTTTCCCACTTTGTGTTCATTTTCTTTCCTCATTTTTGTCTCACTTAGTAGTTCTGTAAAATTCCCCCTTTTTGTCCACCTCAGTCGTATTTTGTGGTCTTATAGAAGGAGAAATTGATCACAGAAGTGACTTTCTGAATTGAAGGACCTACTTGTGTGCTCCACCCAGAACGACCAATGTTTAGGGTGAGTTAAGCTAACTAAAAGTTAAAATCAGTCGTGATTTATATTATCCCGGGAGTGAGAGAACCGAATTGGAAAATCTGAACATGTCTTTGCGGCAAACACAGAAATAGTGAAGAAAGAAGCACGTAAACCCGTAAAACGCAAATTAAGATGTCGAAATATGGGTACTAATCGTAAATGAACTTATAAAAACCTAAAAAAAAACTTAATATTTTGAACGTCGTAAAAGAGCGACCTACTTGAGGGAAATGAGAATAGAGCGGGCGGTGAGAGGGGAAGGGTGTCGGGGGGGGATGCGGGAGTTTACGATTTTTTTATTTTTATTAAACAGGGATCTCCTGCATGTGTGACGAATTTTCCAGCCAGGATTAGTCTGGGAGAAGAAAGAAATTCAGATGTCTTTTTTCATCGTATTTCAAGGAGATTCTTCCGGATGAATTAATTTAAGAATCTCGTGAATGTTCTCAGCTAAATTGCGCTTTCTTTATTCTCGGACAAATTTTATTATTTACAACTGATTGAGCGCCGTTCTAAAGTGCACTCTCAAATAAAATTTTAGTGTGTTAAGAAGACTTTGAATGAACTGCAACGTCCCCTCCCCGCCATCTCTCCTCTTTATTGTCCTTTATTTCACTAATGCGGATTGGCTTTAATAGGGTTTCACCAGCAGCTTTGACTTTTCGATTCCTGTGAAACGTATTTCACGGATGAATGGGAGAATCCCCGCTCCTCACTTACTATATATCAAAGAGAGTTTGTTTTCGGGTTTGCTCCATTCTGTGAAAACATCGCCATTTTTTGGCGCAGTTTAGTCAAAAGCTCTACTTGGATATGATTCCGGATTAATTTTGCGGATTAAACCTTAAACCTCTCTCTCCGCCAATCAGAATTTCCTTTCGTTCTTATTACGTTATTACGCTATTGGTAGAGAAATAAAACAATTTGGTTCCTATGATAAAATATATTTATTTTTAATAATAGTTTCATTTGTTTATCTTCTGCCGTTCGGGTCATTCTTCCTTTTCTTTCTTCTGATCTTCTTTCCAGTCAATAAGGTTAAATGAAGGACATAAGAGCAGCTAAAATATAAGGAACGTTGACGGATGGAAAAGGAGGGGTTAAATGCAGTTTAGAAGAAAAAAATCTGGGAAAATAAGAGGAAAAAGGAATTGAGCACTAACTGCCCGGGGAGAGACTGACAAAACGGGTTACAGAAAATCCTCCGGCGTTCGAATGCTTAAAACGATAATAGGGTAAAAAACAAATGACGGTATTTTTATTTCAGGTTATATTTAAGTTCGGGATTTTGTGCGTTTTCCCGGGAACGTCGAACCTCTGTAGTTTAATCTCGATATTTATTTGAACAAAAGGAAAAAAGTATTTTGAAATCCCATTAAGTCACTTCATCAGAGAAGAAATCAAGCTAACTTTTTCTTTTAATATATAAAAGAGGAGAAAAAAATTGAAAATCCCATTAAAGCTGATTATTTTCTATGGAAGAGCCATATTTTTTGCAAAGACTTGTCAATTTGAAAAATGCCTGCTAAATGAACTGTGGCTTTAAAAGAGAAGCTTTTTAAGTTTCGCTTCGTTCCGGCGTCGAAATATCTTTGCACCCCCGCACCCTTTCCTTCACGAGTCCAAAGACGTCTGGGGGTTCCTTTAATTACATCCTTCTCATGCAACCTGTGGAAGAACCTTATCGTGAGGGGAAAAGGGAACACTTGACGGAAGAAAAGGCACGAATTAAATTCATAAAAATATAAGCATTTACCCTTTGTTTATTTAAGGGCGGCACGCAAACGACATCGATTTGTGCAGACGGAACGGAATAATGAGAATTATATTTTGTCATTTTCGGTAATAATGCGGGCATTAAGTAGTTTACAAAGTAAATCACGTCTTCTCCGAAAGTTGAAAATCTGCTTTTTAATATTTTGTAATAAAATCCGTTAAACTTAAATGGAAATTTAAACTCGCGAAAAGTTGACTGATTAATTTAAGCGTCTGGACGGTTATGTTCATTCGACCGGGGAATTGAGAGCTTTTGCTCTGATTGAGCGGGGTTTTCGATGCTTTGCCTCTTCCTTTTTCCTCTGAGCTTTCGGTGTTTAGAATAACCTGACCTTTGCTGATTCTCTATCGGACTTTCACATTTGGCAGATTTGGAGCTTAAAACTTTTCAACCGAAATATTTGCTGATAACCGGATGATGCATGGTTTCGAATTTCGAAGACCGCGTTTTCGACATAAAATATTTCTAAAATATACTCATCAAATTATGAAACTTTTTGGAACATTCTTGGGGAGTTTAGGGGACTCCTTGGGTTATAATATAAATATCAATTAAACATCAACCGGATATTGATTGAATATTCAATACGGTTGGCCACACTGCCAAAGGGAAATTCTGCCAACCGGGGAGGCAAGTTGGCCAACCTGGGACAGGAATCGTCTGCACGGTGAGTCACTTGTTTCTCCGCTAAGATCAGGGCTTTGCTTCACACCCGAAAGTTTCAACTTTCGAGGGGGCAAAGTCAATGGGCAGAGAAGGACTCTTACAGTGTGTCATTATCCGTGGAATGAAACTCTGCTGCCTCGTAAAGGCTAAATGTAAATAAAAAATTAAAAAAGTGAAACAAAAGAAGGAAACTTACAAGTGGTTTAATCGGCTAAAAGTTTCCTGCGAGGAAGTTTCCTTGTTATCTGACAAAAATGAGGGTTGCTCGAGAGCAAGTGAATGTTTTTAAAAGTTTTCAGATCTTTTCTATTATTATTATTATTATTTTAGTATTCGCTTACATTTAATTGCTCATTCGGAGGATCGGTAAAGTCAAAGGACACTTATCTTTTATTGCTTTGATTTGTTTATTTCAGAACCTGAGTACATATTTTCGAGTGGAGATTTTAAGGTTGAGGAACTGATGAAATTTACATCTAATTTAAACTTTATACATATAACATTACAATAATTCACATAGCATTTCATGCTCATGCTAATTCTCAATTTTGATGCTCTTGAAACGAGATGAGATTTTAGAAGAGTAGTTA
This sequence comes from Brueelia nebulosa, assembly GCA_028293925.1. Taxonomy (NCBI): domain Eukaryota; kingdom Metazoa; phylum Arthropoda; class Insecta; order Psocodea; family Philopteridae; genus Brueelia; species Brueelia nebulosa. The sequence goes on from JAQIBA010000037.1 coordinate 372,455, forward strand.
TCACTTTCGAAAATGGCTAAAATGGTACAATTCAGTCTGCTTTCCCCACTCATCGAGAACAGTGAAAATGCGAATTGTCGCTAATGAAAATGTCATTTAAACTATTCAATCGCGGATGATGTCAAACCCCATAGGGGTTGTTTCCTCTTCCCTTTCCCTCCGTAGGGAGTGACAGTGAGTACCAAATGAATAATCAATACAATTGCTGCAATTCATTGCTCCGAAGAAGCTTTTTAAATAAATAATCTCTCTAAAAAGGAGAAACTCTCCAAGTGGGAAGCTTTTTGTATCTTTTTTTTTCGACATTAAAAATTCATATTTAAATCCTTCAGTTTTTGAGTTTTTAGTATCTCTTAATAAACTCGCTCTCATTAATTAAATTTTTTTATGTTTCATTACGTACTATAACTTTCATTGGGGTTTCAAGCTGTGCGTTCAACTCTCTATCAGATTCATGTGCTTCTCAGAGAAGTTTCAATAGTTTTTTTGTTGCAAAAGCAGCTGTTTTTTGAGATTAGAGAAATTATTCCAGCGGAGGAGACCGAAAGCACAGCAGACTTTTAGCGGAAATGTTTTTCTTTGTAAAATCTCCGCTTCATTTGGCGACTCAACTCTTTCTGCTTTTTCCTGATAATTCTTCGACTCTCACCTCCGAAATAAAAAATTCATCAGATTCATTCATTTGCTCTGCACTGATTAATTCTTCGGCGGACTTTTTAAACTGATACTTCCACGACGTGTTTTGGATTTTCGATAACTTTTCGCAATCATTTATTTATTAACAAAAAAAGAAAGAAGAAAACGATCGGTTTTGTTTTGCGATTGGCTTTTGTTTTTGGGTCATCTATGCATTCATTTTTTGGGCATAATTCATTCATCTTTCACTTGACATTTTGTTCAATTTTTTCATGCAGAGTTCTTTCGGAAAGTCAACAGAAACAACTTCGATAAAGAAGGAGAGTACACTTAACGAAATTGAGGGCCATTAAGAGACCAAAAGAAAAGTGAATTCTTAAAGGCGTAGAATAAAAAAGGATTTAAAACGGCTCTTAAACTCCCGGCATTAAATTTGTCCATTGTCACATAAACTCCCGAATAAAAATGCCTGAAATAAGTGGAACTGCTCTCTCTTAATTATTCTTCTTCCCTCATTTCGCTCTCGGCTTATTAAAGAAATCCCTCCTCTGCCACAGCACTCAGATTTCCAGAATCGACTTATATAAATCAGTGACCTGAATTTTGAATTCTCTTCCTCCACCTTTTCACAGGCAACAGAGGAAAGAAAAAGTTATTCGAGATTGATTTTTGTCGTTTTCTGCCCTTTTCAATGTCCCACAGGCGTCCTTGGGCAAACGGGATTTCCAACATACTGTGAAATTTAGGGAATACAATATCCTTTCGTCAGTTTGGTTTCAAAGTGAGAGTCAGTGAAGCATAATATTCTTAACGTTAAAAACCGAAAAAACTGTTCATTTTTGTTCAGTGCAAATTGTCAATTACGAATTTCACGCTTAACTAAACATCATTTAGCGTTGTGTCATTATGTTTTGCTTTCTTTTTTCACCTCCCTCGATAACAAACCACCGCGCTGTTGTTTTGACGAAAGAGGGAAATCGTTCGGAAAAATTATGGGGGATGTTTCATTCAAAACGGATGCTGTGGCTGTCGCGAATGACTGCTGCTTTGCGAAAGTAGACAGATTAAAATGAATTCTCTCGTCTAATCGGATTTTCAATGCGAGGGGATGAAGTGATACTGACATTCTAATGGTTTGTCTTAATGATGAAGTGGCCTCTGCTGATCCGAATGTGTGTGGCTGCTGAAAGGCATTTTTTGTCGTCGATGCACGGTCTGTTATCATCGAGCAAAAAGCAATAAAAACTCTGTCGCCTTAGTCTCGCTGTTGGTTTGAGGAGGTATTAGCGTTCTTTACTAAATCAAGGAAATCCTTCCAAGCGGACGACAGGATCCATCGATTCTCCTCTGACAAAAGACAAATGATGCTTAATGGAAAGTAAATCAAATGGCCTGCACAGGAAAAGAGGGAGCGATGGTTCTTTGCCAAAATGAAGTTTTCAATTCATTCAGCACTCAGCTTGATTTAACATTCATCCCCGACTTTAGGAGAGCCCGTCAATCGCGTTCCCTCCAAGGGTGGTCGAATTTAGCGCCTTTTGGGACAGTTTGCAGCTTTCGGCTTCCTGAGTCGTAAATTCACAGCCGTGTGCTTTTCAAGGGTGGTTCCTCCTCAGTGCAGATTCTTCTGGGGTCGAATCCCTTTCCTGCGACGTCTCATTAGTGTGTTGCACTGGTTTTGAATTAATTACAGAACCAGAAAAGGACTTCCTGTCGTTTTAGGAAAATCTCACTTCATTAAAAAATTATCTATCTGCCGGGAAAGCCCACTTTGGCTCAGGTTGCGAATAATTTGATCCCCCTTCGGCTAAACTCATCGAAATAAAACCCCAGCAGAGGCAACTTTGCCAGAAAAAATATGTCTTGGCACTCAGATGAAACGGAAAGGCGGGGAAACAATCTAAAACTGCAGGTGTATTTTCCTTCGAAGGAAAACCGTTCGGAAATTAAAAAATTTTTCCTCCGGCGATTTGGTGGGCGTCGCAACTGTCCTTTGTGCAAGCAGATCGATGCCAAAATCTGCCATTTGCGAGCTCCCAAAGGAAGAGCCGCTCCTTCTTCATTAACACGACAGCTCTTAAACAACCAAAATCTTTAGAAAGTTGTTTTTGTTTTGAGGGACCACGGGGGGAGGGGGAGGGGGTGAAAGGGAATTTGATTTTACGTCCTGGGGAGGCCGTGATTATTCTGCAACAGCAAATTTCCAGTGCAGGGGAGCTTTTACAGATCCCCAGAATTTTGCCGGTCAGTTATGATGATTTATCATGCTTTCAAGTCGTTCTGGACGAAGTCGAAAGTCTGCTCTTTTTTTGTGTTCGCCGTTTCTTTGTTTTGTTGTCTAAATTTAATTCATTGGCTGTCGCTGTTTCTTAGGGAAAACAAACCAAAATCCTCTTATTGTTAAAAACAAACTATAAAAAATATATAATTCGGACCAAAAGTCTGTTTAAGGGATTTGAGAGCACTTCAGTTTTTTTTTTGTAAATTAAGGTTTTAGATTTTCAAAAACAAAAATAAATTTTGATTTAATCTTTTACTTTTTTTTAGTTCTTTCAGATCCATTCGGTCTGAACAAAAATTCATATTTTTCAAAATAAAAGCACATTCCATTGCAGTCGAGAAATGTTCAAACACATAGACGAAATGCCTTCGGCAATTTGTTCTGTTTTGAATTACTCAGCTGTTTGTTTGCATAAAGAGTAAAGAGAGAGAGCGAAGGAAGTAACAAACGACTCAGAGAGAAGAATTTATTCATAAAGGTCTCTTTAGGGATTGTATCGGAGTCGGATAAAGAAACAGCGATTGCTCGAATTCAATTATAATTCGTAATTAGAAACGCCTTCGGCTAAAAAAAAAAGTTCATCTTCGGCGAAAAATCCCCCGAAGGATAAAACCAACGAAGATGTCGTTTGATTTATCCATTCTGAATTGTCCGGGACACAACTTTGTGTCTTTGTTGCGGTTACTGAACTAACCACTGACTAAGATTCGGAAAATTCAAAGGGGTGGCAGGGGAGGAAAGAATGAATTTTCCCTCTGACTTTCTCGTCGCAATGAAAATCCAATTTTCCGCGTGATACGTAACAAAATCACACCGACAATAATGTAATTTTAAAAAATCTTTTCGATATTTTCTTCTACTTTTGTCTCCCGTCTCATAAATGAGATTATTCTTTTAAAAGATCACTGTCATCTTTAATAGTCGCAGGACAATGAAAAATTCGCCCTGAAGGAATATGCAGAAAGTTTTATCTCATTTTTTCCCTGTGTTTGTGTTCGTTGAATTAAAATTTTTAATTGGCTGTTGCGCCATATTTATGGAGATTCTCTGTTGGGAAGGAGAAGAAAAATATTTTCTACTCGAGTATTGTCCAAGCTCGGTCAACAGTAAGCAAATGAGAGTAGTTACGTCAGCTGCATTTAACCCCAATCGAATTGCAACCTTTCGTGCATTGGTAATTTCTGTTGCAAAGTCAACAGAAACACAGAAAAAGCTTTTTGTGGAATTCTTTCAATTTTTCACTTTATCTCGAGCAATTAGATATCTTTTTCAGGTGAGAGCAACAGCAGGAGCTGCAAAAGCTGAATTTAATTTCACAAATTGCCGAGAAACGAGGTCGTTAGCGAGACAAGTGAATTTATTTATTCAAAAAGATTCATTCTTTTCGCTGGAGAATCGGGAGAACCACGTGCCTGGAAAACACATTTCGGGGTGACCTTTCTCTGTTCCATCCTTCGGCTCCCTCCCTTAAGCCGCAACAAATGCTTCCGTAATTAACTGCATTTTTAGGTTCGCAACAGGTTAACAAAAAATGCCCCCAAATTAAATTTCATTCATTTTATCTCGAGTTTATTGACAAACGGAAGTGGAAGAAAAGGAAAGCTTCGAGGGGTTTGATTTTAGGAGGAGGTTTATAATTTCTCAAAAATATTGTGCTCCCGGTTGCGAAATTTCTATGTTTCGGAAGGTTTCGGAAATTAAAAAAAAGAGAGAAAAACGGGGTGGGGAAAATTTTTCAATTTTTTTGGGAGTTGTGAGCGTGTGCAAAAATAAAATTACTTAGAAAAACAAAGGGAGTCATTGAAAAAGAGAAGAATTTCGGGGAGAATTCATGGAAAATTGATAAAATTCAGCAACGGGATAAAATTTTTATGGATAACCGCATAAATGTCATTGTTAATGTGTGTTAATCGTTTCTAATGCTTTCGGACGAAATAGAAGCTGTTATGTTATTATATACTATTACATTTTTTAGTGCGGTGGTGAAATTGTTCAAAAATTTTCTCAGAATTCCTCCGGTCTTCTGAGGAACTGATTCATAATTATTCATTTTTATTTTAATTTATTCATTTATTCATATTTATTTACATAATATTATCGTTATTACATATTATTATTTTTTTAAAGGCAATCGGGGCAATGTTTGCAGCGGGGGAGCCAAACGCAGTTCTGAAAGTAACCATAACAGTTGAGGAAAAACTGAACAATAGAGCAAATTGTTTTTCGGCCGAGGTACAAATAAAGAGCGCAATAAACATGTTGGTGATAAGACGAAGGAATGAGCTTTCCACCCGCACTTGAACTTTTTCGCTTTTATTATCCCAAAATATAACAAAAGCAAATTTCCTCGTTCACAACTCAATATTACAGTTTAATATTACAGAAAGTTCGTTGAGGGCGAGCCGAGTAACTCTTCGCAGTGGTCGGATGGGGAGGCAAAACCTCCCCTCCCCCCTTTTGCATAAAGTCAGAATTTTGAGAATTAACGGACTGAATTCAGGACCAAACTGAAGATAATCTGCTGGTCACCCGAAAACTCCAAATCCACGTCGAGTTCCCAATCCTTTGTCTTTCTTCTCTTTATCAGTATATTCGAATGCTTTTAATAACTCTGTGTGTATAACCGTGTTTAATAACTCCTTTCATTTCAGTTTATCACTTTTACCTTTTATATTATGGTTCAAACTCCATCGATGCAAAACAAGGGCGGAAGGTATGGTTGTTTGGTGTGATTTTGGCCCTGTGTTTTCCTCCTCCCAAAACGGCTGATTTTATTCGTATGATTTCTTTTACTGGTGAAAATACTGTGAGCGAAAATAAAATTCATTCCTCCAACAAACGGGAATGATGTCGATAACTGTTGTAAAACATTTTCTCCTCTCTCCCGTTTTCTTCAGAGTCCAAATTAGGGAAAATTGATAGAAGCGCTCAACTGGGATTTACATCATCAAATGCAAACCATTTGCAATTCGAGCGAAACTCGAGCAATAATCGTAAAACCTGATGAATTGCAATTAAAAGCAACACCTTTATCGATCGCCTGCGGAAGCATCACCTGACGACGCAAAGAAGATAATTGCAGAAAAGATGACGGCTTAGGTTCAATTAAGCCGATTTGTGGCTTTCAGATTCGGCAGGCGACGGGCTGCCTCGGAAAGACATTTCCGCCCTCTTCCCCCTCGTTTGGGGGCGGAGGGGGGTTGTGGGGGTGGGTTTCGCCCAAATCCCCTCGCACTCATCACGTGCTCTCCTCGGCAGGTTCAGCCGAACGGGATGGGGAAATATTTCGTTATTTTTCACTTTAGTCATTTCGCTTGATAAGCAATTTTTCATTGTCGTTTCAATTTAATTTTATTTTTCTGGCAGCTCCTCTCTCTTTCTCTCTCGAGCGGAGACCGGAAACTCTACCTGAGTTTCCATTGTGTTTCAGTCTTAAGAAGAAGCAGATGTTTTTAATTTTTTTTTGTGTCTGTAATGAAACTGACGTCATTCAAAACGGGATTTGTCAATGCTTAGAATTAATTAATTTTGCAAATGGTTCCCCCTCCCCTTGTTCAGTGACAAGGGAGAAAACGTTCGCTTATGCGAGTCTGAATTGAAGAGAATCTTCTGTCGTTAAAATTTAAAACCGTGATGAAGGCGAATCGACTGATAATTTGTGCTTTGGGAACTTTAAAGTTTTCCCAGACATTTTATTAACATCATCTCCGATAAACTGATATTAGCGGATAGGCATATTAACTACAATACACGTTGCAATCCACTTCACCTTTTGTTTTCTAAAAGGTTTGTAAATTATCTGTCGCAGTTGGTGGCGGCTTATCAAGGGGCGAGGGCAGGTTATCACAGCCTCTTGATGTCTTTTATTGCTGCTCTCCAAAAGAACACAGGTGCCTGCAATGACCGAATTGTATTTGTCGGGCATTGGGGCTGAAAACGCACTGCGGACCCAATTTATGGGGATTTTCAATTGCTCAACTCGGACAATTGCATCGGCATTGACTTCTGTTCATAACGGTGATTTGCAATCAAACATACTTGAAGTTAGGTTAACCGAAAATTGATTGTAATGAATGTTTAAAATGTAGTTGGATTTGATATTGTTGTGTTGGTAAAACCAATTTGAATTTAGGAACAAAATTAAGTCCCTTTCATCGATCAAATCATAAAATTGGTGTATCAGTTCCATTCTGTTGTGCAAAAATGTTAGTGACGTCAGCAGTATTCATTTTTCTGTTGTTAAATGCCAGCAAAAAAAGAGAAGTGGCCATCTTTGAACTCAAACTCAAAAATGAAATATTAAGACTGAGTTTTCATCTCCAGAAATTTCTTCCTGTTAGTAAGCAAAAAAAACTTTAAAAAAATAAAATAAAATGAAAAAAGAAAAATGTGATAAGAAAATCTAATAACGTTAAAATTTGTTAGACTAAATTCACAAGTTTTATTTCAAATGAGGCATAAAACGAATGCATGCGAATAAGGTGAACCCCCCAAATAATAGGGGTTGAAACTTTTAGCGAGAGAAAAAAAAAGAATAAAACAAAAAAATTTCATTGCATCGCCTCATTGGTTTTATTATTAAACTTAAGCGGGTTTTTCGTTGTGTCTCAGTGTTATTTTCACTCGGAGGGAGAATTTTCATGGCGTTGTTACTTCTTTCAGGCAACCACCCTTAAAGAAGGGTGAAAATGTCGGTCCGTCTATTAATTTTAATTTATTCCGGGGAAACCCACACACGTATGGTTTTTTTCTCAGACCCGGAAAATAATTAAATGCAACAGATGATGAAAAGTGAATCCGTTTTCTTTTGAAAATAAAGCGGAAAAACTCCATTCGATGCAATTGAAGTTCTCTGATAAGTCAATGAGATGAATCCGACCGATGAGGAGAATTACTCAAAATGGCTGGAAAGGGTTTCAAAGGTTTTTTTTAACTGAAAAAAGTCTCGGTAGCTTTCAGGCGAATCGTGTGATTTCTCGGAAGATAAGCGAACTTTCTAACTCCGACGTCAGCGAACCGCTCAAACGGCAGTGCAGTGCCCCCCACACAAAAAGTTTATTCATTAGTGAAAGTTATTTTGGTTTTCTTTCATTTGAAAACCGGAGGGAAACCGCAAACGGGTTCGGCGGAAAAGCTTGAAAAGCATATTGAGATGCGGTTTGGTAAATGGTGGGGAGCACCGGGGAAAAAACAAGGGACCAACGCACTTGCCGGAGGTTTACATGCGTGTGGGAATGTGTATATAAACCTCCGCGTTTGTGTAATTCAGAGGTCCCCTATTAATTCCCATTGTAATTTATTCGGAAGGCGTGTGTGTGTTAGTTAGAAATTTGCGTTTCCGGTTTGGGGACTCAAAGATGTTTCCACGTCAATTTCGAAGCGAAGAAGAAATGATAAGTCCGTTCGCAGCACTTGGGATTTTCGTCGCCATTCCTCCCCGGGGAAAGTTTTAATTCGAAAATTAATTTCGTATGTAATCCGAAAACTCCCCTCCCCCATTGCTCACCATTTCCGCGTGTCGCCCTTAATTTGAATTCTGTCCCTTATTTCTAATTCGAGGAGTCAGGTGGGAGGGCCCCTTGTGCCCCCTTTTGTGGGGACTCCCCACGTCGAGGTCCTTTAACTTAATTAATTGTTTGCCGCGGAGAAAAATTCCGAGAATTTTCCAGTAGTAAATTCCGAGAAATTCTAATCCGGATTTAGGGCTAAGCCGTAAGGAAAATACGGCTTAAAGGTTCAATGCCAGAAAAGGTTTAAACGGCGGTTGTTGCGAAAGGTTTCGCCCTTCCGATACCTTTCTTTAGCAGAAGTAAATCTCCATTTGGGAAATTCCTCGGGATTTCATTTGTTTACGCCGGAAGTTATTTTCAGGCTTTCATCCCTTCAATTTTTTTTTTTTTTTTTAAAAACGGGGAGCGCGAACACATTTTATATTTTTCATCGGGAAAAGAAAATTTTTTAATTTAATTCCACGCTTCCGTTCTTCATAATTGGGATATTGATTTAGCAGAGGCAATTTATTTATTTATCAACATGCTTTCATTGGAAAATCTAATTTCCCCCCGAGGCAGACCTTAGATTCTCGCACCCTTCGCGGACACTTTCTCGCACTGATTATCTCCCCAACGAAAACGCAAACAGTCAAATCGGGTTAATCCATTTAATTAAAAAATTAATAATATAATGAATTTCAAGATAAAACTGTTGAACGAAGTGGCCCTTTTCAAGAGTCGAAACATCCCCCCTTAATTTTTCATTCGAAATATGATTTATGTATTGAAAATTCAAATGGGGGAGGTTAAAAGCCTCGTTTGGAGAACTCTTATCGGGGGACCTTTTTTAGAAACATTTGTACGAAACGATGAGGGGAGGGGGGAGGGGGAGTCGGGGCCTGAAAATTGTTCAAAGGTTCTGCTCGGGTGCTTTTGTTCCGTGTATAATCAATTACCTCTTCTTTCTGGCTTTCCAACAGCTTGGGCTTTTGATTAATCTTTCTTCTGTTCCGTCGGTTATAATAAAAAACAAGGAAGGAAAAAGGCGGGAAGGGAAAGGAGAGGGAAGAAGGGATTAAGTCAGAAAAAACCGGAGTCCGTTATTAATTTAGATTTCAACCGGAAAAATTCCCAAAGGTTTCATTTGTAAATATCGGGAGGCTTTGATAATATTATCCGTGTAATGATGTGTGAAGTGAATACTTTGTATTGCTTTTCTGAGACGGCCACTTTCTATTTTTATCTCTTAATTTGTTGGTGAGGAAATCGTGCACACTGTGACACCTTCGATTGCCTGCTTTGATCTAAATTTTCTAAGTCGGTCGGGTGTTGATGTAAAGGATTTTAATCTTGGAAGAGATATTTTCGATGCCTTTTTCACAAACAGTTATTCATAAAGGCCGAGGCTTATGGCCGATCGCAGTGCAGTGATTGATTGTACATTTCCTTCGGTGTTATATAGATTAGATATTTTCCGTAGGACGGTCTAAATGTGTCGGGATTTTTATAAAAGTTAGAATTCGATTAGAGATTATTGTGTAAAACAACCGTTGTTCGGGAGGAGATTCACAAGCAATAAAGCAAATTTATTTGGACATTAAAACACGAATTAAAATAAATGAACAAATGGGGTGACATTAAAGAGATTAGTTGCAGGGCCGTCACCGCATCAATTGATCTAATTTTAAGCTGACAAATACATTCGATCCGATATCTTCCGCCAACCAATTAGAAGATGAGCATCAGATGCTGTTGGATGAAAGGCGGGATCTGCAGGACTCACATTTTTTCTTCTGCTCACAGTTTATGGGTGGCAACCACAGCATCGAAAGATGCAGTGAATGTCCGAAGAGGGCGTTTTTCGTTTCTCATTTATTTTCCCACCTTTCCAAAGCCAAGAATAATGAGCTTTTTTATTATTTTTTTCACTTCTTCCAAATGCGTTATCCTCCCGTTCATTCATTTCCTTCGCCATCAATTTTAATAAAGAAGAAATATGTTATTTTCTCCCCCAACTATACTTTCGTTTAAACAGCACCAAAGTCAACTCCTCTTTTATTTGGTCAGATTCCATTCACTTCACTCCCACTTTCTTTTTTTTTCTGAAAGTAGAAATTATAATTATTCTTTCTGTTCTATAATTAATTCAGGTTTTTCCGTCTTCGAATACCGCCCGCCGACTTCTTTTAAACTCCCACTCTGTAATTTCCTGACCTTTGCTTAAAAGGACGAAGGGGGCGGAAGTTGCGTGAGATAAATGTGTCCTCGAAAGCGTCAAAAAACATGGAGAAGCACGTCGGATTTAAGGCTTGACGATGGCGCCGCAAGAGATGGCGAAAGCGAAAAAGAAAAGCGGAAAAAGAGAGACGGAGAGAGAGTTTCGTTAGAAATGTCATCTTGTTTTACGCCGCTGACGCAAGCGTTACGGAGACGACAGTTTGGTCAAAGAACCCCGAAGCGATAAAAATAAGGAAGAATTACGAAAATAAAATATTACAGCAGAAAGCAAAAATATTTTTAAAAAATTTGCTGCCGTTACTTTTGGAAAATTAGGTTTTAGTCGATAACGGAAAATTGAACGCCGGGTAATCAACTTTTGCTAACAAAATACGCCTCCCAACCTTTTAACAGCTTATTAGAATACAGCTTACCTCACAGTTTTTAAGTATCGCTTGACTTACTCACCCTGCGTTTGACGCGCCCCTCGTCCTTTCATTCCTCCCCCTTTTTTACGACATTTAATAATGCCCGATATCCATTTTACTTTCTTGGAATTACGTGTTGCTTTGTTTTGTGTGCAAATCCATTGCACCTCTCTTCTCCTTTGCTGAATATACTAATATTCATGTACAATATCGGTGCATTCCGCTGAGTCAGTCGACCCGAGGCATTTTTTGGAAAAGGGCCACAGAAAGCGGCTTTTAGAGCTCTCAAAGCTTTTATAATGTCCCAAAGCTCTCAATGCAGAGAGACGACAGAGATCTCGTATTCATTTTTATTTGTCGGAAAAAAATAAAACGAAATTAATGGAGAGAGGAATTAAGGTTGTGTCGGGGGAAAGTTATTAAAGAATTTTATCAAACCTCGGATTGAAAATTCATTATGGGGTTTTTATTGTAAATGTCACAGATTGTTTCGCTGCATTGGTGCACTTTGTTGGAATTGCTGATTGAAAGCTGAGAGAGTCGGGGTGGTTGACTTGGCACGAGAAAATGCAATGGTTTCATGCCAAATAAGTTTGGCGCCCAACTTACTCCCCATTTGCTTGTTTTACACCTACGGGGAGGCAGCGGTTTTTCATGAAGACGCATTGCATAGCGATGCAAACGACTCAGAGGCGAATAACTCCGTATTTCTGCCCTTATGAATAGCCGAAATGGCGCCCGGGAGTCGAGTTTCTCTTTCGAAGACTGCTGAGAGAAAAGGGGGGAGTAAGCGATCGCCTTTTGGGTTCTCCTGCTTCTGATAGACATTCGAGGAAAGGTAGATGGGGTTCTCTGGGAGCGAAGAAGAGGCATGAATGGGAGAAGGAAGTGAGGCAATACCGAAAATATAAGCGAATAGGAACGAAAACAGAAGACGAGGGAAAGAAATAGAGGGAAGTCGTGTGTCATTTTAGAACCAGGGTTGCTAAAAACCGGAAAAATCTTGAGCAATAAATCTCATAAGAAAGACATCAAAAAAGTGAGTGGAGAAATGGGGCGAGAGAGGGGGGTGAGAAAGGTTTCTTAGGTTTTTCCGCCGGGTTGCCAACCTGAAAGTCTGCATTTTTTCCGGTGTCATATTAAAAACATATTTTTAAAATAAATTGAAAGGCGTCAAAGTCAGAGTCGATTTTTCAAGAAATACGGTTCCTGCAATTTCTTTTCCAGTTTTCTTTTCAGGTTTTCATCTATTTTCCGCTCTTTAAATTTTCTCTTCCGGAAATACTTCGGTTTCGGACTTAAGAGGAGGGAATCGTTACGCATTATCGACACCTTTGACGTTTTCCGTAAGATAACGTGAGTCGAGTTTGGAAAGGTTTTGCCAAAAGTGGTCCGTCGAGTTTTCAGATAAAATCAAAGTTCCAACTCGGCCGACATTAATTTATTAATTACCCCCGAGTGAAAATCCCCCTGCACTCACTTTTAAAAGGCTTTCGTTGGCAACCATTTTGACGAGTTTCTAATTTTGACCTGTGACTGAACCCGCAGAGCTTTTAGAAATCACCCCTCCCGAATCAACACATTCAAGTTGGTTTTTAGTTTTGGCCAGACTCAGCAAAGGGTGGGCATCTTCACCCTCGAATCCTGATTGTTTTCTTCCGGGGGGAGGAAAAGGGAGACTTTCACACCAAACGCGCTGAAGTGAGTGCGATCATTATGCTTTTATTTAAATGGCGTTTCTGAAAGGATTAGAGAAAGCAAGATCTTTTTTAGCGGAGCAGAATTAAAAAAAGCTGGAGGGTGTGAAATTAAAAAGAGGGCAGCTCGGCTTTCCACTGCAGAAAAACGAGTGTTTATAAAGCTCTTATTTTTGCAAATGATTTAAATGTTCATTCTCTGCCCGTGGAGATTTATGACTGGCCGTGGGACATCGGATTCCGATTTTTAAAATCGCACTCGTGCACTTTTTCATTCGGAAACCAAAAACTCAAGCGGGGGAGGTCTGCAGCAAAGGGGTGAGTCGGCGCTGGGGGCCACCGCTGGCAGAGGAGCTCGACGCCGCCGAGATTTATCATCGCTTCCCTCTTTTATCTTCCCGCGCATAACAATCGGAAAAACGGCATGACGTAGCTGTCCTATGTAAATACGCGTTTGATATCGTTTTATCTGCGGTGGTCCCGTTCTCCCCCTTTCGCGTTCAAACTGTCTAAGTTTAGTGTTTGCCTTGCATGAAAGTTCCCAAGTTCTGAATTGGAATTCAAGATGTTTGCTTGCTTATTGCTTTTAAGAAAAGCACCGTGTTGTGTGTCGGTCAAAGTTGCTAAGTGGAACTTTAAAGTGAGAAACCATTATTATCTTTTAAGTGTTAAACCAATCGATACTTATATAGGTTTTATCAACTTTGCTCATTTTCTTTTACGTGACCGGCAAACCTTTTTTTTTAAAAAAAAATCTCAGTCTTTGCACAAACGTTCTTATATTTGGTCATCGCATTGCGTGGGGTTAAACTCTTCTTCTGCTTAATTTACAGTTGTTTTTGTGCAGAATATAATGAAATGAGAGTTTTTTTTTAACAATTTCACTGTACTTATAAAGACAATGAGACCTCTTCAATAACGCCCTGATTTCTTAATGTAATCTCACTTACTCGTTTTAAAGCACGAAAAATATATATTATATTGCCAAAAACACCCACTTATTGGAGTTTCTGTATTTGTTGGATTGATCAGAAAGACAGAATTCAGTTATGGTGAAACTTATTTTAATTAATTATTGAGTTATACTCATAAAAATAAAAAATTAAAAGAATAAATTAAAATTGAAACGAACTAAGCGCTATTAAAAACGACACCTCGTCTTCAATTTCTCTGTCATTTTCTTCAATAAAGAAAATTTATTGAAAGAAGTTTCCGCGGAAAGTTGAAAATTCATTTCAACTCATAAACAGCCTTTCCCGACAATCGCCTTCGGTGGCCCCTCCGCGAACTAGCAAAGAATAGAAAAGTTTCTCTTCCGGATGAACGTCACCCCCGGTTGGCCCCCTTTTGTTGTCTAGGGGTGTGCAAAATGATGTAATTTATAGTCAGTCATGCCCCTCGTTGAATAAATTTCCACCCGGACAATCCATCTAATCGAAAATCATGTTGACATGCTGTTCTCTATGGTTCTTCCACTCCGCAGTTAACGAATTATTCATGAGTCAATCCGCCGCTGCCTCCTCGGGCTTCTGCTGCTGGAAAGAGGGCCGACCCTCTTCTCCTGACAAAAAGAAAACTGACATTTAGGTTTCTATTGTTGATCCCTTTTGTCGAAATTATTTCACGAGGAATTTTATTACGACCGAGAGAAGGTTGTCACCTTTTATTGGTTTCTCATATCTGGTCGGCGTGACCAGACTGCTGACCATTTTCTATCGGGATTTTTTTTCACGTCCCCAACGGTATTTTCTGCTTTCCGCGTAGGATATTCAGTTAGGTATCGGCTACTGGAAGTTAATTTCCACTTTTGCTGAATGAGGGCAGTAGTTGAAAGACGCGAAGTCAGCGAACACAGAATATTGATCAAATCAAAAGGATTTAATGAGCCGCCCCGAATAATATAATTAAAACTTGAAATCAAAGGAAATGGCGTTTGAATTAGAATTTCCACCGGAAATGCTTTCTTAACCTTTTAAACTTCCATAAGACTTATTGGCAATGCAATCCCGCAAAGAATGGCCAAAACGCCCCTTCGTTATTTTGGGGGGGGGGGAGCCGTTCCCATTTCCGTTTTGATTTCAAAAATATTTTAGTAGGCCTTCCTTTTGTGAAAATCGCCCTACTTGAAAATAAATAAATTCTTTATCCCTCTAATTTCACTCTGGAAATGAAAATTACCTTTGTTTTCATAATTAACTTTCATAATTAAAATATTTCGGGTCATTTGTAACATAAATAATGAGAAGAGCCGCATGAGGGAATAATATTTTTCCTTTTTCTGAGCGCTGTTACACCCAAATGCTGTTCTCTGAAGGATCGTTGCTGAATTCCTGCTGATCGCGTGCACTCTGAGGGTGGGTGCGACGCATTAATTTCATTCTCATAATGTGTGGCCTTGTTCGAGAAAGCAGTGCACCGTTGTAGTGGTGACGTTGTAAGGGACTGATTCAGATGCGAATGCTGTATTGGCGTTCTGTTGTCTTCCGTAGCAGTAAAGGTCGAACTAACTGCGTCCTTCGGGCAAACAGCTGTGGTAAATAAATAAAGATTATCTGAGAAATTTTCTACAGCGTTTTGCTGTTGGAATTTAAAAAAGTTTCTCCAGCTTTGCGCTAATAACTTCAGCTGTTATAAAGAACTAATGGCGATGGGATTTATAAATTATTCGACTCCGTGTAATTACCGATAATAACTCTAAAGTTTCACTTTTTTGCAATTTTTTACATTCATTAAGAATTAAATTATGAGATATTTAATTAACTAAAATGGGGGGGAGTATTAATGGAATTTTATTTTATTCATTTGTGCTAATTAGTGTAACACGCGTAGTCCATCCGATCCATTAGAACATTTCCCGTGGGATTTCATTTGAAGAATTTTTATAAAATCCAGCCGAATGTCGTTCACTCATATCTTGTCGTCTGCTGTCTCAGACCTTTTTCCTTAATTTCCTCCCAACGGCGTTTTCTTGGTGAAAATATAAAAATCCAATTTAAATATTGTAATTAATATGGCCGAGAGGCGGATTTGGAGCCGGCAAGGGAAACCCACGAAGGAAAGGGGTTAAAAATAAGTTTCCCCATGAAAATTAAACAACGTAAAAAAGGGGATGCTCAGGGGAGGGGATGACTCTCGAATTACGCCGGCATCAATGGCATTAAATCTAAAAAGCCACATTCAGCGTCGGGGCGCAAACTTTGTTAATCCTCCTAACAGACTTTTTTGCGGTCCAACTTCCTTTTGTGTGTTCTTCGGGGAAAACCCCCTCTGAAATTAATTTTATTTTTAAGCTCGTTTTTGTTTACTTTTTTCTGAAGAAATTACCGCAACCGCAAATATTTTGGCGACAATTAACAACCGGGTGTAATGAAAACCGAGAGACAATTTATTTTCGGGATGAAGGGAATATCTGCCTCCTTTTTGTGTGCCGCTCCGGGGGAAGTGACGTCATTTCACTATTAATTTATACGAACGCATGTGTTTAAGGGATGGCGGTGGAGAAGTACCCGAAGTAAGGGATGGTTTGGTTGGGAATTTTCAGGAGGGGAAAAAACCAGTAAATGTCACCTAAAATAGAAACCAGAATCTCTTCTAATGAAATCAGATTTAATTAAATGTAATAATAGTTAAAGATAATTTTTTTTTTCACAGTTCATTTTGTTTCGTTTCCCATCATTGAGTTAGCAATCTCTTTAAAATTTCATAACACAGGTTTTTGTTTTGCTCGTGCCCTCGCAGGTTGACAAGCTCTGAAAATTCACGGCGTCTGCTATTGTATCTTAAATTCGAGGAAGTTAATTAAGCACAAACTCAGCAACAAGACTCAGGTCCCGAACGAGGGAGCTCTGAGAACGGCGAAAATGCCTGGAGCAACCATAATAATTTCATTGTTCCTCAAGTGAAAGCCCTCGAATTGTTTTACATTGAATAGAAATAACCTCCAAATTGTTTTTCTAATATTTATTACCCTTTCGCGTTTCAGACCTTCGAATAAAATGGTCTGCATTTGCAGAAATCTCGAAAAATTCCTTCGGTCATCTCTTCGAAAGGGTACCAATGTCTGACTTTCTCTCGGAAATCCGTTGATACTCCTTTACTGCCCTTTTTATTACCCTTTTAATTTAAAAAAAAACGATATTATTTATTTCCCCCTAATAACTACAGGAATAAAAGTTGACAGGGGGTGTCGAGAGCTTCTTATGATAAGGAGTTGCCCCCTTAAGTCAGCGCCCATAAAACCCCGCAGAAGAAGAAAATAAAATTATATTTCACCGCAGTTGTTACTTATACGGCATAATATATCCGCAGATGTATTTATTACCCCGGTATTAACAAGTTTCCTACTTTATGGGAAAACTTTTGACGAAGGATCTTCCATATTTTATCAATTATCTTAAAATTTCTCGGATTTTCCGGCCTTTGTTTTCACTTTCTTCGTGCCAGAGTTTACTTTTGAAATTGAAATTCCTGAAACCTTTTCTCTAAACCCATTTGGACATGTTTCCCTCTGCTCGGACATGCAACGACCCCAAAACTTCTCCCCCTCCCCGCACAAGACGTGATTCGGAATGAATGCACAAAAATTAACGGGACTTCAACTTCTGACTGGCGAAGTTTGTGCAAGGACGATAAAGTGAGGAGCTTTTCCCAGGGGATAAAGGGGGAAACAGTGGAAGTCCGGACTTCGAAAACGGAGTAGAAAGCTGGAGGATGATTAAATTTCTAAATATTTTTCTCCGGATCAACTGGTCTCCTTTCACAGTTTTCTTCGCAGCTCATTCGCTGCTACATTAACTCTTTTGAATTTCCACGCGGTTCTTTTTGAGTTTTACAGGTATGCAGTTGTAATTTCACGCCGAGGTGAGTTGCTTTTAAAATAAACAGTCCGTCCCGAAAGTTTGAGAAGAGTCAAATTTCGGGTTATATACAATTCGAAACGGTTGCTTTTGCAACTCCTTCCTCAGAGGGGGGATGAGTTGCGATTCGAAATTGGAGGTCGTTTCGAATGAGAAATCAGAAAATTTTTCAAATTAGATCGAATCGCGTGGAAAATTCACTTTAATTATGAAATCGTCGGTTAATTGAGGTAACTTTGCTAATTAATTAATTGCTATCGGTGGAGATTTGTATTATTTGAGCATTAATAGTCATGAAATTGTATCATTTTCAGCTATGAATTAACCCCCAAAGCTTTGCAAGTTTTGCAACACTGCTTAAATTTTAATTGGGAAGGATTAGAGGTGTTTGTGAATGTTTTTCATTTATTTTATGCACATTCATTTTATTTTTGTAAGTGAAATATATAATTAGTAATTCTCCAATGTGCGATAACTTTTAACTGAACTGTAAAATGCACATTTGTGAATTTAAGTTACTTATCTAATTTGTATGACATAAAACCCTGCATAGCTTTCTGTATCGTATAAATCTTTACTTTAAATATCATAAATATTTTGTGCAGAATATGTGAGTCAAATGAAAGCATTATTAGTTAGTTAAAACCAAAAATATCATAAATCGAAAGGGGAGGCGAACGTCTCAAAGAAGAGGTTTGGCTTTTGAATTCGTCTTTCGAAGTTAAACTCGTTTCTGTCACTGTTTAAATTGTTTTCAGTTCTTCTTCTTCTTCTTCTTCTTCTCCTCAAACTCTTGTCATAAATTAAAAAGATGGAGCTGAATAAAAGAGCGGAAAACAAGGCTCGCTCATCGGCGGCGATTCAAAAGGTTGCGAAGTTGTAAAATCAAAAAAGGGAAAACTTACATTCGCCATTTGTTTGAAAAGTTTAGTTTGGGGGGAGAGGGGGTCGGGGGTGCGGAGGGAGGGGCGTTTTGCTGGAAGGTGGTAATCTACCGTTCTGCAACTGTTGCTTCTTCTGAAAGAATGACTTGTTTTCTTTAAATATTCATTCATTATTCCATGCGAAAGGATTTACATATTTTTTGCTCATTCTCGGATAAAATTTCGCTTACCTGCTTTCAGCAGCGGAAGAAGGTCAACGCGCTGATTCTTCCGTGTCGTCTGGTAATTGCTTCTCGATCCTAGAGCAGATCGGAGTATGTTTCCTTTCTGAAATGACTTCACAAATTGGCTAATTTCACAAAGTGATGCCTCGCATGGGGCGAAGGGAAAAGAAGGAGAGGATATTAAAGCCGGAAGCAGAACGCATTACCCATTCGGGACTCTCTCAAAAGTGGGAAACAAAATCGCTTTGGATGAATTAATGTAAACGTCGGGGATGGAGCGCTCGCTGGATTTACATTTAAACGAAAATCAGCAGCAATCACTTGCAAAAGTTGTGGTAAACCCTTGAAAAGAAATTGTTCCGGCACAAAAAAACCAACACTTTTTCAATCCCCATAATAAATGGAAAACAAGTCGATAAAAAAAAAACCGGAATTAAAGGAATTTTTTTTCTAAATTGAAAATTTTCCCGATTAATTAAAATTATTTTTGCGAGGGGAAAAACGGTTTATTGAATTCGAATAGAAAATGATTATAATGATCTGTTTAACTTTCAGGGGTTTACTATTAGCGTTTCGCGAGATCTGTTGTTTTCAGATTTGGAGAAGGAAACAATTCAGCAGTGTTTGCTACCATTAATTCATGAATGACCCGAAAGAATATTGAACACAGGGATTAGCAAATGCTGCGGTCCAACAGCAAATATGTTTTGAGTGATGTTCAGACAGTGGGCATTTCTTAACCCCTCGAGGGGAAATTTTAAGACACCGTTTTAAGTTGGTTGAGATTTTTAAAAGAAGCTTCTTAGATTTTTCTCTTGACCTAATCTTCCCAAGACTTTTCCTTAATGTTATTTAGGTTATTTTATCCGAAGTTTTTTCTTCTCCCGATTCGTTCCCCTCCGTAATCTTAAAGTGAAATTAATGATCGTACGTTGGCCTAACGAGTTCAGGATTTGTTTTCTTCAACCTTTTTCATTTGCTTTTTCGTGAAGCGGTTCGACTGAATGTATTCTCCGATTTATCCCAGCTGGACTCACGAGGATATTTTCCTTCCAGTAAAAGAGAGCCAGGAAATAAAAACAACCCCCAGAAGCCGGAAACGGGATAGATGATGAAGAGAACGAATGTAAATAATCTCGACGCTAGGGGATGAGGAGGTGGAATAAAATTTAAAGCAACAGGGTGTGTAGAAAAGCAAAGAGAAGGGAAAATAATCGGACCTTGCACTATCACTATTTTGATTTTTTTATTTTTGTTCAGTTGTGTAATTGCATTATCACGGGGAGCTATTGCCGGATTTGTCAATCTCAGGAAAAACTTTTCTATTTCGGTTACGATCGCTTTTCAAAATGCACGCCACCTCATAAAATAAAGCACAGAATCTCGTAAAAAAAAAGACTTCGAGGGAGGATTTATTCAAACACAGTTATCACCTAAAATAGCTTTGCATTATCCAAAGCTCAAAGAAGTTTTGGAGCTTTTAAAATTCCGGAAAAGCATCAACAAAAAGAAATTACTTGGCAGAGCATCAACTGGTTTTTATACCGATTGCTAGCTCAGATAAAAATAAAAGAAAAATAAAACAGATAAAGAATTGGGGTAAATTTCGACCTTGTTTCGGCTCAGACCGAAAATGCCAATTTGCTAACGGGGTTATTTATCTCCGCGATATAGCCGATAAATTTGATGAAAAAACCCGGAAATATAATGAAAGAAAAAATCTGGGAGAGGAAAGTCGTGTGTCCCAAAGGCTTATGGCGGCTTCATTATGATGATTCCGAACCTGTTGGTGTGACAGGACAATTTGGGGTTTACATAGGCGAAGTTCTGCCGAATTTAGAAATGAAAATCATTTTTTAAGGAAAGGCTGCCAAAATTTGCGTGAAAGTTGAGTTAACAAAACCGTTATGAAGACATTTTGCAGTAGAACTAAATTTTAGGTTTAACACGTGACTTTATTTTATTTATTATTTATTGTTTTTATTGTTTTTTGTTTTATATATGACTATGT
The DNA here is from genome assembly GCA_028293925.1 of Brueelia nebulosa. Taxonomy (NCBI): domain Eukaryota; kingdom Metazoa; phylum Arthropoda; class Insecta; order Psocodea; family Philopteridae; genus Brueelia; species Brueelia nebulosa. The sequence continues at coordinate 393,181 of JAQIBA010000037.1, forward strand.
TTTATTTATTATTTTACATACGACTATGCTTTTTCATTATCTATTATTCATTGTGTTACATGTGACTATTTTTTATTTATTATTTATTATTTTAGTGTCCAGACTTATACAGTTTGTTATATTACTATAAACAGGTTTTTTATATTATTATGCGTACTTAATATTATAAACAAATCCCCATTAAATGTTACTCTGTTAATTTATTTCTGAATGTTAAATGTCAAATAATTTATTTACTTTTTTTTAATTTTATTTTTATACGTTTTTATCCCTTCATAACACCCAATTTTATTTTATTTTTTGTTTTGTGTATAGTATTTAACTTTATTTTTACACGATTTTATTTTAATTCTATTTTATATTATTAAGTTTTGTATAATACGTTCTTATTCGTCGTATATTACTATTCATAATTATTCTGGGATTTTTCTGAGCTACTACTCCTCAACAATACTTTATTAAAGTCATATTGTAATTATTGCTTATTTGTATTTGTAAGAGAACACCTCCAATGCCTGCGGGCGAAAGAGAGGTTCAATAATTATTATTATTATTAATTTATGAACCTTTAATATTTTTATTTTTAATAAAGTTTCGAGAATTTTCGTTATGAATGAGTTCTAAAAAACCCGGAGTGATTTGTGCAGTGTAATCGGTTTTGCGAAAAATAAATGAACTGCCCCGACATTCTTTTGAAAGAGCTTTCCTCTTTGACCCGTTCACCGCTTTCTGACGACGCCCGCAAAGCACATTCAATTTTTCTTTAATTAAAACAGAGCCACTGCGAAAGGCCTTTGCCGCCTTCATTTACTCCGAGCAAGAGTTTTTTGATTTATTCTCCGTTCCCGGTAATTTCCTTCCCCATGCAAAAGTAATTAAATTTGCAGCATCAATGGCGGGATGCACCAATGTTTAACCAAAGCCCGAAATTCCAACGAAACGCAGTCGCTTTAATTACCGCACGAAGATATGCGCGTTAATAAAATAAATAGTCCCTTAAATTGGTTTGTTCACTTCCGGTGTTGAGCGGAATTTTTCGAGGGGAACCCCTTGAAAAATTTCCCTTAGCGTTATTTGTTTTGATTTCAGTTTTCCCTCGATGGAGCTTTTTCGGTTTTTTGTTAGGTACAAGAGGAAAGTGAAATTCGGGCGCTGTTATGTGGGAAACCGAAAACAATTTCGAGGGTAAACAACCCATTAAGGAGAGAGCGGTTTCGCCTTATGCGAAAAACTGGCGACTCGCTGCCATTTTTTCTTTGTTTTATAGGAAGGTCGCCTGTTTCGGTCCGCGTGGAAAGTGATTTTTATAAGGTTTGGGGGGAGGGGGAGGGAATAAAAATTTCCTTTTAGGACAACTTTCACCCCCGTTAAACCGCAATATATTACGAGTCAAAAGGTCGAAAGTATGGCAGCATTCCCGATTGTGATAATTTTAGTTTCCCCGGAAAAGAAAGAGAGTGGCCGTCCTTTTGAAATAACTTTTGGCTCCGTTCGGTGCCGATTCATCTCTTCAGAACAAAACTAACTCCGAAAAGATGACCGAAAGAGCTCGAAAGAGTTCGAAGCGAGACTTGAGCAATTCGCATTAGTATTCAGCTCATCAGTTTCTATTACGGACGGCAGTGCGGGATTAGGCCGCGGATAAACAAGAAACTTTGATCTAATTAAATTCAGCTAAGGCGTAATTAATTTCAAACAAGTTAATTTTGTCATTTTCACTTAGATTTATATTTTGGTACCCGTTCGGGGGATGTGCAAACGGTCCCGCCTTTGGAAAAAGGGCTCGCCCGTTTGGGGTTGGGGAGCAACTGCACAGCTTTGATTAGACTCGCCACAAAAAAGCGCGAAAAAAAATTGAAATGAAGTTTCCGGGAATAAAGGGAGGTTTTTTTTTAAAATAAAAATATTGGGGAGATTGAAGTAACGGACGGGGTGGGGGAGGACAGCTTAGGCGGAATCCGATTCTGATAAAATGCAACATTTTACTGTATTACGATATATTTCCACGTCTGAAACTTTTTCATACAATTTATTTGAAAGGGAAAATAATAGTTGAATAAAATCCCCGGATTGGTTCCTTTGAGAAAACGAAATTGATTTTGAGTAACTGAATGGATCACATTGTTACTCTGACTTATTGTTCATTACAACATTCATTATGCGATGGGAAGGTTAGCTTTCCTGCAAAACCACTTCCGAGTCCGAATGCGTCAGTCTGAATTCGTTCCTGAAGGAAAACACTGCAGCAACAAAGGAAAATCTAAGTTTTCGGCTCGTTGCCACCACTTTTCCTTTCCTTTTAGCTCTTCTTACGAGACTGCCTTTCTTGAAATTTAAAAGGAAAGGTTCCCTGCGGTGTTGATTAATGGGATGGCTCATTGTTTTTCCGAAATTCGAGAAGGCGGTGGTTCTTCTTATGAAAAAGGTGTCCGGTTTTTTTACGGAAACTGCCGGACCGTTTAAAAATCATTCTAAAGATGAACGGATCTTCCGAAGAAGAAGTACAAATTTTTTTCGAGGGATGTCAACCTCTGAAAAAGGGTTAAAAACTGCCTCGAAAAATACGAGGTTCCATAAAAGGTCTTTAGAATGATGGGTTGCGGCAGAAAGCCGTGAAAGTGACCGTTTTGAAGAAAATCTGAGGAGAAGGCGAATTCGGATTGTCAGTGGAAATTTTTCCGAGAAGAAAACTGCGGATAAGTTCGGCTCAGTCATAGCTGCGAGTGAGAATTTGATTTCGACTCCGGTCGAAGCAAATAAAGCTCCCGTGGGAGTCACTTTCCCTTTTTCGAGTTAATCCTGGAATCTGGGGGAGGTTCCCCGGAGATACAAACACCTGTGATTTCTACGCTAACCTGCATTTTAAGGCCAGTTTCTGGGATTAATAAGCACTTTGGATGGAAATTACCCTCGATTTCGAAAGCTGCGCTGCCATTGATATGATATCCTGAGAGTTTACTGCTTATTCAGCATCACTGTTACTCTTTTAATGCCACTTATTTCGATAACTATACTATGATTCTACTATTAAAAATCAGAGTGTGGATCTTCCCAATCTTGCCAATACTCAAATTATAGTATTTTCCTTCCTAAATTCCGAGCTGTAGTTCCTCCAGATCTTCCCGAACTCCCACAAGTGCAAAAATTTTGAGGTTTAAAGTATTGTTGCCGAACAAAGAAAAGTTTCTCCAAGGTCGATCGTCTTGTTTTTGAAAATAATACTCGCGGCTCCCTTAATGAAATCAATCGAAGACGAATAAACAAAAAAGGGGAAAAATGACAAGTTTCAATTTGAAAGGCTTTTTTTATTTTCGGAATTGCTGTTTACATTTTCAGTCGAAACGAACGAAAAACATTTGGTTGGAACATTGACTTTCCGGGAGGTCATCGGAGGTCCCATCTCCCACACAATTGCATGTGTTCGGAAGTGGGATACCCCCAATGGGGGATTTTCAACCCTCAGAATTAAAACTTATTATCACAGTTTAGAGTATATGTATTTATTTTCTTTTATTTTTATTTTATATTATTTATATTACGTCTGATGTTATTTATAATTATTTTAGTTATAACTCTTTTTATAAAAAGTTTGTCCGTTAATTAAATAATTAAATGAATTATCTCTTATATTATGTATATAATTTCTTTTTTATGTTATGTTTATGTGCCTTTTATTTAAAAAATTGCTTTTTTTTAAATTTACATCAGATAAACCTTTGTATTGCTTTCTGTGCTGCATTGTAGGCTGTATTATCTCTGATAACCAATATTATCCGTGAAGGTTTCGTAATTTGAACAAAATAAGTTGTAAAATAAACATATAGTTGTACCTGAAAAGATTAAAAAAGTAAAAGGAGTACAATTTAACAAAATTTTGGTTCAGCAAAGAAACACAAATTGTGGCAAAACTGAATACGGCATCTCTTTTAAGCATCACCTGGTGACGAAAAGCCTCGAGCGAACTGTGCAGTGCTGTCTCAGCATTAAGAGCTTAATCCGCATTGAACTAAGTGGAATGGATCCTCTCTCATGTGCTTAGCGGTATTTCATAATTAATTTCCTTCACGCCGAAGCCGATCTATTGGTATAAAATTATCTGTGAATGCGAAATCAAATAAACTCATTGAATGAATGGGAAGAAAAATTTATAGGAAAAGATTACGGGTCGATTATTTAAGAAAAAAATAGGTTTGAAATCTAAAATAAACCATTAAATGCATTAGGAAATCTGAAGAAAAGGAAATTCCTAAACTTTAAATAAAATTTTACAAAATTGAGATAATAACAGACCGATAGAAGAAGAACCAAAGTAACACTTTAATTTGGCTTTTGAAAAGAAGAATTAGCCACCGGAGTCAGAAATGAGGAGTCGCTGGGAAAAGGGTGGGCCCCGAAAATTACAGAGGAGCAGTCTTCACGTGCGAAAAAGAATTGAAAGTAGACAAAAGAGGGAATGAATGAAAAGAGAAGCCGGAGAAAATATATTATAAAATAAAAATGGCCCATTGAATTTTAATATAATAGTTTTACGGCCGACTCAAACTGTGGTCAGTTCAACAAAAACTTTTTTTTAAACTTTTCATCGGAAAAGTTGTTTTCCTTTCGGAGTTCCTATAAAGCGGTTCCTTCCTACTCATTCTATTTCTTTGTGAGTATGCACACCCATATATTGTCTGGGTTTCTACACCAGATTAGTTGACACGAAATTGGTCAGTTTTTTATGTGTTTTCTTTTTGCTTCGCAGGTAAATCCACAGTAAAAGCTTCTGATAATGTAGCCTCTACAATCAGCATAAAAGGTAAATAACTTTTTATCATTGTAGACCTGTATTTTGTATTGTTCTTAGGCCCTTTTCTTCTGCTAAGGCTAAAGGCCGAAGAGGTCACCAATTGATTCCAACTTAGGTTTTACTAAAGTAATTTAATTAATTGAAAGCGTTAAAAGAAAAGCGTGAAAAAAAGGAAGAGAGAGAGTGAGAGAAAGAGTTGACGCCTTTTGCTCTGTACTTCTTTTGTAGGTGGAATTGGTAATTACAGGAAAAGTCTCGTTTTTGAAGTTTGGCAGTTGCGGTCAAAGCCTTTATCGTTTTTCAACTATCAAACATTCATAAAAGATTGGATTTCGTTGATGAGTTACCAAATTTTATGGAAAGTATAGACAGAGCTTTTTGATTTGAACTGGGAATTAATTATGGAATGAAATTTAATACTTTCCAATAGCCAATTCCTCGGGGAAATTTATTTTATTGTTTCCAACTTTTCTTATTTGTTTTTAATTCCGACAATCGTTTCCTCTTTCTTGAAAAACCGGAAACGCTGAGAGTCAATGAACCCGCTCATCTTCATCTATTTCTCTCTCTCTGCTTAGGGGAAAGCCTAATCTTTTTCTCATGCAGAAAAAAGTTTTACAAAGCATTCTTCCTTCGCTCAGAGAAAAGCGTCCACTCGAAAAAAAAATGTCAAAGGCACAGTGAAAGCACCTTTTCATTCGAATTCTTCAGGTTTGCGACTTTGTATGTTTTCCCTTTAAAGCTTTCGAAAGAGATCGAGAATAAGAAAAGGGGTCGGCGTAACCCCTTTGTGGAAGTGCACCTTTTCAAAGGAATATTCAGAGCTGTTTGAATGAAGATTAATTGTTTATTATTGAAAAGCAAAAGTGTGTATAATGTGAGCACTGGCACTGACAATGTGAGCTTTTCTTTGTAACGGGAGTTAAGAAAAAGATCTGAAAATCTTTTTCCGTTTGAGAAAATGCGAAAATTGGGGTGGAGAGGCAGAAATGCTACTTTCTGAGAACTTTTTGGTTTTAAACGTTTAGTCTCTGAAAAGAGAGAGAGAGAGAGACGCAAAACAAAAATGCAAAACGGAGACGAATTTCAAAGGAAATGACGACACTGTGAAATTCTGTTGAATTGAATGATATCACCATTGGATTTTCCGGTAAATGTGAAGTACTGAGAGGCCCTAAAGCTTTGCCCTTTCTACGGAAACAGATTGAAATGTCATTGTGCCTTCTCGGGAAGACGAATGAATGAAATATAATTTTCATTTGTTATGAAGCACCAAAAGTGTTTCGACTCTTCGAAAAAGAAAAGCGTGAGAGGGAAAAGAAGGAAAAGGGATAAGGGAGATACATTCCAACCCAAATTCAGAGTTGGAAAAAACACATAATTTGAAGTAAGCAAAACTCTTTTTTGGCAAAAAGCTCAGACGACAAATTTGCTTTGTTATGTTAACCTTTTCAAAGGTCGGAAAATCAAAGATTTTGAGAATTTCTCTCTTTTAATTTCAAACTTCGCAGTTAAACTTTTCACAGTATTCCGAATTTTGATGTGGTGGTCTGATTTTCATATGGAAAACCGTTCCCAATCCCTTTTCATTTGATTTGGTGAAGAGGAAATCCGTCAGCCCATTTAAAAGCTTTTTTCGGGCGTTAAATTTGATGAAAATTAAAAAAATTTTTTTTTTTTTTTACGAGAATGGGACGACAATGCTTTCAAAAAAGCCTATTATTTAGACTTTCAGAGGTTTTTGGTTAAAATCCGCCAAACTCAGAACGAAGTGAGACCTTCAAAAGTTTTAAATTACCATTTCACAATCGATGTGTTAATTGAACTTTATTGAATGTCATTAACAAAGTGATTTGCACTTTTTCTCGATGTGAGTGTTCACATTCAGTTTTTTCTAATGCAATGAAATGAAGGAAGTTTGCTTCGATTCTTAATTAAAATTAAAGCGTTTCTTCCTCCCACCCCGACGCAAAAAATATTTCCTCTTCCTCAGGGGAGAGAAGAGAAATGGAAAAATTTCTTTAATTGTTCAAAACATGGCTCGGGGTCAGTGTTTAAATTGAGAATCCTTGGAAACTTTTCAGAGATTTCGAAAGTGTTTTAAGAAGCTCATATTTACAAGAAAAAAGAGCTTTTATCTCCGAAATTAAAATTTTGAAGTGGCCGCCATTTTTGTTGTAATAATATTCAATCGCTGGAAATAATGAATAAATAAAGGCGTTTGTGTTTCACGTCTCGGGCCTCGGTGACCTATGAAATTTTCACCCTTCTTTTGCCGACATTTCCCGGAACTTAAGGGTGGAAGACGGGGAATTTAAATTAAAATGCTTTCTTCCGTTCGATCCGGGTTCTGTTGTTCCGAGTTGTTCTACCAGATGAGTTCCCTGAAAGGACTTTCGAAATACAGTTCGTTGCAGTTTGTCTTTGTTCTTGAAGCAATTTTCTATGAATTCAGGAAGACTACAGTGACGGCAGCCATTTTTTCTAAGGGTTGTGTTTCAGGCTGTGACCACAGAGGGTATTCCTCATTAATATGGAATTTATATGTTTACGCGGGCCTTTTTTTGAAATTTAGGCTCAGGTTGAAGGAAAGGTCGTCTCTTAAACGGAAGTTGAGCTTTTAAAGATGAAAACGTTACCGTGATGGGATTGTTAAACCCTCTTACAAAAAGAAGTTTTTGATAAGATAAAGAAGAGGAAATTTTCATCATCAGAGCTTTCATTGAAGCAAACTTAAAAGCTTTCAAATTTCCTTAGAAAATTTCTTTGGAAAACGACTTCGAAATGAGAAATGCGGATTTCAAAAAGGAAAAGCTTTTCGAGGAATGGATTAGCATTGTTGCGACCCCCCAAAAATAACGCGATACGATACGCTTCCCCGTGGAAAGCTTCTTCCGCGACCCCTATTCACCTTTACCCCGAAAAGGAAACTTTTCTCAGTGGAATCGAATAGTTTCTGACACTTATAATCAGACTTGGGAAGGTCTGACTGGGGGTTGTTCCTGTCAGCGTTTCACTTTCTATCAAAACTTGACTTTCTCCCGATTGTTCTGCTGTTCTTAAATGTTCTCACGTCAGATTTACAAGTCACGGTCATTCAAACTTTTCTGTAGTTCGGGAATTTAGTCTTTGGTTTGCTATCATATCGAATCTTTTTGCGGTAGATGAAAGGTACCCGAATAATGTTTGCCACCTGTGTAAACAATTCCCACATTCGCTCCTTCCAGAGCTTCTTTGTTACTTAAGCTGTGTTAATCTAAATGATACGTACAATAACAGACTGATCAGACTCTCAACATCCATACAGTCACTCATTCATCCCTTATCGTTCTCCTTTATTCGAATACTCCACATGAGAGACAACCTGAGCTTTTAACAATGGCCGCCTTTAAATCCCTGTTCTTTGGGGGTGAATGTCCCCGTTCATCTATCCTGAGACTGTTTTGCTAAAGGCACTCTTCGCCTGTAATTATTCTTTGAGAGAAAATCAAGATGAGTCTGGCCCCGATGGAGTGGTCGGTATACAAAAATTAAAAAGAGAGGAGAAACAAAGAAGCTTTCAAAAAAATTTTTATTCTTTCGAGAGAAACATTAATAAAGGAAAACAAGGGGCAACAAATTATTTATTAAAGCGAAGCAAAATGAAAGAAGAATGCTTTCTTTGTGCACAATCCTTTTCCGAGAAAACTTCATCCCTTTATGAAGCTCCGAACTGTTTTCTTAATCTGCCTGGAACTTGATCATCAATAGCGGCGGAGTTCTCTAAGATTCTAACGGATTAGGCAACTGAGATTAGACAAAGAAATATAATCAGCATTCCTAAGAGCAGTAATCTATTTATAAAAGCACTTCTCATCTGCTAATTGCCACGCGAGACGGAATTTCCCCGAATCAAATTGTCTGACTGATTGATTCGTGCTCCGCTCACGACATCTCGGCAAATTCGCTTCCGACCGCACCACCACCGTCCGCGGAGGGGTGTTCGGAAACCACCCCCAAAACAGCAGTCCTCAGTTGACAGCCAATTTCAAGCGTCATTAAGGCGATCCAATCAAAACAAAGGTGCGGCCGATTTTTACAGTTCCCCAACATTTCTTCACGCTTTCCAGTTTTATGTGGTGCACAGACGGGGTGCATGAATTAAACTCCGTCTCGGGGGGAGGGGGTCGTTCGCCTCACAGTCTAGTGAAATGTAGTTCACTTCTGAGGGGGAGGTTGTGAAAGGCTGCCAAAAATCCAACCCCCTTTGCCATTTCTGTCCCGACTAACGCTTCCTAACTCATTCTGGAATTGTTCTGCGATTCCGGATTCAAAAATAACTCCCGAGTGTATCTGTTAAATTATACGGAATTGTGATTGTTCTGAGATTATGTTAATTTGAGTAAACCGTCTTCTGAGAGGTGACAACCTCAGGTTATGCTTTGCTGATTCCTGTATGAATTACCCTTAAATGGGAAATGGTCGAGTACGGCTCCGCAGACATGTACGGTCTGAATTTGAACGCTTATTGGGACTGATGTCTGTTGAGCAGGGTTGAAAGAAAAACTGAAAAGGGAGGGGATGAAGTGGTATGGCCTGGCACACTCGATGGGGATGAAAAGACGTCCTCTCAGGTTGGATTAAAAAAGACAGACGAGGTCGACAGGTAGAGTTGGGGGATTTTAACGCTTTCAACTTGAGAACTATTTGACAAGACTCGAATTTGTCATCTTTAAAGTCGAAGAGATGGAGAAAAACGGTTAAGGGGGGTTGAAAGGAAGGAAGCGGGGAGGGAAGGGGCGGGTTGGTTGCCCACGGGGCGCTCGCGTTTGAACAAAAATAATAAGCTGAAGAAGTTCTCTTGTGTGGAATGATGTGGATTGGGGGAGGAAAGTAAGAAACGGAATGGGTTCGCGCGTGACGTATTTTTGGGGGGATGAAGAATAATGCGGTTTTCCCCTGGCCCCAATAATAATCAGAATTTGTGCTTTTTTAAAGTAAAAAAGTGTTCATTAAATTAGAAAAGTGTTTTCCACGGCATTTTTTGACGTTAATTGTCCTCTCTTTTGATTTATTGAACTAATTTTATACCTTCGAAACGCCATTTTTTGTTTTCGTGGAATTAAAGAATTATTGAAAAAATCGACGACTTCAACTCGTGAGAAGGAAAGTAATCGAGACTTCCTCTTTGAAAGTAATTCCGCTACTTTCAAAAGTAAAATATAACTTTCCAATCATCTGAGCAGGAGTTGATGACAGATGTGCACAGATTTGGCATCAAATCTTCCTGTTAGACTCTGGCCGGGGATTTAAATTTATTTCACCCTCTGGAGAACACTTTGATGAAGAGGATTCGACTTCTGGTTGGACCTGAATATTTCGAATGCGGGGTAAGAAAGAAAATTGAAAATGAGCCAGAAAGCTCAGCCGGAATAAAACTATAGGAGTCACGTGTGAATTTAAAAATTAATTTCCCTTTTGCGTTATGTATAACAAAAGACTCATTTTATGACAATCAGAAAAAAAATAAACGAATAGGTATTTATACTTTCAGGTTATCCGAGTGTTTCTTTATGTGCCATTATGTACTTGTATACCTTTGCACGTGCCTTACAAAGTCGTCAAAGGCTGTAATTTCTCCTGTTCTCTTGTTGGACATTAATTATGTGTTCCCTGTTTTTTTCTTCTCCCTCTATGTAATGTTGTATTGGTTGTATTTCTTGTACTGACATTTTTTTTATTGTTTTTTTGTTTTGTTGTTTGTATTTTATAAAGCAGTGATGGCCAACCTTTCATAATGTGCGGGCCAAAGTTGAGTTTGGTGTAATTTCGCGGGCCACAATGTATAAGAAAATTAAATATGGATTTTTAAAATTTGTTTTTACTCTCTTTTCATTTTCCCTTTTTCTGATTTTCTCATTTTCTCCTTTTCTCTTTTTCTCTTTCATGTCATTTTCTTCTTTTCTTTTTTTCTCTTTCTTCTCATTTTCTTTAGTTATTAAAGTAAAGTTATTATAATATTAGCGCACAATTATAACCCCTTATTTAATAATTAAAATGGACTAAAATCACCAAATACGTTTGTGAATATATAAAAGAGTGGACCACAAGCAACACCTTCACGGGCCGTAGGTTGGCCATCACTGTTATAAAGCATTCAATAGCTTTTAATTAGATATATAATGCATGTTTTAAAAAACATATAACTTTGAGAGGGGTATTTGAGATTTTAAGTCTTTAAAAAATCCCGCAGGTAAAAAAATCAAATAAATAAATAAATATGGTAGAAAGCTTCCGCAGAGCGAAGTCAACAATTTCCGGCTGTAGTTTATCACGTTCGCTCCCCAACAGATTGCTGTCGTGAAAATAACCGTAAAGTCCATTCCGGGGTTGGCACTGTTTTCCGATCGTCGAAAGACGGGGCGTTTCCTTCTATTTTCGAACCGAAATATTACATCTCGTGCGAACCGTATCGATTAATTGAAATACAAAACCCTCAAACTCCGATATCGCAGAGTTCGAAAAATATTAATTTCTAATTTTCATTCGACCCTTCAGGGAAGGGGGGAGGGGCGGAATATTCAGAAAACACTTTCAAAGAAATGTTAATCTAATACATCCTTTCACCCAAAGTTCAGTCTTAAATATTTACGGTTTTGAATTAATTATTTAAATTTTTATCGGAAGAATCGGTTTCATTTTAATAATTCATCGCAACTGTTGCAGCCTCAAAATTGGTGACATTTTGATTTCGACCGTTTTTTTTGGGGGGGTGTTTTTTCACAGTACTGCTTTTCGTTTCCCTCTCACAGTACTGAAATGATTGGTGGGAAATTCGGGGGAAAACTTCTCGGATATTTCACGGACAATAAAAAGTTTCAAAAATAAGTGTATTGATTTAATTTATGAATTCTTGGGTCAGTCCGTACGCAATTCAGGGAATTTATTTCATCTCGAAGCGGACAATAAATTCCGCGTTATACGCAGAGGAAAGTGAAGGGGGGAAATGGATGAAAAAATTATGAAATTTCAATCACACAGAAAAGCTGCAATGATTTACGGTCCGGTCAGGACTTTCTGACTTTGTTTTTTCTTCCATTTTGCGCACTTCATGGACTGGTGGTGTTCGGGAGCGGAGGGATGAAATTTATTTAACGGGTCGGAATGAACCGTGTTAGGGTTGTCAGGAGGAGGATTTATTGTGGTCTTCCGTTCGGGTGTTAAGGGTATAAATAAAGAGTTTAAAGAGTTTCGAAGGCGACTGGAAATTTCCCGTTGTGGAATCGGATTGGAATTCGGCATTTGGAACCGCTTTGCCGAAGTGCGCTTTGCATAATTTATTAATAAGTTTTGTTGTTCTCCATTTTCTCAAATTTATTTACAATTAAAAGCAATTTGTCAGTGGCAGTTTATCGGTATTATAAACCTCTCGAGAGTAAGTTAGCAGATGTCCTCAGGGGTTGCGTTGCCTTTGGGGTAACTAAATACAACTGTGAAATTTCAACTCCCTTTTTGGTTGAAAGTCAGAATTAAATGAAATGTGGAGGAGAGAGAGAGAGAGAGGGAAAGAAATGAAAGTGATTTTCGGTAGCAAACCTTTCAGCTGACCAAGTAACGGAAACTTTGTTTCTCTCCGACTTTCAAACTAAATTCTTTGATCGTTTATTTCATCACATTTCACTCAAATCCTTGTCTGAGCTGTTTCATAGATCTCTTCGTTCGCCAACTTCGGAATCTGCTTTTCAAATCCACACCTTTCTCCCTGACATCATCCTTCAAAGTTTCATTTCTTTTTTTTTTTGTTATTTTTTAGGGGAGTAAAGAAAACAGAGAGTAATTCGTTACGAGAGATATCATTTCATTTGCATAATAAAGTTGAAATTAGTTTCCCTTTCGAAGAAAATTCAACTTTTAAAGGGGGGAAAAATGAAAAAATATGAAAAGAAGTTTTGAAGATAAATTTCGTCTGCACTCAACCAACCGCACGATCTCACTTTCAGGGGTGCCACAAATTCTGATTCCTTATATTTTCACTCACACTCACAAAAGTACAGGAACACAATTGGAATTTACAACGCAACGCCGGTATTTAGACGAATCGAAAAGCGAATTCCTCACAAATCCCTTCGCCACCATCTTTATTGTCTTTCTTAGAAACTCTTTAAATAAAAGCCAAGAAATGGCCGGATTCGAAAGAAAAATGCAGCGGCCTTATCTCTGGAAGCTCCGGAAACAAATAGCAGCCTGAGCTTTAAACCCAACCAAAGGACGGATGATTAATTTCTCATCGAATTTCTTGCATATCCGTCCTCTTTGGGATATCTCGGCCGCGGGAGGAGGGTTTCGATCGGGGGAAATTTTTTTACGAAATTTTTTGGTTTTTGCCCAAAAGGGTAGCTGAAGTCTCAACCGTAATTCCGGACTCAATTCTTTATTTAGTTGTCAAAATATACTGTCTTCATTGCTTAAAGCAAGACAATATGTTTAAGAAACAAAAGAATGAATGATGAAAGCCACATTACATAGGTATTTATACAATATGACAATTCATTTTTATGGCAAAAAATCATTGTTACAAAACGTTTAAAAGATGAAATTAAAAATAAAAGTACAATTAAATTAACACAAGTGTGTTAATTTCTTAAGAAGCTGAAATTTGATGAAATTGTTCAGAGTATAATTATACATAAAATGTCAAAAGTCCTCAAAAATAGGAGTTAAAAATTTTACATCATTTTTTTGGATTATTATATCTCAGAAACGGTGGCTCTTAGGAAGAAAAACATTAATACACTTTTTGTAGATAATTTTATTCTCTAAAAGTTTTGTCTGAGCTAATTTTACTTTTTTGCAGAAAATGGCGAAAAACTAATATTTTTGATCTTTGACCCTCCGCCATTTTTTCCCCATCTTTTCGACATTTTATGTATAATTATACTCTGAATAATTTCACAAAGTTTCAGTTTTTTAGGAATTTACGTAACTTCACCCCTAATTTTTGAGCTAATTTGAGGAACTATCTTTTGGTTTTTTATTATACAATTTCATTGCTTCATAGATAACTGTCAAAATTAGCGAAAAAATGTTACTTTAACATATAAAACGCGTGTTTTCCAAAGCCGTTTTAAAAAAAAGTTGGTTCTGTTGTAAATCCACATATTCTAAAGGTCTGTCAGGTTGCGTATTTGCCCAATTTGAAAAATATCACTAGATAAAAGGGGAAGTTGACGTGGCTCTTGCAAAACCGTCCTTGCGAGAGGTTATTTGAAAGGCCTCTGATCCTTTGGACTCCCTCTGAGCTTCGCTGAAGGACGGACATCGCCCGAAGAAAGGCATTATAAAGGTTGCCTTAATGGCGGCGATCCCTCCCAATATCCGAGTCATTATATATATATATTACCTATTCAGAATAGAAACGTAAGAGTCTAACCATAAAAATTTTAATAAAATCCTTATCTGAGGAAAAATTTAAATTACGGCCGCCTCCACTTATTGACATGCAGGGAATCCCTTCACCATAAATCGATTAAGGGCAGGTGGGCCCTCTCACGCCCTGCACAGGCCCCGAATAAGTCCCCGAAATGACCTCTGCTCCCTAATTTTTCGCTTTTAGAGGAGGGGAAAGGTTTGGACTGGCGGGGTGGAGGTTCAGCCCTGCGGTAAAGATAAGGTTTCTTTTATAATATTTCCGTGAGTAAATGCTGCAGTTCACTTTATAAAGCAGTCGCAGGGATTAAATGAGCCCCATTTTGGAGCTTTTTCCGGGAAGTCATGTTCGAGAGAAAGCTTTTTGCCCACCGTTCATTTCCTTTGGAGCTTTCATTAGTTTGCAGATTGGCATTTTGTTCTTTTTATGAAAAGCAACCCTCTGCCCGTCTGTTTGAATTGAATTTCCTTGTTTTGTCTCCGTAATTTGCATTTCCAGGTTCTTGCATTGACCGCACCCTTCAGATAAAGACATTAATTGTAAGGCTTATTTTACCTTTGAAACAGTTGCCTTAAAGTCTGAGGTTTCTCAGAATCCGTAAAAAAGCAGGAAACTAAATCAGGTGGAGAAAAGTTTTTGAAGCAACCACAGCAGCCCAACAGACAAACTCATTTAAAGGATAAAAAAGAAAAATTGACAGTAATTAAGTTAATTAATTAAATACGGCAAATAATTCCGGAATTTCTCCTCCGCATAAGATAAAGGAAAACTAAAGGAAATTTTTCTCTTTTCCTATCCCTCGCCGACAATTTCCCTTTTTTTAAACGAACCCTCTCCCCCTCCCCCATCCGCATCCCCTCTCATTTCTTTTTTGTTATCACTGAAGCCGTAAAACGGTTTCTCGCATTATCGACTTCATCTCACTCAGGTGGGAAAGAATTCTCTGTCTTTTTTTAAATTAATGCCCGCCCAGGGGTGCCAATTTCACTCGGACACTCCGGCAATTTGTCATTTTTGCCGAGGTTGCGAGGGGATGAAATGCGGCCCGGGGTGGTTACTCTAATTAATTTTTAATTGGCACTGCCGGTGTCTTCGTTTTCGGTTGGGAGTTAAGATATCGAGGGAAGATTTCAAATTTCTTTAATTTTTATTTTGGAAAAATTTCAACGAGTGAGACATGGAAAAGAAAATCAAGACTCGGTGTAAGTTTTAATTTAACTGAAGCTAAAATTGGCAAAGAGCCTGAATCACATAATTCAGCCGAAATGTTATTATTATTTTTTTTTTTTTTTTATAAAAAGCGCGCCGACTCCTCTTCGAAATGCGGGCGCGTTAATTTGTGCTTTTCCCGGATCCCCTTCTTTGTTTTTCCACAGCTGAACAAATATAAATTCTGGGGGATGTCTGGATTCAATCACAAACCGAAAAAAGTGGTCCTTTGCCAGAGCCGATGTATATGCAAGAGAAAAAAGAGCCCAAGATTTATTTCATTTCTAACACTGCGGAATCTACCATCTTTATTTAAAGTGCCGGTGCTTTCATATTTGTCAGTCCGATGGAAACCATTTTGATTTGAATTCTAATTTTTAAATTGTCAATGTGAAAAAGATGGGGTACTTATGAATATTTTGCGGCTGATTTTTTTCGAGTGATGTTTTTAATTGTAAGTGATATAATGTGCTCTCGTTTCTTAAAAAAATTCATAGGGATTGTCTGCAATGGAGAACTAAATCAGCAAAATTGAAGTTTTAGTCACTGCCACCAGAGGCAGCACCTGTAAAAACTGTTCCCAAACCCTAAAAAAAAAATATTTCCAGCAAACAACGTAGTCTTCGTTATTTCACCGCTTCCCGCAGAAATTTTAATGACGTTCACAGTTCGAAATTTGGAATTTTTTAAAAAAGCACGGCCCGATCTTGAACGACCACACAAGCAAAAATGATGACATTTACAATATTACTGCCTTTCAACCTTTCGGTGCCTTTCACTAATTAATAACCCTTTTCGGTTGATCGTTTTGCTCACACCCCACAACCAGACAGGCGCTCTGACGTAGACAAAAAAGACATTTACTAATTTGAGTCAAAACTCCAGACAAAAGAGAAAGGGACATTCGTAATAAACAGCAAATAAAATTAATTTCACAACCCCCGAGAAACGCTCCCTTTCAGGTCGAATCTTTTCCTTTTTATGTTCAGTATGCAATTAATCAAAAACAGTCCTGACCACCCTCCTGTCACCGTTATTAATAATATCATCTGTTCCTGTCTCGCGATATCCCGGTTAATTAAATTCAAAGTTTCGCTCGAAATTTACTACCAAAGAAATTCATTGCATGTAATAGTTTCCAGTTGGGACGCCGGTTTCTCCTCCTAATAAATTTACCCTTTTCTCTTGATTCCCGTATAAAATTCACATCAGATTCTCCGCCCGGTCAGCTTTCCATGCACGGACACATTTCACACCCCCCCGAGAGGGGTGACGAAATCTCTCGATAAAAGAAAATACAATGTTTGGGGTCGATGAGGGGGAAGAACATCGGCTGGGATTGTAGAAGGGGAGCATTTGGGGGCAGTTGGGAGTGCATCAACACCCTCACTTTCTCCAAATCCGTTAATTCATTTGAAAATCTTCGGATTTATTCATTGGTCTTAAAAATTTCTCTTCGAATAATAAATGGCCGTCTCTAACGAAGATTCTTTAACCCCTATTAAATGAGCCCTAAATGAAGAAAAATCAGAGGGGAAGGCATCGAATCGACGTATAATAAATTTATCTCCTTCTAACAATCACTCCGGGGATTCGGAACCCGAGTTCTTGAGGAATTTCCACAAAAGCTCGGCTTTTTTCTTTTAAATATTTATGACGTAAGGATTGGAGACACCTGATCTCGTCCATTTGTAAGTCCCGCATCCGGATCTTGTCATAAACGAGATTTATTTCGGGGGTGAGGTGTTGTGTTTATGACTTCTACTTTTCATAACACCGCGCTTCATCCCCCTGTCCGCCCCCCGCGAGGTCACATTTTACGACCAAAGGCTTTTTCTGCTTTTTTCTCCGATTAATAAGACTCTTGAGGGCCGAAGGTGAGTTTTCCAGAGCTTCTGAACCGTAAAGGAAACAGAAGAGTGGATATTAATGTGCCCCGAGCAGGGGTTTAATGTAAAGGGATGAAAGATCGGCCGTTTCGCGAATAACCCTTAGGAACACTTCATTTGATTCTCCCTCAAAAGCTGAGGCGCTTTCTTTAAAAAAAAAAAAGTTTATTTGATATATTGAGATTATACATTTGAATGGTTTTCCTTTTCGACGCTGACATTTCAATTTATATCGATCACGAGCGATTCGAGTTTACAAATTTTGTATTATTAAGTCTGATAAGTAACGGTGACATTTTAATTTATCATTCCTCTACGAAAGTTGAGACGGAATGTGTTGATACAATGGGAGAGAGTTAAATCCTTCTCCTGCAACCCCTCAACCCCCAGCGATGCTATCTACCCTCGATATCCTATCTATTAGGGCGTCTTTATACTTTTCCTCGAATTTGAGACAGTTTAAAAGACAAAAGAAATGGTTATGAGGAAGTTTATTGCGTAAATCCTTTTTTTTCCGGTTTCATTCATTGAATAAATATACAAAATTTTGGGGGAAATACAAAAGTATTGCGGGGAAAAGCCTTTCAAGGTTCTTCCGAATTTCCCGGGGCATTTTTCTCCACATTTGGCACGAAACACGACCAAAAGAGATGTTTTCACAAAAAAAAATTTTAAACTTTACTGCTGTAAAGTGCAGAAAATGGGACTTAATATGCGGAGAAAATTGGAACCGAAGGATGCGGGGGAGGTGTCTCAAACTGACTTTCTCCCTCCGAGGTAATGACCCGTAAATAATTTCAATCTTAATTTCTCCCTTCCCTTCCCGCATTTCCCTATTAAAAGGGAGGGAAAAAACGGGATAGTTTTTTGGGGGGCGCAAAACGGATTCAAATCAGTTATTTATGATTATTTTCGGGATCTTTTCCCCGCTCTAATGGAATTTTTAATGCAGCCCATATTTTTTCTACGAGATTCGTTTACTTATTAAAATAATTCTACAAATTATATCTAAGTCCGGTATCTTCGCCGGCATAACAAATTTTCTTCTCCGAGGGACCAAGATAATGTTTTCCCCAAAAAGTGAAATATGGCCGTGGAAAAGCTGAAAATTACAGGAAATTTCATCCCCGGCGTTTCCCACGTTTTAATTAATAGATTAATACTTCCACTTAATTCTTCATTTTTATAAATTATTCTTTGTGCTGACTAACTGCGGCGTCCCCCGCCAGCACAGCTACCATTCCACCTCCCCAATAATCCCTTCAGATATGCAAATGAGAAGGCTCAGCCTTATTGCTGCGCCCCGCATCTGACGTCATCTCTTCCACCGGAGGAAGCCCCGTACATTTTCCGCTTTGTGCTGCAGAATCGGAAACCCCGCCCCCGGTCGTCCTTTCCTCCCCGAACGCCACCGATAATTAATTTTAAATATTAACACCGCCATTTTGTTTTGTGTCCCGTCAGAAGTTTTGAAGCCGGTTGTCCCCGTGACAATCTGTCAAAGGAACAATTAATTTTTTCGCGTGTTCGGGAGGACAAAACAGATGACTCGGAGGAGCCTTTCCAACCCTTTCATCAACCTTTTTTAGATGCTAAAAAATTTTTAAGCGATGTCTGACTTTTTAGATCGTTTTTTTACGATTTAAACTCCCATTCGCTGCACCCGTCGCTTCTTTTTTAAACGGTTTTATTTAACTTAGTTTTCGTGTCTGTCTGTCAGTCTGTTTGTCTGTAAAGACCGAAAATCAAAACTTTGAAGCGAAATTTGACCCAAAGATGCAGACAGACTGACAAACAGACACGAAAACCAAGTTAAATAAAACAGTTTAACTTTAAAAATATTTTTTAATTTTTTTTTTCTTAATGTGAACCTTTTTTCCGGTGTATTAATATATATACAGCTCGAGTTATACACTTCTTCATTAATTGAATGATGGAAACATAAGTCTTTTAAGCACTCGCTGTGCTGGGTGAGCTGGCGAAGTGCCCGGTCGCCACAAGCAGTAAGCTCAGCGGCACAATTAAACAGCGGGATGGAGCGCAGGGAGACAGGACATCCCGCAGGACTTATTCTTGTGGGGGAGGTGCAGGTGGAGGGTTGGTCGGGGGGCGAGGGCGGTCGTGTCAAAGCAAAAGTTTTGAGCTGTCCTGAATCTGCTTTGCCTCACCTCCGCCCTCTCCGAGCGCTCTCCCTCGGCCAGCATTTTTCTGCAGTTGAGTTGATATTAAAATGAGATTTCATCAGAGTGAATTTAACGATAACATAACTTTCCAACTCGGCTTAATCCCTTCGGAGTCTTTGTGTTTAAATAAAAAAAGTTTTAAGCTCACCGGACATTTTTACGGCTCCGATTGTTTTTTCAAGGGGGGATTGGTGTCTGGTGCGGAATGGAGATGAAGAGGAGATATCGCTTTGGGTGGTGGTGAGTGTGAGCCCTCGCACGAGTGACATTCGCTTTTGTCACCCCCTTGAGTTTTTTATCGTGTCAAGAATAAGTTTTTATATTTTTCCCCTTTTCAATTTCAATCAGACTCTTTCCCTAAGACCGAATGAAAGATGAGGAATGTTTGACTGATGCAATTTCGAAAAAGAATTCGAGTTTTCCAACATTCCCAAAGTTTTGTTTTTCTTGACTTTGTTCTTCGTTTGTCAGAGAAACTTTCCAATGCGGGACTGCCACTCTCGTTCAAATGGAAACAATTTTGATTGAGCTATTGTTTTATTTTCCCGGAAGTTCTTCTTCCGGGAGTTGGCCTCAACCACCGAAAGGAAAGAAAACATGACGAGGAAAAAGTAAACAACTCCGATTTCTTATCAGAATTGAAAAAAAAAATTATTTCGAGAGGGTCCGAGAGTGCAATGAAGCGAAGAGAAAAACAATAAGGGTTTAAGATAAAGGGGAAAAATGGCGTATGTAAAGAAAAAAACCGCTCGACCTGAGGACTTAAGGGGTGTTAGTCGCAATCGATTCGAAAAAAGCTATACCCTTCTCCCCGGTGAAAACAATGGCCGCGCTCGATTTTTCTTTTTCGGGCCTTTGGGGATTTCGAAAGAACCCGAAACGTCGGCAAAAATTATTTTCCCCGCCGTGCCTTCGAGGACGCCTTTCCCGTACTTCGATTTACGATTCTGAATATTGAGCAGGTTTTGCCGAGGGAGGGGTTGAACTCCACCCGAAAAGTGAGCTCTGTTATTTTCAGTTAGATGGTATTATTCAACGACAAACTGAAATGTAAAAATAATTTCGAAAAGTACAAATACGATAGCAATCTGAGGGATTGAAATGTTTCCGAAATGGCGGACAAAGCGTTTGAGCGATTCAGCAACAAAAAAAAAATTTTTTTTTTTTCAAATTCTAATCCCCTTTATTTAACGCCCTTTATTTATTATATGCGGTCGTTGAAGAAACGTTCAGACCGTATTTGTATGTTTTCACAGCTGAAAAAGTAATTTTTCATTGTAAAGAGACTCAAACACAAACGGTATTTCCGGGGGTTGATATCATGTAAAGAATGTTTTTTCGTGTGTCTCAGGATAGCGCTGTGCCGGGCGAGGGATGACGGGGATGAATGGAAAGTCTGTAAATGTGTCAGAGGATTTCTGGGTCAGCTAATAGTAGTAAAAGTTGGGCTGTTTCGCATTAGTTCGGCGGCGTTCAAAAGAAAAACGTCATTAATCTGAATTAGAGCAAATTAGGAGTTTAATAAAAGTTGGGAAAAAGTTGTAATTAAGGGATGGGCGCAAAAACAATGGGAGAAGAAATTCTAATCAAGGGAAAAGAGAGGGTTAGAAAGGAATTGAAGTTATTCATACGGGCTAATAGACTCCGAAAACACGTTTTCTCCTCATCTCGCCTTCATTTGTTTTCCTTCTTTTCCCACTTCTCCCGCGAATTAGTGCGCCCGGCTTCTGACAGGTTGTTCTTCAATTTTCATCTGGGGAAATTCGTTAAAGAAAGCTTGAGATAGCTGACGTCATTGTCTGCCGATTTTAGAGCTTTCTTCCCAGTGAGAAACCCCGAAAATGGTTGCAACCCCTAATCTCTCGGATAATTAATGAGCCAAAACAAAAAATCCCATATAAAAGAAAATGATTGCATGAAAAATGTTTTTTACACAACATAAAAGTCAATCAATCAAGGTGCTGATAAGTGCTGAAAATGTAAATTTTTTCTTTCTAATCATGTACGAAGAGACGATAACGCAGAAAAAGTGCCGCGTGTTTTGCATAATCTTCTCATTCCTCCTCTCGGATCCATACTGTGTATATTGTATTTTTTGTCGGGGCGGCGATAAGTGCTTTATGAATTCTATTTGGGGGTGAGTAAGCACTTAAGAAGTTCCCCGAGAGTTGAGTCAGGTCTACATTCCTCAAAGGACGGATCTCAAAGGCTGTTTCTCACTCGGAAAAGCTTCACCCACCTGAATCGGAATTAATAAATTTTGATTTTCTGCCTGACACTCATTTTCTACGTAATTAACCCCTCGTCTTTTTTTCCTGTTGGTTGAATCCCCGAGGGTTGAATATCTCATTCCGTCATAAACGCTTTTTCCTCCTGCTTATGTAAACTTTTAAATGGCCTCGTTATTACTACATTATTTCCCTGACTCATTAACAACCACTCACGAGTTTTCTCGCGTCTTTTTATACCCATTGTAGTGTACTTTTCTTACTTCAGAAAGTACAAATTTCCATAAAATAATTTGTAAACAAATTCTTACAATATTACCTAAAGTAATGGTTATTATGTTATTTTCTTTACATAATATATGAAAAGGGAAAATTTTAGAGGAAAATGTTTTGCATTTTTTAATCTTATGTATTTTTGTATATTAGGTAGCTACATATTGTCTGTATAGCAATTGTAACACTCGAAAAAGGGTAACAATTTAAATATACTAATAATAATATATTACTGTATTTTGCCCACATTAGGCATTAGAGTTGATGGCTACAGTTCAATTTTCCATCAGTAGTCTTCAACTATACTTTTTTTCTTCTTTTTAATTGTTAGATTATATACATATAAAGTTTTCAAAAATGTGAGACATTAATTCTAAGTAATTAGAAATAAATCAAAATTTAATACATAAAATAAATAACATATATACCACGAGGTTAAAAGGGTTAAAATGGTAAATATGGTAAAATATTAAAGTTAGTATAATAAAATTAGTATAGTTTTATATTAGTAGAATGGTAATGTTAATATAATAAAATATTAAGATTCAGTAAGATGCAATGGCACATCAGCGATATTTTAGTGTACTAATTTTACTATATTTTATTATATTAACTTTAATAATTAAATATATATTATGTTATTTTCTATTAATGTTTTAATTGTATTTGGGTTCTCTTATGAAAATAATAACTTAAAAACTTATTTTAAAATTTCTAAAAAATTTCCTACTCCTTAATTTTTTAATTAAAAATGTTATCATAATAATTAAAAAACCTATTTCTTCTAAACAATGCATTTTATTATAAGATTTTTGAAAGTTTCATAAAAATTGCTTCATAAATAACAAAGTTACGATAATTTTAGAGTTTTGACTGAAACGTTTAAGATGAAGCACAGTATTTTTATGGCAAAAAATTAACATTCTGCTGATGTGAATTGTTGGTGGTTATAACAACTTAAAAAGAAAAAAAACAGTGTACAAAGAAAGTTTTTTCTCTTTTTCTGATGTGTCAATCGTCTCGCAAAGGCATCGTTTTGCGACGAGTCACTGACACCGCCACTAATGAATTGGCGCCACGAAGAGAATCTAAATTGAAAGTTTCAACTTGAGAAGCTTTTCTTTCTCTCAACGAGGAGTCATAATAATTCGACAGGGCGTTTTTAAACGCCATCAAGAAAGACAATAGAAGACTTAAAAGAGGACAAAAACCTCAGAGATATTTGTCTCAAACGAAATGAATATTTTGTTACGTTTGTTTACATCCAATTTTAATTCTTGATTTTAATTATTAACGAATAGTGTATATACTATCTATATTACATCTTTTATTTCTGTATATTAATTAAACTTAAAACTGATGTTATTTAACATTATGGGAATTAGTATTTATTGTACTTATGTTGGTACTGTATTTTTCATGTATTTTTCTTCAGTATATTTTGGTTGAGTGGAAAGGGAGGAAAAAAGTGATCCGTTTTAAAGTGGATTTGGGAAAGTATTTATATTTTGAAGGAGACAAAAACTTTATTTTCGCGCCTACCGAAGAAGAAAAGAATGGAGGTTTATAAAAGCTGAGGAGAAAATGTGGATTTTTCTTATACACGTCATGAAATGACATTTATTCCGATTTGTGATTTTTGAAGAGGCAGAGGCGAAGGAAAGGGGTGAGACGGGGGAGGGAGGGCGAGGGTCTAGAACGTGACATCTATACAGAACTCGAGATTTATGATAAATCTTGGCAACACTGGGCTTAACCTTACCTTTGATTTATGCAAAGCACCTCATCTCGCTTTAATGCGTTTTGTTTTATATAAAACCGACAAATTGAGATTTGCGAGAGACAATCGGATTGTCCCGAGGAGATGCTTTAAGGAAGCAAATAAATTTTTGCATTTTGTGTCTGAATCGGACAGACCGAGGGGAAGATTTGTTTTCAATTCGAGTGTTCGGGAATAATCGACAGGCGATGTTCGGAGCTCATTTTCGGGTGATTTTTCCCCTTTTTCCCCTCAATACCTAGTCTTTTCGTTTCATTGTTATTAAGCTCCTCTCGACTTTAACCGATCCCAACTGTGAGCCTATCAATCATCCCATCCCGGGGTGTAATCCCCCTAAAACGCTTACGGCGGGAATTCAACCTTTTTAATAAAACTCATTATCACATACAAATTGAGTCTGTTTCCTGGAAGGCTCTTTACCTCTTCACATCTCCGATGATTGAGCTCGGTTGGAGATGCGACGACTGTTGTTTCGAAGAATCGAATTTCATCCCCTCTGTAACACCCACACCGATAAAACCTCACGACAATTTTTCAATGGCCTTTGTTGATACGATAAGAAAGAAAAAGGTGAATTTCCCGGAAAGATTTAAATATTTTCCAATTCTTGTCTCAATTTTTTTCAATTGTACGAATTAACGGTCCCCCAACTGGAGAAAAGTTACCCTTTTACCTTTCGGAGGCATTTATTCTCCGATAATTCTTTGCACCCCCGGATGTTCTATACAAAGAAAGAAATGATAACAATTACAAAATAATCTTTGGAGAGTTATAAACCCGGAAAATCCGTTCTCTTGAAACAATAAAATTGGGACAGGGGGTCGTCAAAGAAACTTTTCTTTTTATTTCACACTTCGTCGACACATGCACAAAAGCCTCGGGTTTGCTGGACTAACAATGTAGCAACCCCTCCGCATTTAATTCCTCCCCTCACTCCGCACTAGCCTCCCTCTCCCTTTTGTCTTTATTCGTGCCATCTCACATAAAACCTTTCCCCCGAAATTTCACCCTTGAAATGTCAGTGCATTTTCACGGTTATCTCTTCTATTTTCGAGCAATCGATTCGATCACTTAATTGTTATTGGCTGCGCCATTTTGAAATGATTCTTCGGGGCGGAAGTCCTGTGTCTTTCATGTAAAGGAGTTACACTTAACCGACCTGAACGGATTCGGGGCGGGGACAGCGTGAAAAATGCGGTAAAATGGAAAGTTTTTATAATAAAAAGCTCACCCGCAGAGGATAAAGTGTGTTTTCTTTTGTAAAATTATAACGGGATTTGGCGGATACAAAAGTAAGGAAAGTTCACTGCCGGAGGAGAAATGAGAATGTCTCAGATTGTTTTAAGAATTTTCTCCATTATTAACAAAATAAGGAAAAAGGTTTTATAAAGTGAAAGAAATAAAAAAACTGTCAGGCGAGCGTAGTATTATATTTTTATTTGCTGAGACGGAAAAAAAGCAGTCGAAGTGTGTTTATTTTTTCCAGGGAATATTTTTTAATTTCCCCTAACCCGAGCCGAAGGCTGAAGGAAGCTGTTCTCGCGGCGGTGCGTTGGTCCCTGGGGGGTAAGCGCGGGGGTAAAGCTACACTTACCGGTCGGCGAACTTCTCCTCCTGGAACCCAGCGACGGTGGGAAGGAAAGGAGGAGAGGGGAGAACAGGTAAATTACCCCACCGTCGTCGATCTTGCGGGGTGTCGTCCGATGCGGTCCGGCGGGTGCGCTTACTCCCATACACTTAGAAATCGCGTTTACTTTTCTGATAAATTCGCAAGCCAACAGCACGTTAGATTCGCAAGCCAAAGCACGTTCGCACACTTGAAGTTATAAACCCAATCATGTACCTGCCCGGCTCACACTCCCCGAGCACGGCAGGCCGATAGCCCTCCCCACTCCCGCCCGCGCGCCTGAACTCCCAGACGCGCCGGCGCCAAGCGAGAGTTGGGGAAGGCTATCACGCGATCGGACGGCGCGACCATTTCCCCCGGCCTTGAATTCTTCAACAAGGGGAAACACAAACACGAAAATAAACGAAAAGAAAAGGAAAAATAAACATAAATAAGAAAGCGCGAGCGCGTACCTAACTATTGACGTGGAAGAGGAAACAGCTTTACGACGGGACGCCGGAGTGACGCTTTTCCCACTCGAACCCGCGCGACTCGAATGTTGCCATCCGCCCCGGGGAACACTTCTTCGATTATCCCGAGGGGCCACCGAAGGGGGGGTGAGTTCTCTTCACCGACCACGACGACCTCACCGACCTGAATGGGATCAGTGGAGCGTGTCCATTTCTTGCGGGGTTGGAGGGACGTAAGATACTCCCTGTGCCACCTGTCCCAAAAACTATGAAGCATCTTATCCAACAATCTTTTCCGAGTATTGAGGGGTGTGGAGGCGTCCGCAGAGGTCAGCAAGGGAAAAGCGGGTAGAGGGCTGAGATTCAGAAAATGTGCCGGGGTGAGGGCCTCCGGACTGGGATCTGTGGAAAGAGGACACAAAGGGCGAGAATTCAGGACCGCTTCGATCTCTGTTAGGAGCGTTTGGAACTCATCCCACGAAAGAATCTGGTTCCCGGCGACACGATATAAGTGCTTCTTTACTGACTTCACTCCAGTCTCCCAAATGCCACCGAAATGGGGCGCGCCGGGGGGGTTGAACCGCCACTCGATCCGCTGGGTGTTGCAGACCTCCCCTACGGCCTTCTTGAACTCCGGGCTCTCCGTCAACTGTTCGTGTTCGTCCAGCTGGGCTTTGGCGCCTACAAAATTTGTTCCACAATCCGAGTATAACGTGGAGATGGGCCCGCGACGGGCGAAGAAGCGTAGGAAGCACCTCACGAAGGCTTCTGTGCTCAGATCCGAGGCGAGTTCCAAATGTAGAGCTCGAGTGGCGAAGCACACAAATAAACAGATGTACGCCTTTTGGGAGCGTACGCCCCGATATCTCCCCATGGTGACTTTAAACGGTCCGGCGTAATCGACCCCGGTGGTGACGAAAGCGCGGGTGGCAGTTACTCGTTCCGTCGGAAGTGGCGCCATGAGGGGGGGAGAATTACGGGGTTGGCATCTAAAGCACCGGTTGCAGAGGTGAATACGGCGACGGATGACGCTTCGAGCGGCGAGAATCCAATACTTCCGCCGCAGTAGACTTCCCAGCAACTCGGCCCCGGCGTGGAGATAGCGGTGGTGGGCAGAATCCACTAAGATGTCCACCAAATGGCATTTGCTGGGCAGCAAAACGGGGTGTTTTTGCCCGAACGGCAATGCAGAATGTTGCAACCGTCCGCCGACCCGAAGAATGCCGTGATCGAGGAACGGCTGCAGGCGTTGTATCGCTTTGGGGAGCGTCTTCCCCTGCTCCAGGAGTCGAAGCTCCTCGGCGAAGTATTCTTGCTGGGTCACCTGAAGAATGCGAAGTTCAGCGACCTCCAGGTCAGATGCGAGGACTCTCTCTCGGCGAGGCAAGATGCGGCTAAAACGTAAAAGATAGACAAAAATACGGCATAATTTGGAGAACGAAGACGTCCGATCAATCAGGGCATTAAGCGGCGGGCGTACGGGATCGGTGGCGACAGCGACAACCGGTAGTTTCATTTCTAAGGGTGGACCGGCCCCTACAATTTTCTTGATAGGCCACCGGTCTGGCTCCTCCGTCATCCACGCTGGGCCGCCCAACCAGGTGGGGTGACTGACCAGACCTTTGGGGGTCAGCCCGCGCGAAATGCAATCGGCTACGTTCTCCACTCCAGGAACGTGAAACCAACGCTCCGGGGGGACGAGGCTCTGGATCTCTGCCACTCGGTTGGCCACGAACGTCTTCCAGGTGGTGGGAGGTTTGGAGATCCAGTGAAGGACGTCCTCGGAGTCGGAGAGAGCAAATGACCGCTCCGCAGAAATGGCCGGGAACGCACGGAATACCTTCCCAAACAGCTTCGCTAGCAGCAGCGCGGCGCAGAGCTCCATCCGAGGGATGGTGATCGGCTGAGTAGGGGCGACCCGGGACTTTCCGATGAGCAGCGTAGCTTGCATCCTCTCCGTCCCCTGGCGGCAGACGCTGTAGATGACCGCCCCGAACCCCACCTCGGAGGCGTCGGCGAATCCCACGAGGAGGGCTGCGGGGTGCTGCGTCGCTCCGGGATGTCGCGGAATCCGGATGTGGGCCAACTCAGGTAACTCCAACCCGATCTGCGCCCACTTCCGGCCAATGGAATCGGGGGGTGTATCATCCCACCCACATTTTGCGAGCCAGAGTTGTTGAATGAGATGCTTGCACAGAAGGGTGACGGGGGCGAGGAACCCCAACGGGTCCCAAATTCGCGCCAGCGTTGACAAGATTTGCCGCTTCGTCCCTGGATTCCCGGACCGCTGATGGGCGAAGAAAAAGGTATCTTCGGTTGGGTCCCAGTTAAGCCCCAGCACCTTGGTTCCTGGTTGCAGGAGTGTCCCCTTGTCCAAGGGGATGTGGTTGCTGTTCCAGTCGGACTGGGGGATGCGCTCCAGGCACGCCGGGGAGTTGGTGGACCATTTGGTCAGGGTGAAACCCCCGGCCTTGAACAAATCCCGAAGTTGAGGAATGGCCTCCGCCACTTCCTCCTCGGGAATGCTCGTGACCACATCGTCGACATACATGTCCCTTGTTGCAATGCGAGCTGCGATTGGAAGACGACTTCGCTCGTCCTCCGCGAGTTGTTTTACTGTCCGCAGTGCGAGGAACGGGGCGCAGTTAAGGCCAAAGGGCACGCGATTCAGCTGGAAGACGCTAATCGGATCCTCCAGACGATCCCTCCACAGAAATTGTTGATACCGGCGGTGCGTCGACACGACTTCGATGTTCCTATACATTTGCTTCAGGTCGGCAACAATCGCTGTGGAGTTGACGCGGAAGCGGAGGAGCACGTCCTGCAGATCTGTCTGGAGTTTTGGTCCTGTCAGCAACGTGTCGTTTAGCGATTTACCATTTGTTGTCCTACAGGAGGCGTCGAACACGATTCGCACCGGGGTAGTACTACTGACTTTGCAGACCGCGAAATGAGGCAGGAAATAACCCCCGCGACAATCCGCAGACGGCGCAGGGGAGGCGTGACCTTGAGTCAAGTAGTCCCTGATGCCTTCTCGATATTTCTCCCGCATGTCGGGGGACTTCTGGAGATGCTTTTCGAGGTTCAAAAGGCGACTCTTGGCGATAGCGAAGGACTCTCCTAGAGGCGGAGGGAATTCAGAAAATGGGAGCTCCACCACGTACCGTCCCTCTTCGTTGCGAGTGGTGGTTGCTCGGAACTTCTTCTCACACTCCTCCAGGAGGGCGGGGGAATCAGCCGGCGGCTCTACGTTCTCTAATTCCCAGAACTGTCGCAGCAGGCTCTCCAGTCTGGGCTCCTGAAAAGTGCAAAGCGTGCGTTCCTCGGTCGGAGGGGTGTAAACAGATCCAGCTGCTGCGGCCGACCCCATGACCAAGTACCCAAGATCGGTAGCGATGGCCGCGAGACCGCTGGCGGATTTGACAGGAGGCGAGGCGTTGACCACCTGCGCGAAGATTGCAGCCCCTAGCACTCCCTCAATTTCCCCGGGCTGATCAAAGGCTGGATCCGCGAGGGCCAATCCGGCGAACGTCTCCACGTCGGATGCGCCTAAAGAAATAAACGGGAGCGGCGAGGTAATACGTTGTAACACCAAGGCGTCCACTTCCAGGGTAGCTGCGGGGTGTAAGCGTGATTGGATTACGAAATTCACGCCACCCCGCACGCGTTCCGAAATACCCCCGATTCCTCCGAGTGATGGAGGACCTTTACTCAGGTTTAACCCTAATTTCCGAACACATTTGAGGGTTACCAGATGCGCCTGACTTCCAGAATCGACGAGGAAACGAACCCAGAACTCTCCTTTCGGAGCTACGACCCTGACGACGGCCGTTGGTAACACGACGACAGGGCGGCGAAATTTGGGCGGCGGCTGGAAGGCGACTAGGCTCTGGGCCTCTGATTGAGTTCGCAGCGGCGGAGCGGGCGTTTCGGAGGGCGGTTCACAGGGCGGTTTTTCTCCAGTGGAGCTGCGGTGCAGCATCGAGTGATGACGTTTCTGGCATATGCGGCATGCACGTGAGGAATTACACGCAGGCAATTTGTGAACGTCGCTCAGACAATTGAAACATAACTGGTTCTTCTCGGCTAATTTCCACCTGGCGGCCGTGGAGGCTTTGCTAAAAAGAGGGCAAGAATAGATGAGGTGAGGACCGCGGCAAATGGGGCAGGGGCGTGAGTCCGTTGTGGACATCGGCGACGAATCACCCTCCTTGGTGACAAGGACATAGGGCGATTTTGTCGCAGTTTTGGAGGACGCGACTCCAAGGCTGCCCGTAACTGTCTTGCGGCCCGAGTTCATACCCCTCAGCTGTGACAACACGGCGGCTTGGCGTTGTACGAATTGCAGCACCTCCTGGAGCGTCGGGATGTTCGAATGCTCCGACATCTCGAATGCTTTCCGGGTCACCGGGTCGAGCTTCGACAGCGCCAAAGAAGCTACAATAAAATCGGAAAGGTCGGGTAACGCTAATTGTCTTAAGGCCTTTACCGATGACCGGAAGTTCTCGGCGAGGTGGTGGAGGCCGTCAGAAGATTCTCCAGACAGCGGGCGGAAATCCAACATCTTCTGGAGGTAGGTGTCGGCGAGTAAGCGAGGATTCTGGAACCTCTTCACAAGATTGTCCCAAATTATGGGGTAAGTGGCGGCGGTGGGAGTTATCCCGGCACATGCTTCCAGCGCGCGTCCTTTCAACGATCCCATCAGGTAATACACCTTCGCAATATCATCGAGTTTCTTGTTCCTATGAATTAAACTGGAAAAGGTATCATAGAATAACGGCCAGGTAGCTGGATCGCCGGAAAATATCGGGAGTTCAATTTTGGGGAGCTGGGCTAGGGGTACGGACTCCTCCTCGGATTTAACTGGGGGGGCTTCCTTTACCAAGTCTCCCAACTCCTCCGCGGCCCGATGAATAAAACAGCACATGTCCTCCAGCGCCTCTAAGGGCTGAAAATCGACAGGGGAATTGGGGTCAAGGTCAAGTTTCGCGTCATTAAGCCTTTCAATAATATCTGCGAATTCGGTAGCAGTTGCCTCAACTTTGGGATACAGCGCCTGAAATTGCTTACGTTTCTTAGGATCATCGAGTTTGTCCAACAGATCGTACACCTGCTGGACACGGCGGAAGCGACTGTCCCGGCGACCCGTGAGCAAAGCTATCTGCTTCTCCAATTCTCTCCTCTCGATAGCAGAAAGGGATTCCATAATTACCGCGAACAAAAAACAAAAACGAATAAATAAAATAAATACGAGAACGCGCACGTACTCGGCGAGTGCGAACGGACAAGCTTAGACGATCACCACGTGGCGAGCAATTCGCTAATTTTCCTCCGAAAATTACAATTAAAATCGCCCCAGGTCGCGAAGAAATGCGGCTCGAAGGACCAATGTTCTCGCGGCGGTGCGTTGGTCCCTGGGGGGTAAGCGCGGGGGTAAAGCAACACTTACCGGTCGGCGAACTTCTCCTCCTGGAACCCAGCGACGGTGGGAAGGAAAGGAGGAGAGGGGAGAACAGGTAAATTACCCCACCGTCGTCGATCTTGCGGGGTGTCGTCCGATGCGGTCCGGCGGGTGCGCTTACTCCCATACACTTAGAAATCGCGTTTACTTTTCTGATAAATTCGCAAGCCAACAGCACGTTAGATTCGCAAGCCAAAGCACGTTCGCACACTTGAAGTTATAAACCCAATCATGTACCTGCCCGGCTCACACTCCCCGAGCACGGCAGGCCGATAGCCCTCCCCACTCCCGCCCGCGCGCCTGAACTCCCAGACGCGCCGGCGCCAAGCGAGAGTTGGGGAAGGCTATCACGCGATCGGACGGCGCGACCAGAAGCGAATCCAAACGCAGGAAACTCACTTCCAAACCGACAGAGCAACAGCCTGCTGACGACCTTTAACCTCCAATAAATATCTGTGCGAACCGTTTCAAAATTTTCAATGTTTTTGTGTTGTATCAATTCTGCAACGGTGTATTTAAACACACAAAACCCGATTGTTGCGATAATCAACAGGTTAATGACGCGTAATTTGTCTTTGACTTTGAAGATTCAGATAAATTTAATTTGGAGGAATCATTTTAAGATAACAGAAAAGCGCATTTTGTTGGTAAAAAACCATTTGATGAAAGTTATGTCCTCTGTTAAGGGGAAAAGTAAAAAATGTCTTTTCTCAACAGCGCATTTCTCGCAGATAACAAAACTAGAGAATGAGACTAACTCGAGAAAACGTATTCCCCAGTGACTATATTATCTCCTTCATAAAGTCGTTCCCCTCGGTTTAGGATCTATTTAACTCATCTTCTCTTCATCCCTTCGCTTCATTCCGCAAATTATGGTTACTCGTAATTGGAACCTCCGCTGCGATTAGAAATAAGGCAAAAAATTAACCTGATAAACCCTAATTTTTGCCTTTTTCTGACCGCAATTAACTTTACGTAAAAAAAGCAAAATTGAAAAAAATTTTTCACGAATTAATCAGCAGACCTTAATTTCTTCTTCCACTCCTTCTGCTTCCCTTTCATCCCCCAACCCTTCCTCTTTCCTCACTTTAAAAGGCTTTATTATTAAATTTGAACGATTTAAACGATTTTAAATATTCTCAGATTTTCCATAAAAAAACCTGCGGATGTTAAATTGCAAATTTTTTAAGTTGAAAAATAAAATTTTTCGTGAAGATTTCACTTTCCACCTTTTCTTCTCCCCCTCCTCCATCTTTCGCCCTTCAGAAGCTCCCGACTTGAGTTTTGTATATTTTTGAATGAGTTTTTCTGCTTTACTTATCTTCTTTCTTTGAGCGCAGTTGCCAACTTTTTTAATAACAGCTGTCAAGAATTCCTTCCCCTCTCTCACCCCATCCTCATCTATTACTCTTTCTTGTCAGGATTCCCTACCTGAGGAAGCCTGAAACTTCACCCCTTCATCCCCCTTCTCCTCTATTATTCCTCGCAAGACACAACTTCATCTCCGCTCCTGGCCAAGTGATCAAGAGTTTTGACTCTGTTAAACCCATTAGCGCTAATTAGGTTTGGATCCCCAACGAGGACACTTAAGGCCTTCTTTGGGTGCTTCAGCCACGGGATCGGGGGGTTGAAATAATTGGCCGAAGGGGTGGTCGAACTTTAGTTTTCTACTGCGCCTGCTTTTCCTTTCCACTTGCTCACTCGTTGGGGGAAGATTATGATATTAATATCTATCGAGAAATAAATTTGTTGTTTATTTATTTATTTATTCACTTATTTCTATATAATTACAGTTTACTTATGGCTTAATTATTAATTTATTTAGTTATTGATTGATTATTTATTTCTCAATTAAGGTTTCTTCATTCAGGTAGTTAATGTGTACGTCTATTCTTATTTCGTTTGTTTATTTATCTATTTATCTGTTTACATATTTCATGTTCTGTTCATTTTTACTGTTTGTTTATTTATTTATTTTGTGTTTTGGGTCTGTTAATTTATTAACATTTACTGTTTAATTATATGTTTATAATGATTTGTTGTGTTTACTTATTTAATTATTACATCAGTACATTCTTATTGTTTTTTCTTTCTGTGTACCCATTGTTATGTTTCTTTTTTTCTTTATTTATTCCTTATCTAATAGGTAGGCTTACCCCCTAATTCGGAAGCGGTTGTGTGAAGAATGTTAAGATTTTAATGCAGTGGTTTCCAATCTTTTTGTACCGTCGCCCCCCTTTAAAAAAAAAATTGGTGCGTCCCGTTAATTTATCTGTAGCGGTTTCGTACATCACCTTCACCTCCATCACAATCAACTATCATTCCATTGCAAACATTCGGGTTTAGAGAATTGAATATATCGAAATTTATAAGTAAATAATAAAATTTGGTTTAGGATACAGTTTGGTTGTTTTCATGTCTTCAGAATTCTAAATTTTATGTTGAGAGGTGAATACCACTTCATATCTAAAAATCAAATTTTATAAATACTCAACTGATATTATAATTTATTTAAGGGGCTACAAATTAATATACAGTACTGTGTAAAAATATAATAACGGAACAAAAAAAGAATATATATTTTTAGTGTGTATTAGAAAATGATATTTTGGAAACAGCTACACGACCCCTTGCAACAGTCTCGCGCCTCCCCAGGTTGGAAACCACTGTTGTAATGATTGAAATGACTACATTGTAATTGTGTTTTGTTGATTGTAAAAGTTTTGTACATTATGAAAACCCCCAATTCCTGCGGGTAATATAAGGGAGAAATATAATTAATTAATAATTAAAAAAATAAATCTCGAGCTTTTCGACATAAAAATTCCGTTGAAACTTCAAAGGGGTGTCAGTATTTGCGATATTAAATGTGGGAAAACCGCCGATATTTTTTAATATTGGACGTTAATGTAGAATTATACTGTGGACACTTTCGTTGTTAGCCCTCCAACCCTTAGGCAACAGTTGGCCCGCATTTGTGTACTTTCAGAGCTAAAAGAATTAATTTTCATTTTTTAATTTATTTCAAATGAAAACTCTTAACTCTTTGTTTTTTACTTCCTTTTTCAGAGGAGGTAGAAATAATTAATATATTATACGATCAGAACAATTTTAAAAGTTTTTATTGAGTTTATTAGCGGATTTAAAATTTTAATTGAAAACTTTTATCGGAAAATCACTCCCCAATGGGATTATTTATTTTATAATTATATTAATTATTTTTATAATTAAGTCAGGGAATTTTTAATTGATTTATTCAATTATAAATCATTGCAGAATCTTTTGCAGAATTTTATCAAATAACAAAAGTCGCAGATGGACTCATTGACTGACAGAAATCCTAAGTCGAATAAAATGGGGTGTAAATGAAGCCGTCAGATCTTCGGGTTGAATGGGAAAAAAATTTCCATCCATTTTGATCAATGTCGACTGCATAATGTAAAAGGTGAGGGAGCACTTCTTATTTCGCAGGCATTGACTTCAAAGGAGTAACCCCAAAGGAATGAAAAAAATCGAAAATGCGTATCCCTGAAACCCCAGAAGACCGTGTTTGTATTATTGTGAGCCGTTAAAGATTTAAGAGGGTTGTTACAATTAGGGATGAATTTGCCGTCCCTTTGCTTTGGATTTTTTTGCTAAAAAATGAGAGGTTTAGAACTGTTCTAGAATCTTCTGTACTCTGCATGTGACTTCGAAGAAAAGCCAAAAAATCGCCATTTACTTCTAATATTGAAAAAAAATCTGACAAAAAACCCCGTTATCGCTGACGGAACCTCATTTTTCCTTTCGGACCCAAACCTTAAGAATTGAGATTATATCGGAACCAAAAAAAAGGCGGTGAAAGTCCAAAGAAAAAATGTAGCCGAAAGGAAAGACGGATGAAAGGTACATTTATTTCAGTTTGAAACTTATGCGGAAATCATAAAAAGGGAAAAATATTTGGGAACAACCCCTAAAGATTCGAATAATAGAGAGATTGTCCGGAAGAGAAAGATGAACAATGGGAGAGAGGGGAAAAGAGTGATTGACGCGGACAATAAATCAATGTTGACCTTTACAGTGTTTTCCGTTTTTAGTAATATTCTAAAATATTTTTTTAACTCTTTCCCTCACCGAAAAGCATTCGATTCTCGTGTAGATTTTATTCGTGTCCTGCATTTTTTGCTGTTTTATTTTTTAGTTATTGGATCCATACGAACCAGAGTGTTCCTCATTTTATCTTCGATTGCCTTTTGTATGAGCCAATTAGGCACAGGTTCCTCCCAGAAACAGAAGATGACACGAGGAAGAAAAGTTTCAGGATCTGATTCAAAAAAATGTATACCTATAAATGCTGCAAGCTTTGAGGCTGAGAAGCTTTGCTCTTTTCGAATAAATAAAAATAATGACTGCTTACTCTTTATTTTTTATTATTTATTATTTCTAGCTTTAGGTTATACATGGGACTATGTTTTATTTATTATTCATTATTTATTGTTTTTTGTTTTATATATGACTATGTTTTATTTACTATTTTTTATTTATTATTTATTATTTTACATACATTTTACATACATTATCTATTACTCATTGTTTTATATGTGATTATGTTTTATTTATTATTTTAGTGTCCAGACTTATACAGTTTGTTATATTACTGTAAACAGGTTTGTTATATTATTATGCATACTTTTATATTATAAACAAATCCCCATTAAATGTTACTCTGTTAATTTATTTCTCAATGTTAAATGTTTATTTATTTACTTTCTTTTTAATTTTATTTTTATACGTTTTTATCCCTGCAACAATTTTATTTTTATTTTTATATAGTATTTAACTTTATTTTTACACGATTTTATTTTTGTAGAATGATTAATTTTATTTTATATTATATTATAATCTTATTCGTCGCATATTATTATTTATAATTATTCTGGCATTTATCTGAGAGCAAAGCTACTCCGCCTCAACCATACTTTATTAAAATCATTTGTATTATTGCTTATTTGTATTTGTAAGAGTACACCTCCAATGCCTGCGGGCGAAATGGAGGTGCAATAATTGTTATTTTTTAGTTATTTCCTTTTTTTAAGTTCTTCTGCTTTGCCTTTTCTTTAATCTTGACTAATCGCAGGTTTTTTGGTTTTCAGGTGAGTTCGCCAGTCAATCAGAATCTGGGGGTAAGTGTAAATACAATGTAAAAGCGCCATTTTTTAAATAATTTTGAGGAGAGGGAATTTCATTAAAGGTTTTCTCATTGCTGAAAGATTTCTGAAAATTGCGTTTCATTTACGTCGTTTTTTATTATTTCCGCTAAGGAACAAAAATGAAAGTTAGTTAGAGACAAAGATCGTTAAAAACTTGTATATTATTTTTTTTTTAGCCGCTCCGAAAAAATTAATTTTTCCTCTCTCGCAATAGAAAAAAAAGGAAAAAAATTGTCATTAATCCCAAATATTAATTTTTTCTTTTTATGTCACCTTCTGCTTAATGCCTTTTCTCAAATGCAAAATTAAATTTAAATTGATTAAACGCCGTTGTCTTCGTCACAGCTTTCGGATTTTTATATTCCTTTTTATTTTCCTTCCGCTCTTCCCTTCCTTCCCCTCTTTTTCTTTCTTTCTTCCCTTAATGTCCTCTCAGTTAGCAGTCAACTTAACGATCGCATTCCCGAATTAACTTTAAATGCTTTCCTCCCCATTTTCCAAACAAGGCGACTTTTTCCTTGGATTTTCGCGGAGAAGGCGGTGGACTCAGTGCGGTTTGCGACTAATTAAAACCTCGTGCTGTTCTTTTCTTCCTTTTCAACTCCACTGAATGGTGAATTCACTCTGAGGATTCCGTTTGCTTATTACTGTACATTCTGACGGATTGTCTTTCGTTTGAGGTATTTTCACCGCCTTCTCCAAAGGGATTTCTCCGGTATTCTTCCGGAAATTGGTGTTTCGAAAGCCTCCGCAAAGCACAAACATCTCCGTGATTGCTTTCTTATTTGTTTTCCTCTCTCACGTCATCGTCGACTTCGTCTTCTCTCACAGTTTAGTGTCCCACTGTCCGAACTGTGAAACATAACCGTTTCCCTTTGAGTTTAATTAGAAAATATCAGATATTTTCATTTAGAAATTTATTTTCGGAAGTCTTTTTTTAAAAACACATTTTTAATAGTCGTTAGTCTTTCACGATCCACTCATAATATTTTGTCATTTGACTAAAAGCAGCAGAGATTTTATTTATTATTTTTTTGGGGGGAGTGACTTTAGGGTGGTCTTTAAAACTGATAAAATCCCGTTGACGCATTCATATAATCCGGCGACTTAACATTTGTCTCTTATTTTTGTATTTTCTCGCTTTTGAGCGCTGTTAATAATTAATACATTTAGGAATATTGTTTGACGCAGTCTGACTGTTTATTTTTATTCTCCCTTTAACACCTCCTGTGAAGGTGAACGAGCCTTTGAAAGGTTTGCGCTTCCTTTTTCCCCTTTCGGTTCTAAAGTGGAAACCTTTTTTAATTGTAAAACTGTTTTTCTGATTTTTTTTAATTTTTAATTTTAACTTTTTATTTCATTATCCTCGAGTTTTTACCCCATTCATATCTTCTTATCTTCATTTTTTAGAGGAATTTTTTCTTAACATTCTGGAAATAGGATTTTTGGGAATAAAAAATATTAGAGGAGTCACTGCGGGTTAAAGCTCACATTAAATAATTTTCAAAATTTTTATATAAACTAAAAAAGCGAAATAATAACAGATAAAAGTTAAAAATTATTTGAGTTTCAATCAGAATTTAATTTTTGTAATGATCACTCCCAATGTCGAAATATTCGAATTTTAATAAAATTAAAAAACTTTTCTAAAATGCATGCGAATTACCGTAATAATAAATAAAACTTACTTAAACTGATTCGATGACGGGAAAAGGCCCAACTGTCGTTGCTTTAAGACGAGTTTGGTATTCGGCCAAATCCGTTTCTAATCCAGTGGAAAAAATTCTCTGGAAAATTAAAAAAAGCCATTCCGTTGATTGCATTCCTTTTCTAATTCAGGTGCGTTTTTGTAAACGTCTTCAGCAGACGATCATTCATTGGAAAAGGGATTCTGTACGAGTCGGGTTTCCTGCCAACAAAGTAAACAAGGTTTCCGGTAATTAAGTCCCGTAATTGCCCAGTAAAATTATATTTTATTAAAAAAGTTAATAAAAATAAAAAAAGTGCGAGCCATTGTTGAAATGATAAAACCCTAAGTAATGGAATATTAAAGCAGAAAGTTGAGCCGTTTTCATTAGATGAATGAATAGAAAGGCAAGATTTGAATTCGGGGTTAAGCAGAGGAGAATACAAAGTCGGAGAGGAAACAAAAGGAAAGGTTCAACGCTAAGGACTTCTTCTATTCTGTTGCGGTTACAATAAAAACCCATTTGAATTGCCGGCACGTTTTCACTTTTAATCAACATTTAATGCGAACCCATTTCAAATCGGCAGCAATTAGCCGCCCCCGAAAATGATTTTTTCAATATTACAGCTCATTATTTGAACCTTTTACACCTTTTTCCCCCTAATTTCACTCAGAACGGGTCATCGCTTTCATCAGCTGTGTTCCCGATCAGGAATTAAACCAAAAATAACCTTCGACGACATCGCCGTTGTGCAGTTAACCTCCCCTTTCACCCTTTTTTAGATACTTTACTTCCTCCATCATATCCTGGAGGACTTTTCCATGGGGGGGATCAAATTCAGCTTTAAAATCCATCAGTATATACTCTTCATTATGTACTTAAAAGTTTAAATATTGTCCCGAATACGATGTTTATAAATCCAAGATTTGTTTTTTGCTCCGCCATTTTTTGTCCTTTTTTGCGAACTTCTGCCAATTATTTGATTTAATTTTGATTTGTTAAATTATTTTGAAGGGCATTTCTTTTAGTGGATCTTATTGAATTTTGCGCGCCATTATTCGATCGAAAAGGGGAGAATTGGACGCTGCGAAAAAAGACAAAGGTTGACGATGAATAAAAAGAAACTTTATTGCACCCCCAAAGAGGTGCAATAAACAATGCAACAATCCCTTAATCTTTTGCAACCCTTTCATGAATGAATTAGTCAAATGAGAGCGACTCTATTTTTTTTTAATTCGAGTATGATCGTTAAAACAACGGCCAAGTGAAAAGCACTGACGAAAAAGGTGTCGAATAAAAAGCTCTTTTAATTGCCACCATTAATCAGTGTCAGCGTCCGAGAGTTGGAAGATGACCAAAAAAAGGGGGATTTTCCGGGGATTTTTCGTGAAGACCGCAGAAGCGAAAAACCACGGGACGTCTACAGAGTGTCAATCGACAGGAAAGAGGCACCTGCAGCATAGAGAAAGCTGTTGGAAGGTTTATCAAACGGTGGTCTCCTATTCCCCTTGTCAATGCATATTAGGCTATGTAACGAAGGCATATCATTAACGCGTTATCTATCTTCACCCGATTCTATTCGCCATTGTTTATAAATAACAAAACAAGTCATTGTATAAAATAATAATGTAAAATTTATCTTTTACACGCGGAAAATCCGCATAAATAATATTAAATTATGATTAAATGTGAGCCGTATTTTAACAATCGAAGATAACCTCATCATTGAAATTCATTGGGATTTAATCTGCCGAAGGGCCGCCGTTGCACTTTCCCTCAATCATTCAAACAGTTGCTTTCCACCCCTTCTATCGACGAACTCCCATTTGTCTCGATAACTTTTCATTTTTAATTATCTCATTTCGGAGAAAACGTGAGTTTAGTATTAATTAAAAGCTCAATTAATGAGCCCTGGCCAACGATCGAAAATAAAATGTGACAAAATCCCGAGGGAGGGGGCGGATGGGGGGCGGAGGGCATCCCCTTCCCCTAAGCCAATAAACGTTAAATAAATTTTTTTTTAGAGCTGACTCGAAGAAAATATGAAATCAAATTTGAAATTTTACGACGGGGATGGTGACGTCGTAAACGT
This sequence comes from Brueelia nebulosa, assembly GCA_028293925.1. Classification (NCBI taxonomy): domain Eukaryota; kingdom Metazoa; phylum Arthropoda; class Insecta; order Psocodea; family Philopteridae; genus Brueelia; species Brueelia nebulosa. Next base: position 433,444 of record JAQIBA010000037.1, read on the forward strand.
TTTATACAGTATAATGTAATTTTTATTATATTTATAAGCCCGCGGAGAACTCGGCGCCAAATGGTCACATTGCTGTGGTGTATTAACAGATGAGAGGGCGGACCTCCGTAGAAATTGCTGAAACTTCTCTTCGCTCTCTTACAAAGACAAATACCTTAATTCGCTTTTCATCATCACTCACAAGAAACTTTCCCTGTCACTTTATTACTCCATTACCTGTCATCTTTTTTCTCTCGTTAAACTACTCGAGATTAGTTCTCCAACCTTTATTTTTTACCCCCGAATCATTCATTTTATGTTCCCCCCCTATTTTCGATATCGATAGGGGTAGGTAAGTTATTAAATCTGCAGATCAGACATTACCTGACATTGCAAAAACTGTAGGCTGCACTTATTAGAGGCCATTTTGATTAAAGCTGTTATGAAAAAAAAATAGTACTGCGCCTCCCGTTGTTTTCTTTTTTACGAACCCCTTTTAAAAATACACAACAGCATTTTGAGTGCCCCAATTGTCGTCTTTTTATTCGATCAGCAGAATTTTGCTGAAGCGGTTATAGAAGGAACTCAGACTCGTAGACGTTGTAGTTATACCATTGTTTGAATTTTAATTTCTGAGTTCGTTGTTCTGCTTTGGATTTGGACGGATTCTTTGAACGGTTGGATTTTTTAGCTATTGCTGAATTACAAATGCGAAGAAGTTCCTCAGCAGATAAAAATCCCACTCTAATGTGTTTCGAGTGGAAAACTCGCCAAACAGCATTGTCATCGGCGTCTCCATTAAATTTCAATGAAATTCGTAACATTCGGTCCCCTCTTACAGAAGGTGCTCCAGTTCTGCTGATTTGCACTTATCAGACTCAAGGAGAGAGAGAGAGAGAGAGAGAGAGAGGAAAGGCGACATCAGCTTTAATAATCACAAATGCAAGAAGAAAAGCCACTCGAGGAAGAATAAAAGGATGACTTCATTAACTGGCACTCAAAAACAAGATTCCTGCGTCACCTTCGCCACTCTGAACAGCTTACTCAGCATTTTTATCAGAGAACCCATGCAGAAAGGCGCATTCGAGAGAGAATAAGGAAAAGCTCTGCTGCTGTCGTCAGTTGCTGCAATCGCAACAGCTTCTAAATAGTTTCTCCATTGTTTTGCCATTTTTCGAGTCTGTTTTCCCGACCGCAAAAGGAAATTCTTTTTCGAAAATTCGTGGGCTGCTGAATTTTTTTCTGAACACAAACCGGTTTGATAAATCACAACTTAAATGTCAAAAACTGATTTCGGGTGCAGCGACAAATGAATTTTTTCCCGCGTTTTCCCCCTCCCTCACTCTCAAATCCCCATTATTGCGTTTCCATGATTAGTTTTCCAATATTTAGGGTGTGCAGTCAGTTTTATTTGATTGCTGAATCCATTTTTTTTTAAATATTATTATTCATTACACCAATTTTGTGATGGGTAAAGCATTGCGGAAGTTCCTCTTTTAAGCGAACGGCTGCTGATGCCAAAAAATAAAATCCGTCGATGTAACCAATGTAACAATTGCTGATTGAGGGAACCAGTAATTCAGTACCGTTCTAAACTTTCTTTTCCCCGAAAGGAAAAATAATGTTTGGGACTGATTGAGGATTATTATTCACATAACTGCTGATGACTGTCAGAGTTGAATCGAATGACAATAAATGAATTTCAATAGCTTTGATTAAGCAATTTTTAAGTTGAAGTATAAATGTTTATAAACTGTGACTGCATAACCGATCGAACTGCAGTCTTCATCATCAAAAGATGTCACAGTTTTCTCGTTAACCGCTGTTAGTAGAGGTGATGTAATTGCCGGAGAAAAACGTGCACAACCTGTCGCCGAACACAAAGGGTTAAACAAAAGTTAAACTGAGGAGTGGTCGGGGAAGGAAAGTTACCGCCTAAGTTCCTCTTCAGCATTTTAATTACTTTCGTTGGTGCTGCCTGCCAAAATAATTTCAGAATTCATTCACACAAGACTAAAATAAAGACCTCATTTACTTCTTATAAGGCTCATTTATTTCGAATGTTCCCGCCAATTAGTTAATTTTTCCACGGAGTGGAACACCATCAATACTCGAATTTTTCGAATTGGAAAGAGGTTTTCCCGCTTTTCTTTTCATGAAAATTAACACGTTGATCGGCTGTCTCTCCCCATATGTCGAACTCATCTTCCTCCCTCGACTGCAGTTCGCTGCAGGGAAGCAATACGCTTCGAAAGGTGACGGTTCACTGTTTGAAGGTTAAATCATCCAAGACATAATCCGCATGGAAGCATGAAAGGCAAACAATCCCACCCTCCCAATTTCCTCTTCAGTTTCACAATCCTTCGTTTCCACAAATAAAGTTTCCGTTCAAGTTGTAACGACTTTACTTTGAAACCTGATTTCGATCAATCAGAATTTGTATTAAAATTCTTGGGGAAAGACTGAAATGGAAGATTCACGTCCGAGACAAACGTCTCTTTCGGCCGAGTCGATCCGCAATAATTTAATCAAGCGCAGAGATCGCATTTCTCTTGTTTCATTCGCTCCTCTGGCCGCCACTCATTCACGAAATACGCAAAGACAGTCAAAGGTTTGCTGCACAGCTTAAAAAAGGAAACATTCGAAAAAAGAATGAAAAGTCTGAAGAGTTCCATTAGCACATTCGGAGCAAATATGGGGGAAGAGAAGGTCGAAGCCCAAATTCCATTTTTAAATTAAAAATGAAATTAATTGAAAATAAGAATACATAATTAAATTCTTCATACTGTTCGCGGGACAAAAGAGGAAACTTTAACTTTTAATTCAAAGGAAAGTTGCGGAAGAAAGTTTCGAGTTAATTTATTAAACTTAAGATTTATTCGCTTTCCTTATTTTTTCTTCTGCTCATCCGATTCGTGTTTTATTCAAATTTCATTTGTTTTCTTTGACTGTTCGCTGAAAAGTGATTTGGTGAAAGAAAAGCTCCAGTTACCTCTCAGCAGTGTTTTCATTTTTCCCCTTTTTTTTCTGCTCTTTGTGGATTAATGTTTAATATGAAGGGAATTGAACAGACGCGGGGATGCGTGTTATGATTTCCCTTTCTTCTCCGGCTTAAAACCTTCGCTTATCTATTCATTTGTGAAAGGATTCCCGGGCTTTCGGGTGAGTTTCCGCGCTGTCGGTTACCGGCTGTTTCAGGAAATTACTCTGCCGTGGGTAACATAATCCGAAAAAGTGTTGTTCGGCCTCGTTGTGGTGGTTTGGTCATCCAAGTCACGCTTTTCGAAATTTTTTAAACAATTCCTAAACGAGTTTTCAGTGGAATGACTCATAAATTCTCGGTAAAGAGTGAGTGAACAAATAAAAGCAGTTATAAAAAGAACTGAAGATGTTCGTTAAGACTACAAAGGAAAGTTCGATGGGTACAATAGACAGAAAACTGTAAGAATGAGTCAATTTATTAAACCCTTATTAATATGTATATTACAGCGGAATATGGAAATCTGAAGAATGTCGACTATCACCGGTGAATGTGAATGTTTGTGTATGTTTAAATACCCTTATTTCTGACTTACACTAACATTCACTATATCTATGATTGTCCGAATGTATAACAATGTAATGAAATATTTTGTATCTGTTGAATTCACTGGTGAAAGTTGACATTCTCCAATTTCGGTCATTCACGGTGACATATACACATACACACATACACGCCACATTATATTGCTGTTTCGGCCATTAGTCATCAGCAGTGGGGTGACGTATACATTTTAAAGCAGGAAAAAATTTGATAATTGTTTAGTATTACTTTTATTTATTAGTATTACTTTTAGTATTACTTTTAGTATTACTTTTAGTATTATTAGAATTCTCGATTTGGATGTTGTGAGTTATACCAGATTGTAGGGGAGTGTTTATGTGTAAAAAGTGAAAGTGCGAAAAGAAAATATATATGAAAACACTCAAAGAATGTTAATTTTTACAATTTTCTCACATTTCTGGTAGGTTTTAAGATTTTTAAAAAAATATTTCCTCATTAAAAAAAGAAAAGGTTTTCTTAATTAATTTATACAAATTGAACTACTTCTCGTTGCGGAGCAAGAACTTTTGGCGGATGAATATGAAACAAGAAAAATTCATTTGCACAAGAAACTCACAAGAAACTTGCACTTTCACTTTTTACTTAAATACACTCCCCTACAATCTTGTATAACTCACAACATCCAAGTAGCAATACTAAACAATTACCGAAGTCTCGCATTTCCAAAGGAGACCAACAAATTCTGAATTATTTCCAAATAACCCTTTCCTCAATATTCATATTGTTCTGCCTCTCAAATCTAAACTCAAAACGTCAAAGTGGCCTCACGCATCTTATCATTCAAGACTTCTATGAAAACTAATCAAATTTGGGATTTCTACGAAAACGGCCGATGGGATTTTGATTAAGCTTTGACTCGACTGCGCCGTTCGGAAAAATTCCCCTCCCGAATATTCCATTATCCGGAGAAATTTCGACTCCCGAAACACTCTGATTTTCGGGTCATATTTATCATTTGAGGTCGTCCGCGGGGAGTCGGGGACCCCTAAATAAACTCTAGTCCTCAACCCCTTTCCCACTCCCTATTCCCACCCCCTGCAGTGTTACTAAGGCGAATTAATTCTGTCTGTTGAGACGGTGAACGAACGCTTCTTTTAATTACTAAGCGAACAATCACTCGATTAAGTGTAAATTTTTCGGCTTTTATTGTATATTTGGACAAAATAAATAATAAAAATGTAACCGTTGCCTTAACCAAGTTAACTATGTATAACTATGTATGTTAATTTTATAAAATGGTATGTTAAAATAACAAAAGTTTTTTGAACAATTTTAAAACTAACATACTTTTACAGGAACCACTGCTGTTTTTACATATTAACCCTTTACGGTGGTATAAAATTTGTGTATGGGTATCAATTGGTCGGAATTAATTTGTTTGGAAAGAGCAGGGATACATATACATAATATTCAGTAATATTCAGTAATATTCAGTAATATTTAGTCACATTTTAACAACAGAGAATCTCTAATTACTGATAAATACAATTTGTAAAATATTTTTTGGAATTATACAAATGCACAACTTTTGTTTATATTAAATTTTGTTATCTCCAATTGTATTATTTGATGAAAAGGTTTAATAGAAATTGAAGGAAAAGTTTAAGCTGATATAGGAATGCATACAGTATAAGATTCTTTGTTATACAGTATAAGTTCCTTGCTGTGGTGGCTGAGAGTACACATACGACAGCAAAGGGTTAATATACTTTCTGTTCATAAGAGTAAATGAAAGAAAAAATTCACAAAAATAATAATAATATAATTCGGGGTTCGCAAAGCGTAAAACTTAAAAAACATTTTTCAAACTTAAAATCGGAATTCTTAAAATCTGTCGCGAAACGATTGTTTCTCTTTGTAAATAATACATAAATAATACAAAAACTGAGTCGAAGGGGGAGAGCGGATGTTAAATTTAAATTTCACAAAGCGCATATTTCACATTGGAAACAGATGTAGAGTCTTATTTCTCTTTTTTATACGTATATGTATATATAAATTATATATAGTACGGAAAAGCCGATATAATAAAAATACGGATAATTTAATGCGGCGTTTGGGCCGTTCGCCTTTGTTTTCCGAAACCACGTGCAGTCAGCGAGAGGACAGGGGGAGGTTATGAGTAATCGATTCAGCGATTTGTTTTTTCATCGCAGAAGATAACGAAGGAGTCTCGTTAACTTTTATGTACTTCGGGAGGAGTCTCGTTTTCCTCTCTCCGAGAGAGCATAATCAAAGAGCAAAGAGGGAAAATTGAGAAAGTTTTTAGCACCAATTGCTGCATTATCAGGGCCGAGGTCGGCTCGGAGCCCCTTCTTAACAAGGTCCCCGATGAATTTTAATAGCAATTTTTCTTTCCAGCTCCGAGGGAATCCCTACTTTTTGTTATCTGACAGCAGTCTAGCTCTAGTTGTTCGTTCGAGTTGAAATTATTACGTAATTCAAGGCTCTTCTCTCGCTTTCTGAATTATGGTAAATTTTCCCTTCCGATGGTTTTGCTTTTCGACCGGCGGCTTCTTTTACCTACAAACGCCCTCACTTTTGCACTTATCAAATTAATCAACCGGGAATTTTCCCACAAAAAAACGATATATCCTTCGGACTTTCACTCAAATCCCGTCTGCAAAGGGAAGATTTCTGATAAAGTGCGCTTTTCTTTCTTTCACTTCCATTGACACGACTCTCAGCTGAAAATACACGGGATTTCCCAGGTGAAAATCCTCCCCCAACCCCCGTCTCCGTCCACCCACCGCCTTGGCATCACCTCAGAATGTAATAAAATGGCAATCAAACAATTTTTAATTAAATTCGCCGGGAATGCCAACACCGTTTCACACCGTCCGCCCGATTCCCTCCGGAGTTTCTCTCGAGTTCTCGGGGAAAAAAATAAAAATTTGAGAAATTTTTATCATTAAACGGAGAATGAATTTAGTTATCATTCGTCGAGGCTCATTACCGTCGGGGAACTTCCACTTGAATTTATTTATGCGATTCCCGTATTTTACTTAATCGACCGACTGAGGCCGAATAAGATAGGAAAAAATGTTTTGTTCGTCTAATCCCACGTTGAAATTACGGGGTTTGAGGAAATGGAGGAAAAAGTGGATAACATTTCATAAGCAGAAGGAGAAAAATTTATTTTCGGAGCTTTCACTGCTTAAACCCCAGTCGAAGAGATTCATTGGGTGAAGTTCTGACGGGTGGTGCAATAAATGTAGTCTTCTCAGGCATTCTTTTTCTGCAGGTTCGGATAAAGTTAGGGTGATTATTTCATCCCCTTTTTCTATCACTCTTTCACCCCCTATTCTACCATTCCTTCGCTCCTTTTTTCTACCATTCTTTCACCCTCTTTTCTACCACTCTCTCACCCCAGTTTATACCATTTTTTCTACCTTTTTTACCCCCTTTTCTATCACTCTTTCACCCCCTATTCTACCATTCCTTCGCTCCTTTTTTCTACCATTCTTTCACCCTCTTTTCTACCGCTCTCTCACCCCAGTTTATACCATTTTTCACTCCCCTTTCTACCATTTTTTCTACCTTTTTTCTACCTTTTTTTCTACCTTTTTTCTACTTTTTTTCTACCATTTTTACCCCTTTTTTATCACTCTTTCACCCCCTTTTCTACCATTCCTTCGCTCCCCTTTTCTACCATTCTTTCCCTCCCTTTTTCTACCGTTTTACATCCCGTTTTCTACCATTCTTTCACTCCCTTTTATACCACTCTTTCACCCCCTTTTCTACCATTCCTTCGCCTCCCTTTTATATCATCCTCTCACCCCCTTTCATCGTCCTAAGAGATTTGAACCTCATCATAATTTCCCCAGGCATCCACTGAAAGTCTTCCCTGAGTTGAACCGAGCAGAATTAACCCTTTTCTATTTCATCTTCAGCAGAAAAACCTGGCAGAGAGGGAGAGTTGTTTTTTTTGGAGGGGGGAAAGGAGATACGAAGCGAAACATAAATCTTAAACATCTGAAAGTGTCTGAATGGAGAAATTTTGTGGGAGAAAAAATCAAAATAACAAAAGATGGAAAATAAAAATCCCAGCAGCGCGACAGCAAATAAAGATTTCTCTGCACACCGGCTTTTCAATTACGGCAGAACTCGGGATTGTTGCGGCTTAGAATAAAATAAATAAGTAACAAAGAATCTTGGTTTATGCAAATGAAAGAAAAGCAAAAAAATTGAGGGAGATCCATAAAGAGTATTGTTTCTTTCTTCCGCAGTGGGGGGGAATGACTTTTCGTGCCTGCAGGTTCGCCATTTTCAAATCAAATTCAATCTGCTTTAAAACGGTCCGCTTTTACATCCGCCGTAAAATAACTCATCACTCAAAGCTTAACCGGAAGAGGCCTTAATCCGCCTTTCTGCATTTCGTTCGGTTACTTTATGAAATCCTTTTTATTTAGTTTATCCACAGTCTTCTGGGACAGCTTATCGACGATCAATCACCTGACCGAGATTTTCAAATTCACATCTGTTCCCAGCGAAATAATATTTAAGCCATCGTTGCAGATCCGGGTGGATTCAGAGTGAATAAATAGGGGATGGAAGGGCGGTTTGCGACCCCCCGTCCAACCCATGAGTCCATCATTTATAAAAATCTACTTAAACCTATTTAAAACCGACATTTAAAATCTACATGGAAACTGTGATTAATTATTAGGCGCCATATTTTCCAATTGACACATTGCCGAGTTGTTTTTCTCACCTGACGAAGGGTTTCATCCCCTGCTGGGGCGCAATTAAACTCGCTTTTCCGCTTTGAATTAATGAAAATAAGTGAAAGGATTTTAAAAAATAATTTCTTGAAAAAACCCGAGGAAAACTTGTAAAATGGAAAAGCGCTCCATATGTTTTCCATCATTCTTTCATTAGGGATTGAAAGGAACGATAATGACGTCATTTGCAAAACCCATCAATTTCTCCCTGGATTAATTATTTTCAATTGACCCCCCGTTTACGGGCGGCCACCCGAGTTTTTTTCCAATTCTCGGGAAAACCAAAGCCCCATTCGTTTCCCGAATTTCCCCGGGAAAGCGGGGGGATATTAAGGACAAAACGGGAGTCTTCTTCGCGGAAGAAATTATTTTTTCCACTTTCGAAGAGACAAGATAAATAGAAACCACATGTGTTTAATTTCTTTTTTTGTTTCGGAAGTGTTCTTCCGATGAGTAATATCCTGTAAATGTCGCCGGAGAAACATATTTCAAATTGCGGAGGGGAGGAATGCTAACTAGGCAAAAACGTGCCAACAGCACTGCTGTCAGCTAAGCATCTTCCATCTGCTTCTTTTCAGGCATTCCTTCTCTCCCGTTTCGGGTTTCCGGGGCGCCCCCTGACTTCCCGGAAAAGGATTCCAACCCCCAACCCCTAAAAAAATAAAAATTGAGGGGGATTTAACAGTCACAGCAAGCGAGTCTTTCATTACCTCGAAGTTTCTTCCTGTATAATAAAAATTTATTTGATAAAAAATACTTTTTGTGAGCGTAATCCAGGTCAGAATTTTCCTCTTAATATTTTCCTTTTTTTCATCATAAACATTATCCCCGTTCCCCCGAGGACGTAAATATATTTTACTCATTACAGTTAAAAGCTTCAGAGAACCTTCACTCGTTACAACGGGGAAAAAAATTTCCAATTTTTCCCCCTTTAATAATATTCTTCTCCTCCTGTGATTTAACTAATGCGTGCAATGACTTTACAAATATAAGATTTACTTTTTTCTATTGTTATTCTATGATTATTTGCAATCGGGTTTTCTATTTTTGTAATCGGAAAAGTGCTCTCATTTGTTTTTCTTATAAGCCGGAAAGAATCGTTGAGTAGTTACTCTTTTCTTAATTATTTATAATTATATTGTCCAATAAAAATTTGGAAAAAAAGTTAATGTGTGATTTTTCCGAAGTGTAAAGTGAAGAAGCAAAACCTTTAAGAAAGTGCTAAAAAGGCGCAGCTTTTTCCATTCTATCCTACAAAAAAAAGATTCATTGAGAAACAACCGACAAACATGGCTTCGTTTAGCAGTTCGTCGGTCGCTTTTTCCGGGGCAACGACCACCCAAATCTGAAAACGGTTTTTCAAAAGCATTTCGACCCTTCCTAAAATAATTCCCGACTTTCTTTCGATTCTCCCGGGATTTATAAAGGAAAAATTGATTTCTCCAGTTTTGATTCCTTCGGGAACACATGGGCAAGTTCTGGAAAAAAAGGAAAGAGTTGGAGATGAACAGAGGAAATGCACTTTGCTGTACAAACACCACAAAACTATAAATTACAATACCCGGTGGAAACTATTAGGAAAAAATCTAATTTTATAGAAATATAACAGCGCTCAAAAGTATTTTGACAATACAAAATTTATCGTTTTCCACCCGTAAAAGTTACATACAAAGTGAAATTTCATTGGCTTTCATTAATATGCTTTACAACAATTATAAATATAATATTAATTAAATAACAGAAGAAAAAAGAGTTTATATTAATAATAATATAACCAAGTAAGAGTATTAAAGGAAAAGCAGAAGACTAAAAATTAAATTTTGTATTGTCAAAATACTTTTGATCGCTACTGTATTAGCCTTTCTGTAACATTCTATAATATTCAATTCTTGATAGCAAATTATAGCGCTATTTTGCCCGTAGAGACTTTGAATATGTCTGAATAAATTTATAGAATGTAAATCTTTGTAAAAAAAATTAATATATTATTATATTGTACCACATATTTACAACTACACTGGCAACAACCCATAGCAGAAAACTAATTAATAAATCAACAAAAAAGTTATTAAAAAATTTCAATTTCATTTTGCCTGTGAAAAAGGGCATTTTGAAAAAAATTTCCTGCGAGGGAATTTCTTTGAACTTTCCCCTCCCCGCGTATTGATTTCTGAAAGCTTTGGCCCCAATCCCCCTTCAACCCCATATTCCGCTTTTAATTTATTTTATAACGGTCTTTATTTCTCTTAAATATGAAAAATTTTTGCACTGAAAATCAAAGAGTTGGTATTTATGAGTCAAGAAGGAATTAGAAATATTAATTATGGGTTTCCAAGTCCCCCTCCCCCCCCCTCTCCCCCCCTCAGGTCTTTTATTTCTCTTCGACAGACTCGGACTTTTAATCCCTCGACATTCGGACACGGAAAATAACTTAACGTTGTTTGGGGACTCAGTTCACAATGTGATTCCAAAGTTTGCTGTGATATGACACTATATTTATCTCTTTGGTTTATTTACTCCGTTTTTTTCATTTGCATTAATAATTATTTTTGCAACAAAGGGCTTAAACAAATTTTATATTATTTTATCATACTTACTGATATATAAATCTGTTAAAGGAATGTGTGTGTGTGTGTGTGTGTGTGTGTGTGTGCACTCCGTTTTCGGTTCCACATTCGATTGCCAAATGGATATTATTTGCCTGAAATACTGAATGCATCCACGTTGTTCATGGTTATATTCTTTGTGTATTAATTTTCATCTAATTTTCAGTGAATTGTTTTTAGATTTGATAGTAATTAGTTTGTGTGGTTTTTCAGAGTGTTTTTCAGATTTTCAGAGACTTTTGTTGTAGAATTGATGGAATTTAGTTAGAGTGGGTTTAGCGTTAGTAGTTTTTTCAGTCTTAAAATGTTAATTTTTAGGACTCAGTACGATTTAGACAGTACAAAAGTAACTTAACTTACAACAAAGTAATTAAACTACAAGTAAGTAAACTACAACAGCTTAACTTACAACTTAACACTTAACTACAAAAATTACGATACAGACAGGACAAAAATGCCATTTCGCTTTTGTTGAAACTCATTATATTCTACTGACACATAAAAACATAAATATATTTATATTTGACAAAATTATTAACAAATTCCATCAAAATTTATAAATGTGCTATATATAGAACTAAAACCAAATAAGTAACACAAAAACAGAGACCTGTAAAGGTGGCTAAATAAATAACACAAACTACAATAATAGAAATAAAACTAAATAAAACTAATATTCTATTGACACATGATTATGTAGTTGTTATTTTTCATAAATAAATGCACTGTTTGTTCAAAAATTGTACATAATTTTTAAGGTTTAGTGCAATGGGATTATCAAAGTGCATTCAGTTTTTCAGGAAAAATAATATTGTATCTGATATTAAAGTATAGATATAGATATACAGTCCCAAGTACCAGCGAGGGCGAAGCCCGATCTGCGAGAGGGGAATGGAGCTCGAAGCCCCCTGGTATTATTATATTTTTTTTTATTAAAAAAATTGCTGTCCAAAACGCATTACAAACATTAAAGTGTACTGTTGTGTGAATGCAATCGAACCAACCGAAGGGAATGAATGGCCGAATGACAGTCAGCCCGAAACACTTTCAGAAGAATTACTCAAAAAACATCTATCAGCAAGGTTCAATATGGCGGACATATTGAAGGGATTAAAACTGGTCGAAGGAGAGTTTCTCGTAAATCCACAAGCGCTTTCTTTTATACACTTGGCAATCGGTCACAGAAAGAAGTGAGCTCTCAGCTGAAAAGATCCAATTTTGGGCTCCTAATACCTTTTACTTCTTTCTTAGAAAGTCCTCGATTGTGTTTTCAAATTGGAATCGGAAATACAAGTTTTATGAGTGGTACCTGTGAGGAATGTGCGAGAGAAAACGATGTAAGTGTTCACACCACCGTGAAACGAGGACGTCTGCGAGTTGAGGAGAAATCAAATCCTCTATCGATTCGGTCAATTACGGAACTTTTCGATGGACTTTATGGTTATTTTATTTTATGTGGGTTTCTTCCCGGGAGAAATCAAAACAAAGCTTTTCATTGTGTTGTATATATGCTTTTGCCTCTCTCCTCTTTCCTCCTTTGTGTTCTTCCCATTCGGGCACAAAGGAATCCAGAAGAAAGAGACGAAAGCTCAGCTTTGAGACACTACAGTTCAGAAAGTGATTTCTTTCAACCGGAAACCGACAGCTGACCGGAAGTTGAACTTCACTGCAGCTATTTAAACCTCTTTTGAGGAAGACCTCCGTTTGTTTCCCGCAACCCTCAACCCTCACAGATGAAAGAACCTGAATTAGTTGATCCGAGTGCATTAGAGTTTAATGAAGTGAGGTCTCAGGGTGGCGAAGGGGATGTTTCAAACATCACAACCACTTATCGAAAACCCTTTTGGAATGGAAAGGATCCGATTCCTTCGATTTTCACAACGGAAAGGTTACACGAAAGACATTTTAATGATGACAGGAGAAATCCTTTGCAAAGGAAGAGGTGAGAATTGTACCCTTTTTATGTTACGGTCGTCGTTAAGCGAATTTAAAAAGGAGCTTTTAAAAAAGCGAATGAATGTCCTCTAAATTGGAATTGGTAAGGTTTTATTCATTCCGCCTCGGCGGCGGTTATTGTTAAGCTCCCAACAGCTTTAAGGAAATTAGCAAAGGGAATTAACGCTTTACTTATTGCGCTTTTCTACAGCGTTCCCGGTTTCTTCCTTTTCCCTCGGAGACCTCATTTTTTAGCGGAGAACTTCATCTCGTTTTTCACTTTCCGGAGGAAAATTCACGGTTTCCGTTTCGAAAGTTATTTACTCACATAGAAAACTCCGCACTGAAACTGAAACAACTTTCGGTTGAAATGCTTTCCTCGGAAAATCCGTTTAAAATCTTCCTTTTGAATCTTTTCAAAACGCCCCACATAATTTCTCAGAAATTTTACCGACTACTGCATTAAACGGACTCACCCTTTATCTAAATTTTTTTTTATTAGGTTTTTTTTTTCTTCTAACTTTTTTCATTTTCATCTTTTGGGTTATTCCCCCCCCCCCCCCCTCCAAAAATCCTCGTTTTGAGATCTCTCAGAATCCCGATTAAATTCTCAATGTTAAAAATTACGTTTATAAAATATTAATTATATTTTCCTTTACTCAAAGTTTTATTTATTTTTTTAATAATTTATATTTAACTTATTGACCGTTAAGATTTTTTGATATTTATTTATTCTATGTTATTTAATGTTTTGTTCATTTAACTTATAATTTTATATTTAATTTATTGACTGACTGTATTTTATTCAATTTTTGTTATGTTATTTATTTAATGTTTTGTTTATCTAACTTATAATTTCATATTTAATTTGTTAATTCTGAATATTTTATTTACTTTATAAGTTATAACTGTTTATCTTTGGATCTGTATATAATTTATAACTTTGTTTTAATTGTTGTTTATATTCCCCTAATGCCCTCTGGCGAGAAAAGGGTAAATTATTATATTATATTATATTATTTTTCATTGGGTTATAGATAAAATAAATAAAAATACTTTGTTTTAACATTATAAATACTAATTATTATTAAAAAATAAGCTTTTCAATTACTGCCGAGTCGTCTTTATAACTCAATAAAATCCTCCCTTTCCGAAACGCTGAAAAAGAGAAGAAATCAGAAAAGGGAAATAAAATCAGACGGAAAAAGCGCCATCATATAATTATGAAAAAAAAACGCAAAAGGATAGAAAAGAATAAACGAGAAAAAATCATAAATTAGTGACGCCAAAGAAGAAAACAGCGAACAGGAAAATGATGTATCAAAATAAAGACATAAATTAAACTGAAGGGGTGAAAATTAAAATCAGACCGAAACTGAGAAAAGAAAAGTCAAAAGAAAGCGGATGCAAATGCGGAAAAAGATAAGAGCGGCATTAGAAAACGTTAACATTTAGTAAACGAATCTTCAGCTCTTTCATTGGTCGAAACTATAAAAAAAAAAACCGTTACAAACATGGCGGACCATTGTTATATTTTCGAGTGCAAAACAATAAACTCAAAACGAACGCTCGTTCGACGACTAATCGGTTAAATTAATTATTGTTTGTTGATTTTTGTAATTAGAATTGTAGGGGCATCGAGAGTGGGGGGGAGGGGGCGGAGGGAGGGGGGAAGCGGAATCCTTTTCTGTATTCTCGTAAATTTTGGTGCATAATTTACACGTCATTGGGCTAATCAGCGGAGTTAATTTGTGCGAGCGCACAAAGTCAACCCTAAGGTAAACAGAGACCGGCATTTGCTACAGAATACATCTTTTGCTGCAAATTCGCTTTTTCGTAGCAAAAAATATGCCATTTCGGGAGGGGGAGCTGACAATTATGCAAATGAAGTTTTCTTCGCGTGAGAAGCTCTTCATGCTCGGTTAATCATAACTCAATTTAAATTTGAATTTTTAAAATTTTTTAAGCAATTACTTTCTTTTTAATGCTCTTCAGAAGGGGAGGAGAAAGGGGGAGAGATAAATTCTTCCAAGAAAAAGAATAATTAAACTTTAAAAAAAAAATATTAACAGAACAGGATTTTATTCAGTCATAGTGATGGGGAGAGAAACCACCCCCGAATGTGAAAACCCGAATGTTGAAGGAAGCAAAACTGTAGTCACTAATCGTCCCTCTCCAGACTCACCTCCAGGGAAACAAGTGAAAAATAGGATTCGGGATGGAAAACGCGTTTCATCCTGTCGACAGTGGGTGCGTCGGGTCAAAGGAACGCAACACTATTTGTTATTCCACCCCTCGGGGGTTCGGCATAAACATTCCGTACTCTTCCGGTTTTTCTCAGGAAACACTGAAAGTTTCCCTCGGGGGGTGGACTTGGAATGAAAACAGTCCCGAGGGCGACACTCCGGAGTTTATGCGAAGAAATCCAAATCGATGAAAACCTCAGCGATTGGACAGTCCGGAAACCCTTTCAGCAACCTTTCAATTTTAAGGTGCAAAAAATCTACAAACATTATCAGCTTAATTTTTCCTTTTTTACCCCTCATCCCCTAAAAAACAGTGGGTGGATTTTGCTCCTTCTGCTAAAAATGCCTCACAAATTGGTCGATTTCTTACCCCTTTTTGAATTTTAGTGAATTCTTTTTGGCTTTTTGTCGTGTTCCTTTTGCCGGGTCTCTTTTCTGTTTTTTCTGCAGATGGGAAATTGAATTACTTTTTCTGTTTGAGGGTAAAGACATTATTTTTTTTGCTCCGTTGAAGGGATTATCGGATAAGAAATAGAGCACTCAGTCGTCGACACAGAAAATACCTCATATCGATTTATTCCTTTGGATCTGAATTTAAATTTCTTTTACTTCGCATTCATTTCTTCTTCCTTTCAACTTTACCTTTTTCTTTATTAGGTTTTTAATCTTCTCCTGTATTTAATTTTTGTTTTTAGTCCATTCAAATTAGATATTCAAGCTTATATAAATTCTTAAGAAGCTGAAATTTGGTGATATTGTTCAGAGTATAATTATAAATAAAATGTCAAAATGTCGGGAAAAAAATAGTGAAGGTCAAGAAGGTCAAGAAAATTAGCTTTAGGCCATTTTCAGCAAAACGGTAAGTTTTATAAAAAAAATAGCTCACTTAAAAATAATATATACTATAATATAATAATTTATTCTTATCTCGCCCGAGGGCATTAAGGGAGTATAAGCAACAATCAAAACAAAGTTATAAATTATGTACAGATCCAAAGATAAACAGTTATAACTTTTAAATTAAATAAAATATTCAGAATTAAACAATTAAATATGAAATTATAAGTTATATAAACAAAACAATAAATAAATAACATAACAAAAATTGAGTAAAATGTAGCCAATCAATCAATTAAATATAAAATTATAAGTTAAATGAATAAAACATAAATAACATACATTAAATAAATATTATAATAAAAATTAAATAAAATCTTAACAGTCAATAAGTTAAATATAAATTTAAAAGCTAAATAAACCTAACTTTAAGTAACATAAATTCAATAAAGAACATCACATAAGTTAAGTAAAAAACATAACATAAATTAAATAAATAACATAACAAAAATTAAATAATATAAAATAAAAACAATGAATAAATTAAATATAATTTTATAAGTTAAATATACATAAAAACGGGAATATTTAATATACAATTTATAATTGTAACGTTGTAAATTATAAATAGTAAAAAAAATAAAATCCTATATTGGTTACAATAAAGCTACTGATTTTAAATGCCTGCTTTACATACAAAAATGATGAAATCAGGCAAAAATTGTAGAGAATAAAATTTTTTACAAAAAATGTATCAATACTTTTTATTATTATTGGCGAAAACTTGTACCCACGCAATTTTTTTCCGACATCATATTTTTTAGGATATTTTGATTAGCAACAAAAAAATGTTGTATATTAATTAAATTAATATAATATATTTTTTAGGACTTTTGACATTTTATATATAATTATACTCCGAACAATTTCATCAAGTTTCAGCTTATTAGGAATTTATGTAAGTTCCCCTCATTTTTGAGCTAATTTGACCGGACTATTTGGCCAAACTTGTCAAAGATTGGACATCTTTATGGGAAAATGCGGCCATTTCCTCCTCAAACTCACAACGCAGAAGCAGATGAGCGTAATGCGTAAAAATGAATTAATCCGGATTAGTCGTCATCAGTTTATCTAAGTCAGTTAACAAAGGGCGAAGAATCTCCTCCCGTCTGCTCCCATCAGATAACCCGAAAAGAGTTCGGATTATTATCAGTGGCAGTTCCCTCTGCGAAATGTCTGGAAGGAACAACTCCCCCGAAGTGGCATCCTCCCCTATGAATAAAATTAGCATGTGCTGTCCCTTCCCTGTGCTGTTAAAAAGAAAAGAGATAAACGAGAAGGTGTCAAAAGTATGTAAAACTTAATTTGAGCTTCCAACTAAAAATGGGTTAACGTCTTGAAATAAAGGCAACATCTGGCCGCTTTAAAGATGAGTTAAAACCGTTTTAATGTTTTCATTTTTCCTTACTCTTTTCAGAGGTTCACGCCGAGTGCTTGTAATTCCCCCTACTCTCGAAAACAAATTATTTTTTATTTTTAACAACCGACTTTTGGGGGCGTTCTCATTTTTTCTCAGAAATTTGGCCTTTAGCCCTTTGCCTCGGGGGGCGATTATTCAGGGGAGGTTAACATCGAGATAATAACCGCAAATTCATTATGTTTTTCTCTCGACTCCCATTTTCCTCTTCTTCTGAATTATAATTATAAAAGCCCACGCTTCAAACTCCGATTGGGTACTTCCAAATTTCAGTGGGCGCTCAGTAAACAAACATTTTTCAACGGATCATTTCTCCTTTGGAAAACAACGCCGAAACTGTGAGAAAACTTTTGACGAACGATCGCGAAATACAACCGGTGGTTCCCCGACTGGAAAATGGTGTGCTTCTTTCCTCCCCGCTTAGTTTACTTAACATCAAATACGAGAGAGTTAATTTAGAAATGTTCAGACAATTCGGGGATTCAGAGATGTTTTCTGTTCTTTCGTCGCCCATATTTCTCTTTGTAATAGTATTTTGACAATACAAAATTTGATAGTTTCTTAGTTAATTATTTTACAGTTGTATTATATAATAATATATTTGTCGCATTAAAATAACAAAATATACAAAACATAATATTCTGTTTTTTATTTAATACTCTTATTTATATTATTATTAAAATAAACTCTGTTTCCTCTGTTATTATTGTATATATTGTATTTATATTGTATTATAATATTGTATTTATAATTGTTGTAATGCATTTTAATGAAAGCCAATGATATTTCACTTTGTATGTAACTCTTACGGGTGGAAAACAAACTACTTTGTATTGTCAAAATACTTTTGAGCGATACTCTATCACAACCGGAAATCAGCGATGGAGTTTTCTTGTGTTAATCAGACTCAATGACGGTTTCTTCCGGTTTTGAAAAGAAAATATTGTTAGATTTCCCCCCGGAGAAAAGGTTTCCTCTCCTTTTTTGTTTTCTTTCGACAGCCAACGGCCATTTGCTGCCATCACTCACTTAAACGGGACAAAATGTCGAAAGCTCTCAACGCAGAACACACTTTCTTTTTCTCCCGATGATCAAAGCACCTGCGATAATCACTCCGACCCAATGTTGACTGAAAAGCAAAGCATCAGTGAAAGGAGAGAAATCCGTTTTTGTGATTAATTTAGAAATTATGCGCGGGAAAAGGAGGAGGAAATCGTCAACGCGTTCTGTAAATAAAATGAATTTTCTCCCATTTTTCGTTTATTTCAACACATTTTACCCTTTCTATTTCACTCCCGCCCCAATTATTAACAATCCTCCGCCTCCTCCGCTAAATGTAATGTATAATTAATTCCTACGGATTATACCTTTTTAAGTTTTTTTTTTTTTTAATTTTAATTTAAACATTTTTGTACCTCATTGACTTCCTTTTAACCTCAAATTTGGGTTTCTTTTTTGATGTCTGAGAACCCTTTTGGGGGTTTTCCCCCTCGTGAGGAGAGTTCACTTTCCGGAAAATGTTTTTGCGATTTCCAACGTCAATTTTCCGCCAATCGGATTCGAAAGTATTTGAGTTAGAAATTAAAACTGTTTTTCTTTCGGTGAGTTGCTTCTTCTTTCCAACATGAAACGGTTCTTTTCAGGGAAAGCTAAATGAGATCTGGAGGAAACATAAGTCCAAGATGACCTTCTGGAAACAGAAAAATGGGTCGTGGCCTGACAGCCTCTCTTCTAGTGCTGACAGCGGCGTGGACAGTGGCTTCCCCGGACTGGATGGACTGTCCGGCGGCGTGTCGGTGCAAGTGGTCCTCCGGAAAGAAAAGCGCCTTCTGCAGAGAGGCAGGCTTCACAACGGTGCCCATTCTGAATGCTGACATGCAAGTGAGTGAGCCACCCCTTCGGTGGGGCGAGGGAGAGCCGCAGGACTGACCGTTCTCAATTTCAGGTGCTGGACCTCACGGGGAACCTCATCCCGTACCTGACGAAGGACACCTTCAAGTCCATCGGACTGCTCAACCTGCAGAGGATATTCCTTCGTCACACTGCGATTAAGGAAATCCACCCGGACGCGTTTCGCAACCTGAGCATTCTCGTCGAAATCGATTTGTCCGAAAACAAAATCGAAAAAATCCACCCGGACACTTTCTTAGGAAATGACAGACTTAGGTTTTTAAATTTGAGCGGTAATCCCCTCACGGAACTCGTGAGTAGTCAATTTCCGGTGTTGCGATACTTAAAAACCATAGAGCTACAAAACTGCAACATAAGATCGATACACCGAGACGCTTTCATCAATTTGCCCCTTCTCGAAACACTCAACCTCAATTCGAACCAGCTGAACAACATCTCCGAAGCAGTGTTCAAGTCGATCACCACAATGAAGACCCTGCGGTTGGACAACAACCCCTGGAGGTGCGACTGCGCCCTCAGGGACTTCAGGAACTGGCTGCTCCAGAGCAACCTCTACTCGGTGTTCCTCACGTGCGCGGAGCCGCAGCCGCTGGCGGGGCTCCACTGGAACGACGTCCCCGGGGCGGAGTTCGCCTGCGGGCCCACGGTGACAATAATGGAGACGATGGTGCAGGAGGAGGTCGGGGGCAACGTGACGTTCAAGTGTTACGTGACCGGTGACCCGGAACCGGAAGTGGTTTGGCTGCTCAACGGGAAACCGATCAACGTGAGCGGAAGCGATCAAGTGTACTTAGAAGAGGAAGTGGGCCTCAAAAAGTGGGTCGTTTTGACTCTGTACAATGTGAGTGAGGTTGACGCGGGGGAGTACTCCTGCTACGCGAACAATCTCAGAGGAACTTCCATGCAGAACGCCACCCTTATGCTTCCGGAAGTGATCACGGCGACGACGCTCAGCAAAACGGAGTCTTGGCTCTTGATAGCAGGTAGGGGTTCGACAGAACTGTTGCAGATTGGAGATTCTCAAAGGATAAATTTTCTAAATGTCAAACCTCTCTTAAGTGAATTAGAACGTGTGAGAGGCATAACTTTTTCCGAAGGAATTCAGTGGAATTTTTCCAGAAGACTTTTCCTTCAGTATCCGTTATTACATCTGAGTGTTTTAACCCTTTTAATTCAACACATTCTGCTACCTGATTCCCTCCTTTGTTATCCGATTCTTCCATCCATTCCAGTCACCAGATTCCTCCGCATTCCTCCCATCGCTTTTTTCCACTGACTCTTTCGAGGAGACGAAACGTCTTAGAAATTAACCAAAATCGCCCTGAATTTCCAACCATTGATGTTTTGAATTTTTATATATATATAAATTTGGACTCATGCCTAATCGATTCCACTCGGGCGGAGAAAATAACTTTTTGCTACGGTTGAAAATCCAATGATTACGAAGGTCGTCCGCTATGGTTTGCACCCTCTTTGGAATCGATGCATTACGAATGGGCAACAGCACAGTGCTTATTTCTGCTCAAAACAAAATGGAAATGCTTTGTCTTTATTCCGACTTCGTTCCCCGTTATTGTTATTACTCTTTGTTTTATCCGATTGAGGAGCTTTGATTTCCAAACTTGCTTTTTCAGAACTTTCTACTGTTACGATTCCAATCTTTTATAAATAGTCACCAATAATTTTTAGATTTAGATAATTGGAAAACAATTAATCAATTGGATTTTAATATTTTTCAGTTGTTAATTCAAATACACAAAAACTTTTTCTGAAGTAACAGTATTAACAGAAATGCTGCGGTTATTTATTACGATAGGAAAAGTGAAAAATGAGTCGCAAACTGTAATGGAATGGGGTCTTCTGAAACAAATTGTTTTTTTCTGATTATTCCGGTGATAGCGAAAGTTTGAAAAGAAATTCGAAAGCCGAGTTTGAAGGATTTCTAAACCGAAATGGAGATTTCGATATGAAAACAAGTGTTGTTTTCGCCTTTCTTTCCTCTCATATCGGGGGCACAAACAAGAGTTCTCTATTTCCCTCTCGGGGAGCGGATTCCGGGGATGAAAAAATTTTTATTTCCACGGCTCCTTCACTCGGGGGTTATTGATTGGAAAATATTTTCATCATGCACATCATGTCCCCAAAAGAGGTCACGTAACTCGGAGGAAAAGGTTCTCCAAGAGTTTTAATACACCCGCTTTGGGGAAATTTTAATTGGCCGGAGATTCGGGTAGTCATGTTGGGGAGGCTTTTCATCCCTCATCTGCCCGCTCCTCTTTCTCCTCATTCACCAACTTTTCTCTTATTATATTAAAAATCTAATTTTTCCAACCACGTGATTTGCTTATGAAAAGTTTTCCTTTGATTTTCCCCATTTCCTTTGTTTTCGTCCCCTGAAATTTCGACCAAAGTTTTGCCCGCTTTTTTTTTTTTAGGAAACCATTTTCCGCAAAGGTCGGATTCCCCTTTTTCTGTCCTTTTTCGCTTTTGTTTTTTGGGGAGGAATTTTTTCGATCGATGATGGCGACGGGGCGGAAGGGGAGTTCGCATCCCAACTGACACTGTCGTCTCCTCTGCTGAATGGATGAGTTAGGGGTTGTGACTTTGCACAACTTTTCCGCAAACTTTCGAGTTGGTTTTATAAAACGCTTCCGCTTTTATAAGTTAGTGTTTTTCATTCAACAGTCCGTGACGAGGGTTTGAGGGGGGAAAGAGTAGAAATTTTTACAGTGGGAAGTGGACACTGAGTAGCGATTCCGAGAAGAGTTACGCTACTCTTCGACCTATTAATGCCTGATCTGCCCTCGGCAATTAGTGCCTTTCTAAAATTCTTGCTCGACTGGTCAAAGAGCAATTACAAAGAGGAATTTCGCAGGGAGAATAAAGAACATGTAAACTTTTTGCTTCATTTAAAAATAAAGAGCCCTTCAGTCTAACACGATTATTTCGCTTCTCGATGTAATAAAAAGAAAGCAAACTTGGAAAGAGTATCAAGCATCTCATTAAAAACGAGACCGAGAACTTGGAAGAGAGGTCTTTTCTCTTTCTTTTCTCTTCTCGCAACGGAATTTCTCCCTTTTTTTTACGGTTAATGAATCTCGAAATATTCCTCACGAACCTTTCCACGAGGAGGACAAAGAAAAGATGGACGGATTTTCCAATGTCTTATTGGCGTTCGATGAGTACCGCCAATGAGACTTCCTTGTAAACCGACATCGGCTTTCCATTAACCCGAAGAGAAGAGAGGGTCAGCACACTTTAACGGAATTTCGAGTGCGAACTTTCCCCCGACAAACTTTTTAGGTGAAACCAAATTTCAGTTATATGTAATTAGAGTTGCTCGAGGTTTTTCAGGAATAACTTTCTATCAGAAATTCGGCACTTTTGAGCTCTCCGTTGGAGGGGTTCCTCTCTCTATCCACACGTTTTTTACTAAGTTCGTTAATCAATGTGACAGTCTGAAAAGTAATCAAAAAAAGGCGGGAGTACACTGCTTCGCATTATTTACTCGGTTTGACACAACGGGATAAGCCTCTTATTTTACGCACAATTATCCCCCTCCTGTTGTACCCTCCCCCCTTCGGCGAATCTTTTCCTCGTCCGGTACAACTGCCCTCACAAAGACTCCGACTCGGGATTTATGCGTTTACAGATAGTCACTTCCGGTTGTAGAGGTCATTTTTCATGATGATTTCGAAGCCAGATTCAGTGAGCTGGATGAGGAAAAAAAGGCCAAACAAACCCTTCGGGCAGTTTGTCCGCAGCGAATAAAGGAAATGAGTTGGAGTTGAAGACTTGAATTTTCCTCTTCTCTGCTATTCTTTGTTGTCGGAAAATGCCCCCCCATAAAAGGGTTATTTCTTGGAAAAGAAACCCTTCGCTTGCTCGAAGGTGGGTTTCCAGTTGTTAAAGAAATTGTTATGCAAACCAGTAAGAGCGTTTCTGGAAGTACAAATGCCCGAAAAGATAGAATAAATAGCCAAAGGAAAGCACAGAAGGGGAGGGAAATTCTGTTAATGCAGTGATGTCCAACCTACGGCCCGTGAAGGCGTTGCATGTGGCCCGCGGGCTAAATTGAGCCTTTCGCGAGTGGCCCAGTGGCCCAGCCGAGGATCAACAATGGATAGGTTTGTGCCTTACAAAAATAAGAAGAATCAGATGATGAATATAAATTGGAAGTACCTTTTTTTTTGGATTGCATGGTCCAGTCGCGATGTTATCAACGGAAGTTTGGCCCGTGTGTAATGAAAGGTTGGCCATCACTGTGTTAATGTACAGAGCAGAACAATCTTTTCCCCGGTGTTAAGTGGGACAGTGATCGCAGCAGTGAAATTTTAAATTTGTATCTTTTCCAGGTCTAATCGCGGGAGGAGTCGCCACGTTTTTCTCAGTGAGCATCGCCATATTCTGCAGCATTTGCTTATGCGGGAAAAAACATAGACGAAAGCGCTACCGCAGGAAAGCAAAGCTCAAAGGAAGCGTCAGTTTTACAGAGCAAGAAAAGAAGCTACTCGACGTGAGCATAACCACCACCGAGCGACAGTCCAATACAGAAAGCGTCGAGCAGCTGAGTCAGCCAGAGATGGAAATGATGGAATCCGCCAGCATCCCCCTCGAGCTCTGCGAACCCGTTCACATAACCATCGAAAGCCACGGAGCCAACAGCAACAGCACGCTTCCCCTCTCGGTCCCCCTCACGGTGTTCCCACCCCCTCCGGAGTTCTCCTCCAGCGTCCTCCCCGTCGGCACTTATGGAAACATATTTATATCGGTCTCCGTGAGCCAGGAGCCCACTTCGGACGGCGTCGTCAGGTACCCTGACCTCCTGGACATCCCTCACAGGGCGAAGAACGCCTCCACCAAGGTGAGCATCGGGGCGGGACCAGACACAGCGCTCCCGATGTCTCAGTCCTTCGCCACCTTCCCTCGGAGACCGAGGCCGAAGTCTGCAGATTCCACGGACCCTCACCTCCGGGTGGGTCCCATATACGATAACATGGGTCCACGAGTGACTGCGGGGGGCAGCTCCACGCTGTCTCTCCCCGAGGAGACCGAAATACCGCCCCCTCCGCCGCCTCCACCTCCCCCACCTTTGTGTTTGCCACTCTCTGTTGATTATATATCACTTTGATTTAGATTTATAACTGTTTTTTTCTACTTTCGAGTTTAGGAATATATATTTCATTATTTAAATATGGTTGTTATTTCTCATTTGCATCCTTTCCTCCCGTCGTTGAGAGAAAAATGACCCCTTAAAACAGTCAAAAACAACTGGAGGAGAGACTGACAGCATTTCCTCATCAATGTCGGCCCCACAAAGACGTTGTCAATGGAAAGAGACAAAAGAAATTAGTTTGAAAGGAATCCCCTAAACCTTTCGCAGCCAATCTCACAAGGTGCAAATGCATGAAACAGTTTATTTTGGGGAACCGTTTCAGTTACCTGTCACTCCCACTCAGAGCTCAATTAACGGTTCAGAGATTGAATAATTGAAAACGAAATTCTTCAGCCTCGGGCGGTGCTTTGCCTTTTTCGGATAACGGCAGGGGGAGAGGGTGGGGGTGCAAAAAATGTGTTCATCTTCGGATACGCGTTAAATCCTCGCGGTGGAAGAATGTTCCAGAATCACGAACTCGGAATTCCTAGTCGCAACGGGATTATAAAAGTTTGTTTACAAGATTTCGACAAACTTGGGAAGAGAATTTCATCCGGAGATAAAATACAAGAGAAATGGCAAAATTTTAATTACGAAATGTCTCCCCATTAATTATGAATCAGAAGGGCTCAAGAATATTTCATTCGTTCCGTACGTAGTCCATAGAATTAGGGAAAGGTCCCGGGAGAAACGTTTCATTTTCCGAAAAGATTTTCACCCGAAATCGGAGATTTTCCTCCTTCAAAACCCGAGTGCATTTCTCAGTGCAAACTCAGCATTCCAGCAGTGGTTTTCCGTTAAAATTCCGATTTTATGAAAAAAAAAAATCTCAGTAAAAAAAAAATTATGAAATAAAAAAGGGGGCGCGAGAAGCGAAAAAATGCTGGGAACGAGGCCCGGAGTGAAATGAAATTTTGAAATTAAAACGCGGTCCCGAAAGCCGGATTTCCGCTCTGCTGAATCAGCGGTTTCCTTCTGTCCCCTTTGATGTCTTCCTTTCACGTCCTCCTTCCACCGGGTGCATTCTGAGAGGTTCCTGCGGCAAAGGTCAACCAGCTGACATCGGTTGACGTTCATCTGACCGTCAAAGAGGGTTGTCACTCTTTGGGGTGGACTCATGTTAAATCATTTGGAAGAGAACAACAAACATTTGCAACGCTAACAATTTTTTAAGATAAAAAAAACTCCGACTTTAGCAATAGTGAATGCGCATTCCAATGCGGGCGTGATCGGACGCTCTGATTGGCCGGCAGAGCTCTCCGCCGACCAATCGGGAATCAGCAATGGCGGCGGCCGCCGTTAGTTCCCCAACGGCTTCAACGGACAGATTCTCATGTGTTTGGGGAAGCGGAATAATTTTAATTTTTGCCAATAAAGCTTTGGAATTATTTAAAAGATGAGTCGACGACGGAGCAGAAGAAACGTCACAGGCAGCGGAAGGAAATTCAAACAGAGTCGAAAACAAATGAAAGTCAAACAATATCGTGCATTTTAAAAACGCTGCATAAATAGCGAACGCAATACTATTTGAAATTAAAATTAATTTTAATTAAAAACTTTATTAAAATAAACCTGATAAAAATAAATTAATACAGATTTTCATGTTTTTTAATTAGATTCTGAAGTCTTGGCTCTTGAGAAATTTTTCCCGTCATAATTTGTAAGATTTTGCTCCTTTTTCTTCTCGCTTTCGTTTTTCTCTCAAAGAGTCAATAATGGCTTACGGGAAGGGGTGGAAAGAGGGGGTGAATAGACCCACAATTTTCAATTAGTCTTTGCCATTTACCGAATTCTCAATTACTCGGCTTTCCCGACAGAAATGCAGTTTTTGTCACATGAACAACCCCTGTGGAGATCAAAAGCCTTCGCAGCCCTTACGAAAAATTAAAAATGGGGGTGAAAATATTTTCGATTAAAGCAGCGGTAAGAAGGAATGGATTGACAAACGCCACCAAGTGTTCGTGAGGGGCGAAAACCAACAAAAGGCAGTGAACCGACTCTGGAAAGGTTACACTGGCGGCCATTAATATTCAATAAGGGGGTCGTTTCCGCCCTCTGGTTTTGCACCCGACCTCGTTAATCGCATTAAACTATTTCTACAACTTAAATATATAAAATGTGAGCTTTTTTCTGAATAATATTTCAGTGAAATATCCTCCGGGAAAAAAATTATTTTGTGAAGGTACATAAATCAGTTTGGAAAGGGAAAGTTCGCCTTGAGAGCCTTTGCATACGGAGATAATTCTTCCGAAATGTTCCAACAGTTTTACGGCGGAGGGATTAACCCCTCTCGTTCACACCAAAAACCAATTTTCATTGTTTTACATCTTTTGTGTAATTTTCGAAAAGCTTCACGTATCTAATTAAAACATTCCGATAAAGTTTCCTTTTATGCTTTCAAAAACTTATTTTGCTTTTTGTCACCAGAATGCGCTTCGACTGCCTCAAGGACAAACGATTTGGGAGTTTTTTCAGCAGAATCATCCCCTTCTCTCCCCAACGCCCCATACAGAATCACCGAATTAGGGAATCAAGACGACAATAGTGTTAACATTGCTGCGGGTCGTTTATGTTATCCAAGAAAATAAATTTCCATCGGCACCCCCTTAACTAAGGGTTGACGTCTGCAGCGTGGAAAACATGGTCACCCGCATATGGGAGAGTTAAACTATAAACGCGAACGAAAGGAGAGAAAATTAAGAATTTTTATGTGCTCCTGTAAAACCTTTTAGAGAAATTAAAGGCACAAAGAGAACGTGAATTTCAACTCGGGAAAATTCCCTCTTTCATAAGATGATTTGCCCCTAATATTTTTAAAATTATACAGAAATTTAATATGGCTTTTCCCTCCCCCCCCCTCAAAAAAAGGAGCGGCGAAATAAATATATTTCAGTGCCCTTTTTAGTCTAATAGAAATTATTAAGAATTTAAAGACTACAAAAAAGCAGCTTTGAATGGGGGAGAAAAAAAATCACAATTTATTTTATCTAAATTACACTTGCGTCAGGATTATTTATTATTTTTATTCCGCCCGAGGAAAAATAAAAGTAATTAAATGGTGGGAGGGAAAAGGAAGAGTTGTTAACGTCATCTCTACCTGCTATTTTGAAACCAGGCATCGACTCCCCGAATAAATAATGCACGAGACGGAGAAATCTCGCTTTAGAAATATTCCCGGGAAAATTTGGAAAATGACTCCATTTGGATTCAGTTCCCCGGAGCTTTGAGCATCAATATTGCCTTTCAAAGAATGCCAAATTCGGGAGGATGAAATAAGCAGGGGACCCTCTGCTCCATCAGTCTTTTTAGTTTTAAATGGAAGTCGGACATTCGGTAAGTATTTTCCCACAGAAATCCTTTTAAGACGAGTTGAATGTCCTCAGGCGATGAGAGCTTTTAGTGTTATGCAACATACCTAATCCAGTCAAATTGGACTTTGAAGGTTACATAAATTACTGAGAAGCTGAAACTTGGTGAAATTGCTTCTCCCCTCATTTAAAAGTAAGCCACGATAATATAAAAAAAAATAAAAAAAATATTTTTAAAGTTAAACGGTTTTATTTAAAGTGCACTAAAAATTAAAAAAATAATTTATGATCAATTTTTTTTGTCCATAAAACCGTGGGGTATAATAATTAATTTTAATAATTATAATTTATACAGTATAAAAATTGTACAGTTTGCAGAACGTGTAATAACGCCCCACGGTTTTATGGACAAAAAAATTGATCACAAATTATTTTTTTAATTTTTGGTTCACTTTAAATAAAACTGTTTAACTTTAACAATATTTTTTTATTTTTTTTATTTTTTAGTTTTAAGTTCAAAAGAATAATTTTATAGGAAAAATAAATGTTATTATTTTTATCTGAGTTGTAAAGTGATGGCTGAATATATTTACAATGTGCTCTTTCATCGGCCTGAGAATTATCTCCTTATCTCCTTTAGGGAATCGCAAGTTGACCGGTTAATTAGGCTTTGAGATTTTTCTTTATTTTTATTTTTACCTAATTACTAATTTAAAAAATAATTACAGAAATTTGAGTTGTCCACCAAAACGAAAGTGTGGGCAAAATTTGAAACAAATCGGTCCGAGGGAAACGTGGTTAAATTTCGCTTCAAAGTCTTGATTCTCGGTCTTTGCAGACAGACAGACAGACAGAAAGAAAGACAGACAGACAAATAGACAGACAAACTAACAGACAGGCAGACAGACAGACGAACAAAGTAAAAGACAAATAGACAGACATACAAACAGACATATAGATAGACAGACAGATGGGCAAACAAACAGACAGACAGACAAACTAACTAACAGACAGATAGATAAACAGACAGACATACAAACAGACAAACTAACTAACTATCAGACAGACAGACAAACTAACTAACTGACAGACAGACAGGCACGAAAACCAAGTTAAATAAACCCGTTTAATAATAAAATCAAGTGCAGTGCTTATAATGGGGTGGAATAAGAATGGCATTCCCAAAGAAAGAGGTTAAAAGGTCATGGGGACTGAGAGGCGTTGACGGAATATGAATTAAAGCTTTATAACTTTTATCATTCTGTAACTATTATAATTTTTTAATTTCGGCGTATTTATGATCTCTCTGAACATTCGACAGACCGCTATGTGGGTTATGGAAAAATTTCCCACGCCCTTTCGAAAGGACAAATTCTCCTTAAAGTTAAAGATTTATTCGATAATAATTTTTGAGTTTCCTTTGGAATACAAATGGGAGAGAATTGCAGCACTTTCGATCCTTCGAATGCCTACAGCTGCATCTGCTGTCTGCGCTGTTGCCTTTGAAGCTCATGTCTGTCGTCTGCAGTCTGTCGACTCAGCTCCCGGCACTGGTGGAGTTCTGTTTGATCTATTCGGTTCTTCCTCCGTTCTTGATTGATTTCTTGCTTTTCTCTTTGGATAATCCCAAATTACCCTCAGACTGTCACTCCGTCAGTTTCCAAACCGGAAAATCAACTCTTTATAAATTTATAACTTCTTTTGCTTTCTAATCAGAGAAAAAACATTTCTGCTTCTCACTTTCCTCCCCTTTCATCACACACCCCCTCTTTCTCAGACTCCGATTCCAATGAAAGAGGTTTTCAGATTAAGTATAACCACTCAAATTACTCTTGACTGTGTCTTTTGTTTCTCAACAATTAAATTTCTGCTCCTGCAAAAGCAATTATCGTCCACCGGTGTTATTATAGTAAAATCTCGAGGCTTTCGACTCTAAGAAATCGCCATTTTCCTAATTTCGGAAAACCTTTATTCCCATTGTTTATAACTTTCGACACTCCCTCCCCTTTTCAATCCGCCCTTTGTAAGTTATCACAGTGTGAAACGGCGAAAGGGTTCCAATTTCGGCCAGTTCATCCCCTCCGAAATAAGAGAATTCCTGACGGGGGCGAACGACGAGGGGGGAAACGTGAAAGAATCGCAAAGAGATTCGCATTTGGAAAAAAATATCTTTTTGACGCGAAAGCTCATTTTTTATGTCAAAAGGGAAAATTTAATTTGAATATTTTGATGGGAACCGAAACGGTTTGTTCGGGAATGTGTCAAATTCGAAAGAAATCTTTGTTTCCTTTAAGGCTCACTTCCTCACATTCACCCTTATTTCTTCACCCTTAAAATATCCACCCTTAAAATAAAAATTATCCCTCAAATCATAGTTTTCGGTGTCTAACTGACCCTTATTTTCGAAAATGACAACGATGGGAGCATTCACCGGACGAAGAAAACCTCCCTTTAATTTCCAGGGGTGAGTCAGTCCGAATCCATTAATTTTGGGCCGATGACGTGATCACTTCGATCGAATCGACGATTCCGGAACTATTCCTTTTCTGGGGGAGGTTTTTCTGGGATCCGTCCAAAGTCCTCCCCTTTATAAAGTGACCCCTTCGAGACGTGAGCGATGAGTAATTTGCTTTCTCAACCGAGTGGGACAAAATTCAATTTGGTGAAGACTCATTGCACTTGAAGGGGCTCTTCGGTCCGCGGAAAATATCCAATTTCGTATCAATTGTGAAGTGCACAAAGTCACATGTCGGGATTCGAAAAGGAAATATGAGAAATCGGAAATTAGATTATTTATTTGTGGAGGGCGGAGAGAGGGCACAGCGATGGGGTTGAAATTGTTGTTTTCTCGTTTCGGTGGCGGAATGTCCCGTTTAGAATTCTTCAGCGCAAAAGTATTAACCAATAACGAAAGGTTAAGACTTAATGAGAGATATTTTTGGAAGTTTATCTCCGATAAGGGTTGTGTTGGAAAGGAAAGCGTCAAGTTTTCCATTACTGTCACTTTGGGGAGTGAAAGGGGTGAGGGAGAGGCTCAAAGGAAATTCTCGTGGTTTGGCTTCGAATTAAACTTTGGAGAAATGCAGAATATTTCGGCCGATTCTTTAGAATAGGAATCGCTTATAATTAAGCGATGCTGCTGAAATTTCCGCTATTAGTGAATGAGGAAAAATGGCGAAACCGCCATTGTTTCGAAATGTTCCCCCGGAAGAAAGAATCGAAACGAAATGAATTATTTAAGCAAATAAACCATAGCTGAGTCAGGTAACGTCGAAGAAAAAGTTTCAGAGTAAATTCTAATGCGAGGAAGCGATTAGGATTAGAAAAAGATACTTCCGACCACTAAAAATGAAAATAAAACAAAAGGAACAAAAGACGGACTAATTTCGAGTAAAAATCCGGATTTCTTATAAAAATTTGTAATCTTTCCGGGATGAACCGTTGGGAGATTCAAAGAGATTTTTTTGCGGTTGCTGAAACATAGTAAAAAAAATTTTTTGGCTTCCTTTCTTTTCCACCGAAACGCCCCCGGTATTTGCGGTCATTGAAGCCCCCCAAAAAAAACTTGCAAAGGGATGAGATCGGTCATCGGTTGCAATTGTTCCCAAAATGGAGCTCCGGAGCTCAACGTGGTCATTCAAAACATCGCCTTTGCTATTTTCAAAAAAAGATCGAATTGAGATTCAGCACTAAAGATACTGAGCGGAAGCTGAAGAAGAGGGACAAAGAAAGAACGGAAGAGTGAAAGCGAATTTTTTTCTCTCCTCGGGTCATTATGCCACTGTACAAATCGTTTAATGGTTCCATCGAGGCCTTCCGTCTTCCTTTAGACGGCATAATTACGGAGAGTCTCCACGACTTTTTCCCCTAAAACATCTCTCGGATGCATTACACATCCCAAAAGAACACTATACTTTATTTTTCCCCGGTGGGATTGTATTTTCCGATTTTCCCCTTTTCCAATTAAAATTTTGTTGCATTCAAATATTTATGTAATAAAACCATTGTCGGACTCTCTTAGGATCTTTCATAAAATACACTCAGCTCTTCATAACCCTTTGCGGTGGTATGTCTATTCTCAGCCACCACAGAAAGGAACTATACGAATATATACGAATCTTATACTGTATGCATTCCTACATCAGTTTAAACTTTTCCTGAGGGAACCTCAATGCCTAAAGAACCTATTCACCAACTAATTCGGTGTTCCGTCTATTAGTTTCCGATTGGAGATAACCAAAGAAAATCTAAACAAAAGTTTTAATTTTAATTTATTGTAAAGTTGTAATTATAATATACTGTAAAGGTTTGTAATTGTAATACAATGTAAAATTGTAATTATAATATAATGAATAAGTTGTAATTATAAGGCAATGTATAATGTTTTAATTATAATATATTGTAAAGTTGTAAATATAATACATTCATTCACACATTAATGTGGTAATTATAATATACTGTAAAGTTGTAATTACAATACAATGCAAAAAGTTGTAATTATAAGACAATGCAAAAAGTTTTAATTATAATATACTGTAAAGTTGTAATTATAATACAATGTAAAATTGTAATTACAATACACCGAAAAATTTCTAATTATAAGACAATGTAAATTGTTTTAATTATAATATACTGTAAAGTTGTAAATATAGTATATTCATTCACACATTAAAGTTGTAATATTAATACAATGTAAAAAGTTGTAATTATATTGTGAAACAAAAGTTTTAATTGTAAAATATTAGTAAATGTTGTTTATCCATCGTAAACTTGAGTGTTATGTATCTGTGCTCTTTCGAGGGAAATTAATTCCGACCAATAGATACCCATACACAAATTTTATACCACCGCAAAGGGTTAAAATACAATTGGGAATGAAGGAAATACGTTACTGATGGAAGAGTCTTCTGCTTTCGGAAAGTATTCAATTCCCGAACTGAAGTTTGGCCACCACTGTTTAGTCGAAGTGATCTTTAGAAATCTTAGAAGTGTTGAATTTGAAGAAAACCTCGAAATGTTTGGAGCGAAGAAAAGGGGGAGGGGGGGGAATTTCCTTTGAATTTCCACTGTCGTCTGACCTCGGTCAATCATTTTTTGCGAGGAAATCAAATATACAATTTCTATTATATTCATAAAAAGGGTTTTCTTGACTGTTTAAGCGACGCTCTTTTCGGGAAGAGAGTTTCCCCTTTCCGCTCCTTTTCCGTCAAAGGATATTATCAAAGGAATTGAGGTTAAAAGTTGATTGTAATCGTAATTAACTTCATTCTTTGAAGCTTTCCATTGCATTTCAATCAACCGGTCGCCTTTTTGTCAGGATGAATTTAGAAAAATTTAACCCGCCTTTTATCAAAAGTTTTTATTGAAATTAACATCTTTCAGACATAATTTTTTTATACGTTTCTGACTTTCGTCTTTTGAAGCTGACTCAGTTACTGGTTTTTCAACTTCAGTGCAAAAATAATCGGAAGGTTTGAAGATCCCTCAGAGATTCTCAGAGATTTCACCTGAAAATAACTTATCACCGCTTAAAACTTACCATTTTGATGAACTTACCTTTGACCCCCGACATTTCTTTCCTAATATTTTGACATTTTACATATAGTTATACTCTAAACCAGTGATGGCCAAACTTTGATAATATGAGGGCCAAACTTGAGTTTAGTGTAATTTCGCGGGCCACAACATAAAAACAGTATATTTGCCGAAAGGTAAGAAAGAATTTAATAATAATAATATAATAATATATAATATAATAATCTGCCTTGGCAGTTAATGAATCCGCCATCACTAATAGAAATGTTTCAACATGTTTCAAAAGTGTTGGAATTATCGTGGTCTACAGTTGGCCTAAACGAAGGGAAAAAAATAATAATATATTTTCCCTATTATATTATATATTTTCCACAAAAGTATTAGGGGATAAATTATGCAATTAGATTGAGACACTGTTACAAAATTCATAATTTACAAATTTCTGAAGGAATCGTTCACAGTTTTTATTGGTTAAAAATAGTGTTGTAATTTTTACATAGTTTTAATACTAAAATTTTTCAATGGTTTTAATGTTAAAACGTATAAAAATGAAATTAATAACTTGAAAGTAAAAAAAAATAAATGACATGGACATTATATAATGCACGGACCACATGCAACATTTTCACGGGCCGTAGGTTGGCCATCACTGCTGTAAACAATTTGACCAAAGTCAGCTTCTTAGGAATTTATATAACCTTGAATGGACCAGCGATCGTCAGAGAGAGAGAAAAGTCAGCTGCATGGATGTCTTCTCTCCTCAGCAAAGCACTGCTTATTACAGGCTTATTCGGTGGGGGACAGCGGGGGTTCTTTGTTTGTGTGAGTGCTCACAATGGGCGAAACAAAAGCAAATTTTTTGCTCCGAATGAATAAATTCATAAACCTGGCTTTGGTCCATGATAATAAAATAAAAAGTTGTGCTCAACACCACGAGACTATTAACCACCCGCAAACGATCCCATTAATTACTATTTAAAGTAATTAATTACAGAGGTTGAAAGGCTATAAAACTAAACAGGACACGCCCATAAATAACTGCGAAGGGAAGTCATAATGAGGGAACGTCGCGGACCGACGACAGGAGGACTTCTGCTCACACTTCCTTTGATAAGGGCCGTCTGTTATCTTTATGCATACAACAACAGAATGCTGTTGGCTGTGGATGGAAAGAGAGAATAACATTTGGGAGAGACATTGTTATGACACTCAACACCACTCAAATGAGATTATCAAACTAATAATCATTTATATTAATTAATTATTATCCACAAATGAATATTTAGCAAAGGAAATAAATTCTTTTTCCCTCTTTTAAATGAAAACACAATTCTCAACAATCAAAACCGCTCAGGTTTTAATTAAACACTATTTTTATTTCGAACGCGTTTCAATATTTAATTAAGTCTCGTGTAAACATTTTAGTGCGCCCCAAAGCAGAACAACAAATCATCGTCAGAATGAAAGGAGTTTCGGGTCAAGAAAGGATCGAAAGGGGGCGAAGGGGGTTGAAAGGGGTGAGAGGACGACCCCTCACCGGACGCTGACGGGTCGGCCCCCCAAAGAACCATTAATTTCCACCGCAAGTCGGTCAAACCTTTTCACTGTCCTTATTTAACGAAAACACAAATCTCATCGACGGTACAGAAGACCTGCACTCGTTTTTCATCTAATGTACATTACATCGAAAGGAAACTTTTCCAAGAAAACTTTGTTTTTTGCTGAAAGGGTAAAATATTCAAATAAAATCAATTAAAGAAGTTTCTGAGGGCGGCATTGAAAGGTAAAAATAATTTTTAGTGAAAGGCTTTTGTTCGTAGAGGCAGACTCACCCCCTGACGGGGGATGTTCCCTTCGGGGGATGCGGTGGTTGTGGTCGTTGTGGGGCGCACACACTGACCGCCACTTCAGCTCGAAGAGAGCTCTCAAACTCTCCAATTATTTAATAAAGAAACTATTCGTGTCTTCCGGTTGTCTTTTCTCTCGATGACATTTTGAAAATATTAAATGCTTAAATTGTAGGAATTCCAACTATGGAAGTAATTTCGGTATTAAATTTACAGAATGCGGAGAAGACGAGCGCAACAACACATGAAACAACACTAATCACGCGAATGGGTGTTGCTTTTGTCTCATTTGCAAACGGAGGATTAACCCAAATTAATTGCCGAATACTTTTACAACCACTTTCACGCGTTCTTCTCATATCCGATTAACCCCGGGTTAACCCCTTAACGGAAAACCCATCAAAAATCGGTCTCATCATCAAATTCTTTCCCTTGGAGACATTCCATTCCGAACCGGAAATAGCATTTCTTAAAAAGCGTCTGCGAGGGAATACAATCGGAGGAGAAACAAAACGGGGAACGACTCCACTCATTCCCGGAAAATCCACTTAAAACATTCACAAAATTT
Organism: Brueelia nebulosa; assembly: GCA_028293925.1. Lineage (NCBI taxonomy): Eukaryota > Metazoa > Arthropoda > Insecta > Psocodea > Philopteridae > Brueelia > Brueelia nebulosa. The sequence goes on from JAQIBA010000037.1 coordinate 469,176, forward strand.
ATTATCATCACAGTAAATATTCATTACTTTGTACAACGTTACGAAAAAAAAAATTCAAAAATGAGGGAGGAAATGTTTTTGAGTTTAACTTTAGGGGTTAAGATGCTTCAAAAGGGGGAGAGAAACGGAAGGGATGAAATACTCCACAACAAAAATAAATTTCTATAACAAAAAACTATATTAAAAAATTACAGTTAAAATTCTATATATATAAATTAAGTATAAAAATGAATTATCAAACTAAATTAACACAACTGTCGTTTTATATTTCATTTTTATAAACGTTTATTATTTTTATATTTCAGTTTATTTATGTTTATTGTATTATTTTTGATTCCGATAATACAAAATTTAGGATCACATTGAAATTTCATTGTTGTTATATATATAAAGATAACATTGTCCAAAATATAGATAAAGATAACTTATATTATAAATAAAATAAAGTTATAAAGAAAATTACATTATAAATAAAACAAAGATAACTTAAATTGTCCAAAATAGAATAAAAAAATTAGTGTAATAAAGTGTATTCATGTTTAAGTGTTTCTTTATTTGAAAATTAATATAATTAAATTAATTAAAAAATAGTAATATAAATTAAATTATTTATAAAAAAATTGGGTTTATATAATTTCAACAGTAAATTGCGAAAAATTATAATTTTGCACCGCATTAATGCATTTCAAAATGACAACCCACACTACAACTGACATCCCCTCTGGAATCTCCAACAGTCTCACCCCTTTTCCACCCCAATTTCCATCGAAGACTCATCTGAAGTGATACAGAAATCGGCGGCAAAAGCGGAAAAAAGCGATGGCGGCGGCAGCAGAAGAAAGGCGGAATTAAATGAATAGCAGAAGGCGGAGAACGTTTGTGTCGAAGATAAATCAGAGCGACAAAGGTTTCCCTATGAATCAATCGCGGAATCATTTTGGGAATAAAGTTTGCGAGAGCAAAACGCCGGGGATAAATTGGCAGAGTGTTGTGCTGTCGCCTGAGGAGCCCTCCGACTACAACAGGAAATTGGCATCACCGCTCAGAATTCACCGAGAGAGATTCCACTCTCGGAAGGGATGCGAAAGTGCTGCAGGGACTTTTCTTTTGCTGTTGAGGGCCTCATTTTTTGCTTTTCCCATCACTCCATAGGGAAATACAGTTTGGTATTGTGGCCGTTGGGTGGAAGGCCTTTCCGAGGTCAGAGGTCACGACCACCACCTTCTGACCCTCTCTCAAAAGTGGGAGAGGGTTTCAGAAGAAAAGAGATCATGGATAGAGAACATAAACCCTCAAATGTTGTATCCTTTCTTTGTCATATTGTGTTCTTCCTAAGGGCGAACATTCGAAGAGGAGAAAAGGAACAAATTGTGAAAATAAACTTTGGAAAGCGGCGCTCTTTTAAAGACAAACAAATGTAAACTCAGATAAGGTGATACTTATAATGAACAGTGAGTCGAGTTATGGCCGAGGGAAGTGATCAAATTAGAGGAAAATCCTTTTTGAAGAGAGGAAAAGAGAGTTTCCTAATGTTATTACAGACATTCGTTTCATTTCTGTGATTTCAACAAAGGAAAAGAATGACAGAATAAAATAAACTAAAAAAAATAAATACAGAAAAGCAAAAGTATAAAAAATATTTATAAAAAACAAAACTGTAAGAAAGGAATAAATAAATAAATAAATAAAAATAAAATAAACTAAAAGGAATAAATCAAAAGTATAAAAAAATATTATTAAAAAAACAAAAAATTATAAAAAAAGAATAAACATAAAAAGAAAAATAAAACAAACGAAAAAGAATAAATGAACAAAGGCAAAGGTATAAAAAATTTTTAAAAAATTATAAAAGAGAAAATTAATAAAGAAGAAAAATAAAATAAACTAAAAAAATAGTTACGGAAAAGCAAAAGTATAAAACAATATTAAAAAAAAAACAAAAAACTGTAAAAAAAGAATAAATAAAAAATGAAAAATAAAATAAACGAAAAAGAACAAATACAAAAAAGAAAAAGTATAAAAAAAATATTTAAAAAAAGCAAAAAATTATAGAAAAGAAAAATAAAATAAACAAAGAAAAATAGAGTAAGCGAAAAAGAATAAATACAGAAAAGCAAAAGTATAAACAAAAAACTATAAAAAAGGGAATAATTAAAAAAGACAAATAATATAAACTAAAAAGAATAAATACAGAAAAGCGGAAGAATAAAAATTAAATAAAAAAATAAATAAAAAAGCTTTATAATTTCTTTAAAAGCGGACACCACAGACGTTCAAATGCCGAACACTCAGTTTCGTAAATAGCTGAAGATTGGGAAAAGCAAAAAGTCGTTTAATTTTTCATTGGGGAATTCTTAATTAAGAAAAATTACGCGAAAAGCATACGAAATAGGTTGGAGAAAAGTTCTGGAAAAAAAGTTGGAAGTCCGGCAGCGGCCGATTGATGAATTTCAGTGTTAGCTTCAATAAAAGTTGAAGAAATTGGAAAAAGAATGGAAAAATCGGGCAGGAGGTGAGAAAATGGGGGAAATGGGGAGAAAGGGGTGAAAGGGGTGAAAGGGGGGGCAGGTAATAAAAAGAAATTACTTCGATATGTGAGTGCGAAGCATTAGTTGTTGCCCGGCGGCTTTTCTCATTTTCTTCTGCTTTTGGATGAAATCTGCTCTTTCTTGTTCTCTATAATTACCTGTCTCATTTCGTTATCGCTTAATGAGCACTATAAAATATTGATCAATTTTGTATTTTTTGTATTAATGTTCTAAAATGTTTTTTACCGACGACGGTGTTGAAAGAAAAACCACACCAATATTTGACCTCCTTAACTCACCTGAAAAACATTCTCGAGATGCTGTGAAAATTCGTTGGTGTCGATCAAAGTCAAAAAGTGAGTCCGATTTCCCGGAAAAAAACATTTCCTTTGTGGTTTGATTTTTATTTTTCAATTTCGATTCGGTGTGACAGCCGGATGATGTTTTCACCTTCTTATCTCTCTTCCCGAAGGATAAACATTTCATCACGAAACCCGTCTCCCGTTTTCCTTAACGGGGAAGTAAAATACCTTCCAAATCCCTTTTCTTGCTTTCCCAACCTTTTTAAGATTTTTCAAAGCTCTCCGCTGTTAATCGTGATGACCGCTCTTTCCGAAAGAGGGCAGTACCAGCCGATTCTGTTGCAGCGCTTTCTAACGGCACTACGCTAAATCACTTTGTTAAAGAATTTCCCATTCTTCCCGAAAGATGTCACTGGGGTAGCAAATCAAAGCGCGCGAAGTTCGTAATGACTGCTGACTGACTCTTCGTATAGTTGGAAAAGGTTTTAAAAATTTATTTTGCTTTTCTAAAGCCTCAATTGCGACCAAAGTATAAAACTTCTAAGTTATATTATATTTCAATGTGAATTATTGAATGGCTGAGGGGAGAAAACAGTTGTCTATGAAACGTAAAAGAATATTATGTTGAAAACATTATAATTTCTGAATGTTTTCATGAAAATATGAGACAAGAAGGAATGAAGTGAAAATAAAAGGTCTGCAATAGTAAACAATCTATTGAAATCATCAGTAAGAGAGACATGCACATTCTCTTGCGGAAATACAGAAAAATATAACAGTCCGACCTGTGAATATCCGCGCGTTTCCTCGAAACTCTTCAGAATTTCCAGTTTTCATTGACAGACGTCAAAGAAATCCGCCAAATTATCAGTCAATGAATACTCCTCAAGTCAAACTCGTAGTTGATCTCAGTATAAAAATTATAAAAACAAATCTTATTTATAAAATTTATAAATCTAAAATCTCTCAACTCATCCACAACTTCCAACTACAGACTATCGCTTTTATGTAAAGCCTTTTTTTTACTTTTGATTCATATAAAAATATTCATCACAATTTTATTCTTTTCTTAATATATATAAATTATCTAATAATTACGATTTTACTTTTTTAAAAAAAATTTCCTTTTACTTTTTAGAAATTCACATGAACGCAGATTTTTTTGTTCGTCTTTTCAAAGAACCCTCAAAAATCTATAAATAACCACTACAGCAAGGCACATTCTTCGCGAACTGTTTCCCCCGGAAGAGGAAGAGGAACCTGAAACCATCGTTGACGACAGACGAAGCAATGTAACGCCTCTGGGAGCCTCTTTTATTCGCTTTAGAGACCGAATCTCGTTATCATCCCCCTTTAAACTCCCAATTTGCGACATTTTTATGAATTTCCCCCGATTAGAAAAAAATGAAAAATAGTTGGGTGAAAGAACTCAAAGATATCGAAAAACTCGGATTTTTGACAGTTTTTAGGTTTTGTTTTAAAGCGGTCACAATGTATTAATAAGCAGAACTCAACTCCAACCTCTGAAGGTTCGGTTGTCGGCAGATATTACATTTTCCGAACGCATTTGGTTTCGAACCTCAGCTATAGTTACAGTAGCGCTCAAATATATTTTGACAATACAAAATTTGTAGTTTTCCACCCGCAAATGAAATTTCATTGGCTGTCATTAAAATACTTTACAACAGTCATCACATTCATAAATATAATACTGTACAAAGTAAATAACAGAAGAAACAAAGAGTTCATTTTAATAATAATATAACTAAGAGTATTAAAGAAAAAGCAGAAGAACTAAAACGAATATTATATTTTGTATATTTTGTATTTTAATGCCGAAAAAATGCTTTGCAAACAGTCCCACATTTATAAATATAATACTGTATAAATTAAACAGGAGAAAAAACAAAGAGTTTATATTTAGAATTATACTATAGAACTAAGTAAGAGTATTAAAGAAAAAGCAGAAGACTAAGAAGAATGCTATGATTTGTATATTATTAATAGTATTGATAAATGAATAATACATAATAAAATCTTACAGTAAAATAATTAAATAAGAAACTATTAAATTTTGTATTGTCAAAATACTTTTGAGTGAAACGGAGATAAATGTCAGTTCGGTGGAAAACATTAATTTGTTTCGAAGACAGAGAGAAAAATTTATAAGAGGCAAAAGAGCATTCGGGAATACGGCAAACCACAGCGGAAGTCGGAAAAGCCACTGTGCACTGCCACCCCTTTCCTCCCCGAAAACCATTTGACCGTTAGAATATGTCGAAGAGCGTTCCGATCGATTTCCCACCGAATACGCACACAAACACAACGAATAAACAACCAATAAAGCGTGATTCCGACGATTTCAATTCAAATGATCGAATGAGTGACTAAACTAAATAAAACTTGGGGTTAACTCATCTCTGCCGCGTAATTCAGTCGGATAACCGAATTTCATTTTCCTCCCCTCACCCTTTCACCCCCTCATTATCCAATCATTTTCTCATTACACCGTCTCCCGCAGAGAGCTCTTACATCGAACACAAACGCTAAGACAAGGACACTTCGTCCAAATCGTGCGAGAGGAAACTCTGCCCCCGTTTGTTCGCCTTCGGCACTTCGGGGATGCTTTTGGGGGAGGGTGAGCTGTTCGAGAACACGGGCTCTGTCTTTCTCCCCCCGCTGTCTCTCACCCCTTCGCCCCCCGCGGGTGCTTTCCCCCCTTTCCCCGCAGCCGCTCCCTCCCAGGCGATGTTCTGACCCTCTTCCCGGTACTTGGTGGCTTCGTGCCTGGCCTTGGAGGTCTCCTCGACGAAGTTGAAGTCTTCTGGAGTGTAGGGGTGTTTCTGTTGAGCGTTGGCTTTGGCCAGTCGCTGCTGGACGATTTTCAGGTGACGGATGATGTACTCCTCGTTGGGTGCCAGCTTGTGAGCTCGCTTCAGGCAGGCTTCGGCTTTTGGGAGGTTTCCGCGCTCGACGAACACCACGCAGAGGTTGTGAAAACCCTGAACGTTTTCCGGCTCCAACTCCAGGATTCTCCGGTAACACTGGAACGATCGGGAATTGGTCAAACCGTCGGGAGGAAAGTTCCGCACTGAGATACTCACACTCTCCGCGGCGTCCAGGTCTTTTATATTATTAATATAAATATCTCCGAGGAGTATAAGGCCCTTTACGTGATCGGGGTGGTAGCGGACGAGCTGATTCAAGAAGGGTGCTGCTTCGAGAGGGCGGTGGTCGTCCGCCAACAGCAGAGCCAAATTGAAGAGAGCGGAGCGGAAGTCGTCCTTCAATTGCACCGCCAACCGGAACCAGTGCTCCGCCCCGGGAACGTCGTGGTCGTCCATTGCGAGCATCCCCAAATTGAAGTATACCCTCTCGTTGGAGGCGTCCTAAAATAGGGGTAAATCAGAGGTAAGGAATGCAAATTGGGGGTTTTTCCCGGACTAATACCTTGTGAAGGAGTTTGAGAAGCCGTTCTCTGGCGATTTTCCTCAGTTCGGCTCTCCCTAATTCCTGGAGAAGTATCGCTGAGTTGAGGAGGGCTTGCTCGTGATCGGGATCGAACTCGAGGGCTTTGTCCAGATAAGCAAGCGCTTGGGAGGCTTTCCCCTGTTCGAGGAACACAACCCCCAGCTGAAACCAAACATTTTCTCTCTGTGTTACACCGCCGAAAACCCTCTCCCAAAAGGCGACTTACGTTGTAGTAAATATCGGGGTTGTTGCTGTCGTAGAACAGCGCCCTCTCATACACCTCCTGCGCCTCTTTGGTCCGATTCAGCTTGAGCAGAATGTCCCCCCGGTTGATGTACGCCTGCGTGTAGTCCGCCCTCATGCTGATCGCCTGCCTGTACAGGAGATCGGCCTCCTCCAGGCGCGTCTCGTTCTTCGCGATGAGGTTGGCCAGGTTGAGGAAGACGTTGAGGTGGTTGGGGGCGATGCGCGCCTGGTAGGACTCCCCCGGCTTCGCCTTCGGGAGGAGGGACTTCGCCTTCAGGTAGGCGTCCTCCGCCTCCTTGAACATCTTCAGATGGTTGTACGTCCGGCCGACGTTTATGTGAGCTCCGATGTCGTCCTGCTGAACGCTGCGGGGGAGCGAAACAACTGATTAAGAAATCGAGCGGGCGGACCGGAAGAGGAAACTCTGGGAGGGGCGTCTGGCGAAACAAAGGGAGGGAAATGGGGAAAAGGCAAAAACTCGATAAAGGAAAGAGGGGAAGCGGAAGGGAACTGCAGCAATAAATCAGTTATTCGTAATTAAATTCGCATTCTGCGGTTGGGATTTACCTGACGGCTTTATGGAAATAAGCGAGGGCTTCTTTAAACCTTCCTTGACCTTCTAAGGCATGGCCGACGTTGTTGAACAGCTTCGCGTTTCTCTGGTTCACTTTCAGTCCCGAAATGAAAATGGAATACTCCGATTCCCAGTCCCAGTTTCTGCTGTAGGTCTTGCACCCGTGGAGCAGAATCAGCAGGGATATTCCCAGCCAGGCCATTTTCTTGCACCTGTAATTACCAACAAAACTTCCACTTTATTGTTAGAAACATTTTTACTTTTCAATTCACCCTTTACTACCCCTTTTGTCGCGCTTCTTTATCCTCCACACAATTTGTCTTCCCTTTCTTTTCGCGGAAAACCCCTCTTACCTTTTCTTTTCCAAAATGTTCCACCCATATCCGACCATCATGCAGAATCCCATCGAGGGAATATAAAGCACTCTTTCGGCGATCACAAACCCAACAGGGAAGAATAAATTTGATGCAGGCAGAAAAGGAAGCACTGAAAATGCCAAACTCTGAAAAGAGGCAAAAACACATTCAGAAACCGGATCGTTGTTTCCTCCCCTCCCCTCCCACGCACCCCCCTTCTCCACTCACCATTATGATCACTGTCGACCTCTGCCTGTTGTCACTCAGCAACCCCACAAGAACCAGCACTGTGACGGCCAGGTAAGCGGCGAGGGTGGCGGCGTTCCGGGGATCGAAAAACGACTGAACGAGGGGCACAGTCCCCATCGTCCAATCGCAGCAGAGGTCGCAGGGAAACAACAGCAGCCATAAATTGAGAGGGACGAGATAGTTGTATGTCAGTTGACGAGCCGGAGTCGGCGACACTGAAGCGGGATTGTCAAATCTGGAATTACACGTCCGAATGACGCATATGGAAGTAATTGACTAATTACAGTGATTAACGACGGTCTATTGAGCTTTCCCACCCCTTCACTGCCAGGGGAGGGGGGGAACGAACCTGGTGAAGACGGGGAGGCGAGAGCCCATGATTTGTAAACGCATTAGGAGAAGGCATGTGGTTGTGGCGAAGAGGACACTCAACCTCTTGCTGGCCGAAGACGACCACACCGTTCGGTGCCCTACTGCTTTGAACCCGAGGGCGCTCTTTACGACACTCACAATGTCGGACAGTCTTATCTGGAAGAAAACAAATCGGTCATGTCGCACTGTCACGGGGTCGGACTTCCGTCGGAAGTCCCCAAGTCGGTTGGAAAGGAGAATTCCCTCGGGAATAAAAAAAGGGTCGCAGGCAGGGAAAGCCAACCGAATGCTGGAGACAGAACACCTGATCAATAGAAGAAAACTCTGCCTCGGAAAAAACCGCGCTTTGTAACGGTTTTCGGTGACAGATAAAAATTACTGCCTTGTCTTAGTCTGGTTTCGAAAAAAGCCCATTTCTACGGGGGCGGAAAAGGGAAGGGATGAAAAATATCTGAAAGCAACATATTTTCGTGACATTTGAGCCACCACTGATACTACTCAAGTCCTCTTTACGTTATCCGAAGAGATTTTTCCAGAAAACTGCTTTTCTTTTTCTCTCTCTTATCCGTTTATGAATAATTTAAATGCTCTCCTGCATTTTCTTTGTCTCCCTTCCGTTTCTCAGAGCTTAGTGAGAAAGTATTTGTGCAGAGGCATGAGTGCACTTTTGTCCTTTCTTCTCCCAACCCTCCCCTACCTTTTGGGCGACGAACACTTCGTAGACGAAGCAGACGCCCGTGATGGTGATGCCCTGTTCCTTGCAGAGCATCGCCGTCAGCACGCAGCACATGGACAGCAGAAGGTACTTCCATCCTGTCGAATGGCGGGGTCTGGTGGTTTTAGTGTACAAAATGAACGCGGACAGGAAGAAAACCGAAGACAGAGTTTCCGCTCGACCCACCACGCCTGTCACCTGAAAACAAACAGAATAAATACCGAATGAGAAATGAATATTTTTGGTTGGAAGGGCGGGTCATTCATTCCCTGGGGGTGGGAATTAGGGATCGGTTGATATTAAAAGAAAAACCACGGGAAATCCTCTGGCTGGGGGTGGAAAGTACCCCTTTGTGTAAAGCATTTTGCAGTACCGTATTCGAAATGCCTTTCTTATAGGTCTCATTAATTTTATTTGTAGTGTCTTTTAGAAAAGTTTGACCTTTCGATGGATTTGAATATTTTCGGGGGTTTTTTAATCGAAATGGGATGAATAGATGCAATTTTTGTTCTATTCACTTATCGTTTATATCAGTGATGTCCAACCTACGGCCCTTGGGCCATTTCCGGGCCGTGAAGGTGTTGCATGTGGCCCGCGCTTTTATTCCTACATTCACAAACGTATTTGGTGATTTAAAATTCTTTCTAACCTTTCGGAAAAATTTTAAATTTACGCTTACGCTTACACTTTGGGTTTCCTTTCGTTTTTAGATTCTGTCATAGAAGTCAAAAGGACTGCTCGCATAAAATGTTGTAAAAAGGGTAAAGCCTGAAAAGAGGCAAAGGCGATAGCCGTGAGAGTAGGAACGTAGAGAAAAGAAGAAAATGAGAAAAGAAGAAAAAGGAAAAGGAGAAAAAGAGAAAAAGAGAAGAAAGATAAAAGGAGAAGAAAGAGAAAAGGGGAAAATAAGAAGAAAGAGAAAATGAGAAAAGAGGAAAATCAGAAGAGAGTAAAAACTAATTATGAAAATCCATATTCAATTTTCTTATAAGTTGTGGCCCGCGAAATTACACCAAACTCAACTTTGGCCCGCATATTATGAAAGGTTGGCCATCACTGGTTTATATTAATAATCACCGGTACTTTCGGTCATTTACTTTGATTGTATCTTCTGCTGTTGTCGTGACAACAACAAATCTCGGGTTAGTCTGAGGTTAAATTAATCTCAGACGGTCTTCGCGGAAGATCTGAAAATCGTGTCGGTCTCCCTCTTCACCCCTTTCCCGCGTTACGGCTTCAGTAAATCATTACTTCCACTTTGTATGAAAAGTTGACGTTCATCAGACGATTCAGCCTGAAAATCATCCATTCATCACCTTCACTGTCAGGATTCAGAATCAGGTGGAATTTATTCGAAGCAATTTCTGAAGGAGGCGCTCTTCATCGCTCGCCGGGAGTTTTTCTCCGGCACGAGATTAAATTTCGCCCCCCGTCGACCCCCCCGAATTCTCCGCTTCCGAACTAAATAAATATATTTTTTCATCCCCCGCTCGCCCTTCTTCTATTTTTCAGAGAATGGCGCTCCCGTGTGTGATTAGATGGAATTCATCTCCGCCACGGTTTCCATCATTAATTTTACTTGTTTTGCCAAGCGAGGGTCTTCCGTGAAAAGCTCTGCTAATTGCAGCGACGGTCGTGCAATTTCGAAATTTCTCGAATTAGAATTAGAAAATGATTTTAATTAGAGCCGGTATTTACAACTTTTTGCTTATCCTCTTATCCGCTGCCTTCATCAATAGCGAAACCTAAATGTTTGGGGCGCCGACCCTTTTAAATTTTAATCCGGCGGAGGGAAGTTTTAACAGAAAGTCACGGATCTACTTTTCGGCTTTTATGAATTCAAAACTACCCTCGAAGGAAGACGACGAGATGGAAACTGATTAGCTTTACCCTCGCAAAATTCTTTCACTAAATTATCTCCCATCAGCCCTAATTCATTTACATGTTAACTTCGGCACTCAGACTTTCCGAGCTAATTCCTTAAGAGGGCGGTTCTACCCCGCGATGGACAACCCCTTAGTGAATCGACTGCCTCTCTGACGTCTGGCAATGCTCAGGCGAATCCCTCTGCTACTTCGTTAAACCCACATTAATAAAAGCGGGCAAAGAAACCCATTTTGTAGGGGTTGTTGCGTTCACGGGAATTTCAATTAAAAAGCTGAATCAATTGACGGACCGCATTCGCACTCACCGGACCTTCAAAAGCTTTCGCCGTATCGACTTTCACCGAATTTGGTGCCTCTCAAGGGTGAGTGGCTTTCAACGAGCAGAGCCTGACCGAAAGCACGAGGATGACCGCAGCGGTCAGAAGGACGCACCCCTGCGAATTTCCTTTTTATCAGTTCCCGGAATGAGTTTTATTTCACTTCGGATCAGTGGATTTGAGACTCTTCTCTCAAACTCCTCAAAATGAAAGTATAAAAACTCCAACGGCTCGAATGACTCCCCTTCGGCTAAAATTTGAGTGAAAAATTTCCCCGAATGCGACGGGATCTTTTACCCACTGATGAAAAGCATTCGGTCTCCCGAGACACAATCGTAAAAGTATTATAATTTTCGAGTTGATGTTTTCCAAGCTGAGGTTGTCCGGGGGACGAAGGAGGGGATGAAGGGGGATGAGACGACCGTAAATACATTCCCAAATGTGAGGAAAAGATTAAAACTCTTTTGCGGGGAAAACTTTATCGAATAAATAATATGAAAAGTAATTAAAAACCTTTCCGACCTATTTTTCGACTTCGTTTAGATGACACGTGAAAGCTCACGACTTTTCCAGCTCCGAATGATTACTCATTTAGCGAAAGCTCCCATTCAATGACGTCACGATGATTGGAAAAAATACTAAGCCGTCCCTCTTATATGAAAACCGAGAGAGAGAGAGAGAGAGAGAGAGAGTCGAGCATCGACTGCGTAATCGATTTGGCTGAGAGGATGAAAGCTCCCTCGCCCCGAAAGCTAAAAAAACGTGCTCCAAATTCTAACTAATACATTCTTGTGTGCGCTCTTTATTAAAAAAAAAAAAAAATAATAATAGTAAAAAAACCCGAAGAAGAAAGTCGACTTCACCAAATAAAAAAGAAAGTTCACGATAGAATCTCAGATTAAACCTCCGGACTTTGTTTGGGATTTTTAGAAAGAAACCCATCTTAACAATTTACTGCCTTAAAATGTCTCAGCGGATATAAGATTCGAAAAGGGGGAGGGAACAAAAAAAAAATGCACAGCCGGAAGGAGTTTGCGGTTACTTTGGTATCAACCCCGGGAAAGCGTTTACTTTCTCTCGGAAAATTAAACTACTTTTCGTGGAGTTCTTTTCCGTCCGTGGAGTCCACGACGAGTGGCACGTATGGGTTATTTATCATCTCCGAAGTGAAACGCTGCAATGAAAACCCTGGGGAAGCAGAAGAAAACGTCTTGGCGAGTCCCGGGGAAAATACGCTGTTGACATCTCTTGAGGAATATCCCCTAACGCAGTGCACTGTTTTCATCTTAAATTCGAAACTGTTTCCAGCAGAGCATCAAAGCTCCCCGCCCTATAAAGTCGACGAAAGTAAATTAAATGAGGAAAATCTATGAAACTGAACGAAACGAAAACACTTTTGAAGGAAATAAACTTCAAAAAGGCGTCGGAGTGACTGGAAAAGTCACCCGGGAAAAGCTCCCTGAAAAGGAAACGTCCTTTGTGATGATTACGTCATGAAAAAAATTAATTTCGTGACACTGATGAGAATGTTTACCACTTTTTGAAAAATCAAAAAAATCTCAACCCCTTCGTCTGCTCCCCATCAACACATCGGATAATTTCATTGGGGGGCGGATTTCACCCGAAATGAGAAAAAAATTTTCCCTTCCCGAAGTGGCAACGCTCTCTCTGGGCTTTTCGAAAGCTCGCAGGCTCTTCTCGTGCCAGATCGACAAAAATGGCCGAAAGGTCAAACTTCTCGGAAACACTTAAACCCGGAGTCGTTGGTGCGGTTAATGAGCACACAAAATAGGAGAGGACTCAAGAGGGCCGTCATGGTCTCTGCGCGCACTTTTTATGAGTTCTTTGTAGCGTCTCGAAACTTTACTTGTTTGACCAGAAACAGTTCCCTCCCCCGCTCATCCCCTTCGGGAGGGGTTAATGAAACCAAATTTGTGCTTAATTAGACATTGATTTTGCTTACTTAATTTCCATTTGATTTGTGTACAGCATTTTTTATTACGTCCAAATATGCATTTCCTTTTTTTCCGTATTATTCGGTGGAAACAGAAAAATTAATTAATTACTCTTCTGTATGAGCTTTACCTGTTATTTATCATTAATTATTTATCTGTCATTCAACCCTGTTTTAATTATTGTTATTTATTTATTTATTAACTTGTGTCATTTCCTAGTCAGTCATTGCGCATGCTCCCTCTCGCGTAGCAGAAGGCAAAGTATATATTTTTAAAGTATACATTCATTGTACTGCATTGTAATTGATTTTAAGGATTGTTTATATTTTTATTTAATTTACAATTTTATAACTGATTTGTTGCCTGTTTGTATTTTTATTTTATTTATAATTTTTCTTTGTCTGTCGTTTGTGAAATGTATTGTTGTTTCTCTTAAAGCCCACGTGCGAAATAAGAGCTTAATTATTATATTATATTATAGATTTTCTGTATGAGCTTTAGTAGTTATTTAACAAAGTTAATTTATTATTATGTTATTTAATTTATACTGTTTTTTTATTATAATAAGTAATTTTTTTATTTGTAATTTAATAATCATTCATAAATATTTTTAATTATAATATTATTTATATATCAGTTATTTATTATTTTGTTGTTTATCAAAGTGATAAGGGCTTTTTTTGAGTGCTTTGAATCAGCAGTCTTCTCGCTGACTTTTCGCTGTAATATTTCAGTTTTGCCGTTGTACATTGTAATCGAGTGTTCAGGCATTCCCCGTTGTACTCACCGCTTCAGTGTGTATCGGATGAACGGCGAACAGCATCGACGAGATGAAACTGGCCACATCCGACATGAACATGGAGCACATGATGTAGTACAAAATGCAGACGACAATGTGGAGCAGGACGTTGACCAAGTGGTATCCGAAGGGCTCCAGCTGATGGATGGCGTAATTCCAGCGGAAAGTGAGCACGCACAACGGCCGGTACGATTTGTGACTCTGCTCCTGGAACGGGGGAAAGACAGAGATGGAGATAAGGAGGAGATAAAATAAAAAAAAAAGAGGAGGAAGAAAGTAAATTAAATAAATCTACAAGTCAAACAGAAAGAAGAAAAAAGAAAGAACGGATTTCAACTGTAATTTATTTAGGGCGACTTGTCTCTGATGAATGGAGGGCTGGAACGTGATCCAACCGCTTAATGCGGGGGGAAGATTGACAGAAAAACTCTAAAGAAAGTGTTATCAAACTCATTCATTACGTCGTTCTGTCACCGCTATCAAATCGTTTTTTCACTCAAGAAATATAAATAAACCCAGCAGCTCCATTGGGGGAGGAGAAACGGGGGAGTGTCTCAAAAAATAAATTAACTGTCACGAATTAGTTTTTAAATTGAAAGGATTGCCGGACTGTCTTCCGACCGGGCAGTTCCCGACGTCGCGCACATCGATCCCGCTAAGAGAACCGCCCTCTCTGAGTTTAATTTAGAGTAAAACATCCCCCGAAAGAAGTCGCAGAAAAATAATTTCCGGCGAAACCCCAAACATCGTCTAATAACTGCAAAATGTCTGAGCTGTGACTTTCCGAGCTTAAAAGCTTTCTGAGTTACACATGGCGGTCTGCTGCCACGTTTTACTTTAGTAAAGCAGTTTGTTGAAATGATTCGCGACACCTGGGGCAAAAGGGGGCAATCTCGTTGGAGAGCGAAGGCGTTAATGACATCGCCAGCCGCAATGGACGTTTTTTCCTCCTTTTCCTCCCCATCCCTCTGTTGTGTTAAATCTCCGAGGGTCGTTGGTGAATCCGTGAGTCGGATGCGGAAGTGCATCCGCTCTTGTTTCAATGAATGAGACCTTGTTGGTGGTATTATTTACGGATTAGCACACGAAATGTAATTTTGTATAATTTCACTTTACTGCTTTTGACTGCTTCATCGGTTTACTTTTGCAGAAATGTTTAGTCAGAAGAAAGTGTAAAAACTCTAAAAGACTTTTCCCATCCAAATTCCACCCCCAAAAAAGTGGTGAAGAAAAGAGATAACCTTAAATCACACTAAACCAGTCTTTTTTCAATTAAAATCAGTTTTACATCCCCTCCGCAGTTGACCACGTCACCACCAAATCAATAATAATAAACCCTTGAATACTCCCTCTCCATCCCCCTCCGCTCAACAGTTGGCCTCCACATTACTATATTGGTTTAATCTGCCAAGAACATGAGTTCGCTTACTTCACTTTCATCCCTTCCGTCCGTTCCTTACCCCCACCATTCCCAGACCAAAGTTCTCCTCCTCATCTTCTTCCTCTTCTCTTCATTACGCTCCCCGAAGGGTTGGCGGGACTCTTGTGCGGTTCGAATCCTCCTTAATGGGGAAAGGGGTGAGAGGGATGCCGCGTCGTTAAGAGAAGACAGAGCCGAGAAAATGTCGAAGGCGCATAGAGGAGATTCTCTTCGGGTGGAAGAGAGCATTAAGGGCTGCTTTTCCCCGACTTTAATATTGCCTCATATTACATTACATCGTAGAAAAAAACGGCGAAAGCCATTTGAATCTTTTCTTTTCCTCTGCGAGGTTTGAAATGCGAAGAGAACGCCGTTTCGGTCCCTCCGGGGGGTTTCCAACCCCCATAATTTCTTCAAAGATATGCCGCAAAATCTCGAATTATTCGATAATTTAAATCCGAGAATTTAAGATTCGACTCGCGAAGGGTTCACTCGATAATTCGATTTTCCCGCTTTTACTTTCTTCAAAAGAACAAAACTTCTTTTGATAATGACTTGATTGTTTACTGAAGACGACCATTACTGCGGGCGCTTCATTTTTTGATTCATCCATTGCGTTTCAGTTGGAATCATGCAAAAACAATAAAGCCCGCACAGAGTTAGTTCTAAAATAATAATGCGAGGAAAGATTTCAACCCCCTTCTTATCTTTTTGATTCTCATGCCGGGAAGTACAACCCCTTGACACGAACTCTCGGTCACTTATAACTCCCGCTCACGAATTTGTCTTCCAACTCTTCTGTTTTTTTTTTTTGTGTGTCCACCCCTTTGCGCACTAAACGAAAATCGCATTTCAACCCCGTACACAATGTTTTTGGTTCGGTGCCAAAGGAAACCGCAGGAATTAAAGAAGAGCAGTTTCGAGGGTGAACTTCTAAAAAGGCAACCAAAGATCTTCACCCCGGGTCAGAGATCAAAAGAGATCATCTTAATTCGAGGGTGGTAAAGGCCGTTGCTGGCAGAGGGCGCCGGGAGGGAGCGCTAACTTAGTGGAAGTGAAACTAACTTAAATAAATATTAAAATTAAGTTAATGGTAAAACAGAGGCAGTCATTTTCATAATTATACATGCGGAGGAACCCCAGGCGATGTGCGAGTCAAACCATCTGACAAAAGATGGAGGGGCGGAAGAATGGAATGTCTCAAGGGGGTTTCCTCGACCGGGATTTGGGGGATGAAAGCGAAAGGGCGCGAATTTATCCGGGAGCGGTGTTGATTTCAATCAGCGAAGGGTTACTTGATAGATGCACAATGGAATGTTTCACTTCAGCATAAATACAATTATTTAGAGGATTTTAAAAGCAGTTAGCGGGGAATTCATATTCTGTGTTGGCGGATTTAGTTTATCTGCCGCGCGATTTACCTTCCATTACCGTACGGTCCATTGAGCCCCGGATCGCCACCCCCGTCGATTAGTGAGGGTTGCACCTGAGCGAATAATAACGGGAAATGAGAGATTGGCCGATGAGCCGTCGCCATTATCAACCCTTCCGACCAAAGGTTTCTATGAAAAACCTCCCGAGTCCGCCTTTCCAAAGTCCCTCGGGAACGGAATAAAAAGAGCAAGGAATCAAATTACGGGATGAAAATGAATGATGTTGTATTAGTAAAAAAAAAAAAGAGAAAGAAGAAACCCGAGAAGGCCATCATGCAGGCTTTGGCTGAGCGGAGAACCGGAGCATAAAAAATTGAAATACGGGGCCGAAGGGACGTTAAGTCAACTGTAACCCCCCGAGGTTTCGATGTACATAAAACCGCAACTGATGTCTTCGGCCGGAATCGACCACAAATTTTTATAATCAGATTGTTTCGTGACTTTTATTATTAAGATCGGAAAGCCGAATAAGGAATTCTCTTAAAGGAGATCCTCTTTTTCGTTTCCGGAGAGGGAAGTTTGGCGGGGTGGAAACCGCACACGGCGAGGCGGAAAAATTTTTACCCATTCCGTTCCCGTTGATGTGGGTTTTATCATTCCGAACGGGGTCGTTCGGTGGGGTCTTTCACTACTTCCCCGTGAATACGCCCGACGGCCGCCAGGGAGCACTACATTATCATGACTTAAATCCAGAACACGAGAGTTCTGGTCCACTGACATTAATTTCGAGGCTCCCCTCAAATCGCTGTTCGATTTCCCCGTGTTTTCTGACTCCACGGTGATTTCATTTAACGGGATCGTTACGGTTGCTGAGATTGTCGCAAAAAAGCTAAATTTCTCGAGCGCGATGACTCAAATGGGCCGTAATTTTATTTAATTTGAAATTTACTGCCCCGAACTGAGCTTCGATATTTGCTCTCTGAATCTGACTTTATCTTCAAAGCTATCGGGGGTTTTTTCTCCTCCAACAGGGATGATTGTACTCTCCCTCTTTCGCGGGAGAATTCCATTCCCTTTTCCTTCGGGGCCACTGCTCAACTGTTATCGCTCCTACGTCGGAAAACTTGCAAGTTTTAATCTTCCCATGAGAGGTTGAGGTCCCGAAGGAAGTAAAATCAGAGCCCGTAAAAAATCGTTCAGGGGAGCCCGGAAATCAAAAAAAGGAGAGAGAGAGAGAGAGAGAGAGAGAGAGAGTGAAGAGCCCACTGATAAGCCGTGAGAATTTAAATGGAGTTTCCGGGACTCCGGAGGTTTTTAAAGCAGTCTCGTAAACAGGAGGTGAATCCCCAGGGAGAGGAGAACAGGTCTGAAGATGACACTTCACTCGGCACGTTGTAGCGCCCCGGAGGCGGACTGTGAATGCGTAATCTTTGACTCGGCATTAATGGCGATAGTTTGGGGGGAATTTTTAAGAAATGGAAATTACGGGAAAAAATTAGGGAAACACGCGAGATCCCGCCCACCTAAAACCCCAATTTCGAGTGAATATTGAATGAGAAGTGAAACCAGTTCCGCCGCAAATAACAAATAAAGCACTTCCTTATCAAATTGCACGGGGGGGGAGTTTTCCCACAGCAAGAAGGCGTTTTCGGAGCTAATGCACAAATTTTGGAATCTCGATCGATGCCCCCTTCCCCCCCTCCCCGTCTCCCACAGGCTAAGTTCATGCAAGTTGTTGAACCAAAGACGAAATGGAAGGACTCTCGGAAAAGTTGTTTGCCACCTTTCCACAAAAGGCGAAAATTTATTATTTAAGAGATGGAAAATTTTCATTTAGAGAAAGGATGTGGGTGGGAGCGAAGGGATGGGAAAATAGTGCGAGCTAAAAAGTTTCAAAACTAGTTTGTTTTAGTTTGTCATTACTTCTCCAATATGAGGATTAAGAAAAGTGAAACGCTAATTTTAATATTTTCTCCCCTTTCAGAGGAAACCCATTGGAAACCTTTTGGAAAAGGTTCAATGCAGCATTTCAGAGGTCCTCTGGAATTAGACATTATCCTCATTGCAAACAAACCTAAAAGTTCACAACCCTCTCTTTTTTTTTTAAAAAAAAACCCTTCTTCTGAAACTGGAAAAGACACTTTTTATTTAAAAAAAAAGTTTTATTACCGTAATGACTTTTACTCCAAAGGTGAAGAAGAGCAGAAACGAACTATCGATAAGCATTCCAGCAAGCGGAAAAGCGCTCGAGGAAGAAAAAAAAATGCCAAGAAGTTGTAAAACGTTAAAACCGCCGTTAATCGCGCGTTGAAAAATAAAAACGGTCGTAAGGAAAAAGGAAAATTTCATATCCCATAAGAGGAAAACCCTGAGAGCCCACGAAAAGAAATCAAATTACTTTAACTGTCACTTTTTAATTCCGCCCTTAACCCATGCAGGGCGAAATCATTGCCAAATATTTACATTGGGTCACGGGTTAACAAAAGGACGAATCTTTTATGCTCTCTGCTTTTCTTACTGCCCTAAAAGAGGTTTATGGCGCATTTATAAGAAGCTTTTTACGTTTACGAGTACCTCCGCGTCGCAATCCTTAGTCTGATATCGGCGTAAACATCGTAAAAAAAGATGTTTCTTTCACCTTTCAAAAAAAAATTGAATGTTCCTCCCCCCCACCCCTCAACGCTCTCTCACCCGGAATGACTTCTCTTCTTCCCGTGTACGGAGAAAACCTCCCCGGATGAAAATCTTTTGTCGAACAATGTTGTGGATTATTCAGGACGTGGTTCTCCATCCGGGGGTGAATTCTCGCCCCAGCAAAGCTTCCTAATCCCGATTTGTCTTGGGGATGCTCATCTTAATTTACATTCCCCTGCATTCGAGATTGATTTTTCTAACGCGACCATTCCCCTTCCCCGGCGGGGTGCGGGGATGAATACGCCCTCAAATGATAAATATAATGTCCCGGGGGGTGTGCTGCCCCTTTGTTCCACCATCCCACCCTTCCGAAGCGGAACGTTTGGCCCGAAGCGGTGAAAAGGTATCGGTTACTTGTTCGTGGTTTGCAGGGCCCGAGATAAAGTTATTAAAGCGGGAAATAAAAAGGATTTAGGGGTTTTTCCCAGAGAAAAGAGGAGGAAAAAGATGGGAACTGCAAAATATTAACTAAATGGCCGAAGAAAGTAACGACTTATCGAAACTGCTGCGCTCGTGGAATTTATAGTGCGGATTATGAGGAAAACTGAGAAATTTTTTTCTAGAAAGTTCTAAAATGGATTCTATTAACCCAACAATGCACAGATGCCACAGTGAATAATTGAATTTATTGATTTTTAATCCTCTTGAGCTTAGTTTTATGTCTGGAACTCTAAAAAAAATCCATCTGGATTTCGTCTTATTCGGGGGGAAAACTTTCCGGGATTACCCCCGTTCGCTGGTCAGAATATTGCTTCCGACCGCCATCATTTTCTCTCAATTCAAAACGTCTATCGAAAGACTGGAAACAACCGAGTCGAAAGGGTAATGACGTTAAAAAATTCAACCCCTGCACCCCT
Organism: Brueelia nebulosa; assembly: GCA_028293925.1. NCBI lineage: Eukaryota > Metazoa > Arthropoda > Insecta > Psocodea > Philopteridae > Brueelia > Brueelia nebulosa. The sequence goes on from JAQIBA010000037.1 coordinate 489,290, forward strand.
CGAGCTCCTTGTTCTTCGGGGAGGGGATTTTATTTGAATTTCTATTTACACGGCGCGACGATAATGCTTAAAGGTTCAACGGTTATTGAACAAAACCAATAGTTTCGCGGTTACTTAAGCACGTCTATCATCTATTCCTCCAGACTCGTGACCAGTATATTTTCCCAGATTGCCGTCAGCAAATGGGAATTTACGATCCCTTTGTCGAAGCCTTCTAAATCCGAGAGACGCCGGTTATTGTTTATTAGATCAAGGCCGTAAATAGATAAGTCGTAGTGTTAATATTAAAAAACATAATAGTTTGTGATGCAAGAGTATTAATAACAATAATATATACTGAACCTCTATTGTGCCCGCAGGTCTTAGAGGTGGAATCTTACATTAATTACGGTATACAATTATAAACATTACAAACTTATACAATTACAAACATTACTTACAGTATGATATTAATAAAATAAGATTGGGACTGAGTGGCTTTACTCTCAGATAATGTCAGAACAAGTATAAATAATAATACTAAACCAATACAATTATATGCCAATACTAAAAAGACTCATAAAACTAATGGAGTTCCTGTGGGTACTATATGAGAAAAGAATCCATCCAGAGATTTAAAAACCGATACTATTACTCCAACGAATAAGAACAAATAAAAATAAAATTAAATACTCTACAAAAATATTATATAATCAGGTAAAAATAAATTTAAATACTATATAAAAAAATAAAATTGGGTACTGTACAGAAATAAAAGCATATAAAAAATAAAATCAAAATCCTGTACAAAAATGGAGTCATACGGAATAAAATTAAATAATATACAAAAATATAATCCTGTAAAAATGAAGTTAAATACTGTATGAAAATAAAATTGGGTACTGTACAGAAATAAAAGCATAGATTAAATAAATATCATAACAAAAATTGAATAAAATATAGCGAATCAATAAAATAGATATAAAATTATAAGTTTCATTAACAAGACTTAAGTAACATAGATTAAATAAATAATACAATAAAAATTAAATAAAATCTCATCAGTCATTTAAGTTAAACATAAATAAATAAAATAAAAATAAATAAAACTTTGAGCTTTCAAAATACTAAACTATGTTATGTTTTACACTACTAAAACTGAATTATAATTAAATTTTAGTAGAATTATAACTAAAAATATAACGATAGTATTTTGTTTAAAACTAAACAAAAACAATACAAAAACATGAGATCGAAAAGAAATGGCGACAGTCGAAAAATTAAGAGAAACATTCCCCAAAAGTGTTCTGAACGTGTATACCTCAACCCATTGTGAGCTCAGCTGCCAATTGCCTTTTACCCCTCCCCGCCGGCCCCTCCTCCAAAGATTTATAAAACAATTCATTGGGTTTCACTTTATAACGAAACCAAAAGTGCATAAATCAATAGCCATTTCTAAAGAAGTTTCCCGAAAAACAAAAAAAAAAAGACCGGAAAAAGAAGGAATGTTTATCACAAAGCACTTTAATAAATCAAAGTCTCCGAGCAAAGCCTTTTTGCGTAGGTGGGAGAGAAAGGGGTGAGTGGGTGGGTGGGCCTAAAGAAAGAAGGGAACGCGAGATAAGAAAAGAGTAGGAAATGAAGAAGATGCGTTCCAACCAATCGACGCAGAAAAGTCTTAATTTAAAACAATAATTGGAAAAAATAGAAAATGGAAGGAGAAACATTTCTCTCTCTCTGTTTCATATTTTCCGATAACGTTTTTTAAAAAAAAAAAAAATTTTCCAAAAATGCAGTACTTGTTGTTAAAGTTTCTTTTTTGAAATCAGAAAGGAAAAGGGAAGAATAAAAATTGGTTCGGAGCTCTCCGAGCCTGATTTGAGTAACTTCGTTAGAAAAAGAACAAAGAAAACTTTTTTTTTTTTTATAGGTTGTTTGTGTTCCGAGGTGTGAGTTTAAGGATCCAGAAATAATTCTAAATCATCGATTCTAGTCACCTTGGGAGTTACAAAGTTTCCTTAATGATCATATCAAGAATAAGAGTCGTTTATGAAGGCCTCCGGAGGCGAGAAAAGAATGTTCAAAAGGGGAAAAGAATTGGCGGGGGGGGGGGGGGAAGGGGGGCGCGTACCTTTCTCGAAAGCTCAGTTACGTTCGGTGGAAAACCATTATTTTACAACAATTTCATGTGCGGTATAACAGAAAACCCGTAACGTGAATCAAACTCCTCAAAATGCACTTCATCTCGTCTCTGTCCGAATACAAAAAAAGATTCCTTTTGTATTTATGTTTACACATCCCCAGCGTGTCTTCTTTCACGTCTAAATGCCACGTTCCATACTGCCTCGAGGTTGCAATAAAACTGACACTTATTTTAGAAGAACAAAATCCTCCGAAATTGCAGAGGCCATAAAAAGAGCGATCCAAAGAAGGCAGTAAACTTTGCTGACCGACGCCGCCAATCTCGGGAGCGCCGAGGTGCGCTCTGCACTTTCCTTCCGGTTTTCCGACTCACCCCCCACTCGCCTACCCCCCCCCCCCCCCCCCGAAGCTTTACCTTCCCCGCCTTAATTAATTCATTGAAAAAGGAAGTGGGGGAGGAAAAAAAAAAGTTTATTTCGTCTTGTTTTTCTCGTGCCTTTCATAAATCAAAGGAAAGATTCAAACCAGGGGTGGAAGAAGTGTAATCCCGAAAATTTATCGCCTTTTTGTTTTAGCCCACCGTCAGCTTGTCAAAAGTTCGGAAACTGCGCTCGCTTCGAGCAACAATCTGGAGCATGAAATTCCTGCTCCGTCCCAGAGGAGATAAACTAACGTTAACTGGATTGCCTCGAGAGTATTTACATCCCATCCCGGTTTATTTACAAACGATTATGCAAATACATGGTGCTTCTGAGAGTCCGTATCTGCCTTTCTCGAGAAAAAACTCATTCGCGTCCTTTTTTTCCCTGGAATACGTTTACCTCATAAACCTTCCGCTCTTTCCACTATTTTTCGACTTCACATGGAAGTAAGCATCAAAATCTGTTTTATTTAGCCCGAAGGGGGTGAAAGCTCTTCTCGATGGGGTTTTTCTACCTGACCGTTTTACTTACAACTTTGAGTGGGGTTCATCTCAGAGCGATTCCCTTCCTTAAGTTAATGATTCAAATTCACAAAAGAAACACCTCAAAAAATTCCCCCTTCCTCACAATTATGCAATAATCAAGCAGATGTAATGTGATTATTTCCGCAGGTTCTGTGCTTTCTAAATGCTCAACTTCCAATTACTTCCTTCATTGAAAAAACTGATTGAAAAATTACGCCTTAAAAAATCTGTTTATGTTTTTTTGCATTATGATACATGAAGTCTAAACATATTTTTGAAGGCGCATTTTTAAAAATTTATATCGAAGAGAAACGAACCTTTTTTTGATTTTTAAGCATGTTTTGCTCTTGTATAAATTTGTATATAAAAATTATAATAATTTATTGTTTCAATTATGTTTCAATTGTGCGTAATTCCTCACAGTAATTAACTTTTGGTGCTCTCTGATAGTTTATCCATGTACACAGTATTTTTTATAGGGTTGTTATTTTTCCCAACGCGTTAATAAAAAGGCAGAGTGCAATTATTCTCTAGTTTTTTTTACGCCTTTTTTTATTAGCGGACGATACGGCATTAATTCTTGAATTTACACTTCGTCCGTTGTAAAAATACGCCGCACCCAAATTATTGATGTACCGCAAATTCAAATCAATTTTCAAGTTTATTTTAAACAAACACAGTTATTATGTAAGGGTAAAAAAGATTGACAGAGTTTATTATATGTATTAATAATGTGTGGGCGATGACAAAAAAGATTCAATAGAATCAAAAATTGCTTTTTCTTCATTTCCAATTTGCACTTTCCGCATTTAACAATTTCAGCCAACGAGTTCGTCACTTTAATCCAACGTCCCATCTCAGGGGTATGACACCCTCGACACCCGCCACCCCCGAACCGGCTTCGGGTGGTTATTAAGTCAAGTGCTCTTTGGGGAATAAAAATAAAATTTGATTTTTTTCAAACCGGGATCCTGAATCTTATTCAACTAAATCGATTACGATTCCGGCTCTCAACCGGATCAACCCCCAAAGGGTTGAATGGGGTAAGGGACGAGTTTTGCATGGGGGCGGTCACGAGATTTAGTGCCGGTGATTACCCGAATGTTGGTCTCAAGTTTTTCCAAATTTTCGGGCGAGAGAATTTTGAATTTCTCCCTCCCCTGCGATTGATTACCCTTTTGGGGGTGATCGCCGATTTTCATGCACTCTTCATCGGGATTAGAACCCCGGTAACTTTTCAGAATTTATCATAATGATTTCACCGACCGGATTAAATGAGTTGTTGAAAATCCCTCATCCTTTATTTTAATCACTGAAAGGGATTATCGGAGCATCGCCCTTTGCGAGGTAATTATAATAAGGATGGTTAACGCGCAAAAATACACTGCGGTTAAGGTTTCAACCCCCTGGAACACACTGCGCCCTTCACAGCCCGCCAATGAAAACGCGTTTCCGGACAATCGCGCCAAATAACTTCTTCCGAAGACGTGTAAATCTAAAACCCAATCGATAATTTAGACACGCTCACTTTGATTAATTGCCCCGTAAACAAAGGAACTTGAGAGATAGCGATCGAACGTTTCATATTTAATTACCCGATAAATCAAAGAAGTGGAAGTCGCGTCGAAGACGATCTCGATGGCTTTTCTGGTTGGATTTCCGGGTTTGTTTTTTTTTTAACTCTTTATTCTGGTCGGTGGTTTTCTCTCTCCGTGGTGAGGGAAAAAAAAGAAAACTGTGCACTTAGGATTAAGAAAAAGGCAGTTTCCGCATTGAAAAAAACCTTTCGGGGCATTCGATTGTGCAATTCAGTGCTAATCCCATTAGAAAAAAGGAAAAACCGAACTGAAGAAAGAAGAGCAAATGGCCTTGATTGGAATCGATCAATTCGGAGCTGAATTTTCCTCTCCAGTTATGGGAGGAGGGAAAGGGAAGGAACCTTTTTACGTTTTCCGATGCTTTCGCCGACCGAAGAGCAGCTAATGACAATTATGATTAAAAGGTTTTCGAAGTTAGAGTTTAAAAGTCCTCGAAAGCTCATGAAAATAATAAATCCACTTTTTTTTATTTTATTTTATATTATATTTCACGAATGAAACATGCAAACTCTTCTTCACGTGCTATTAAAGTAAAATAAAAAGCTGAAAATGTCAAAAGCAGATATTTTCACGGATTTTAAGCAGCTTAAGAAATTCAGATTCAGCAAAATACGTTTGCGAACTTGGCGGAAGTTAATGTTGTTCTTTTTAAATTATTTAATAAAAGCATCCAATTTCCTCCGAAAAGATATTCACTGCAGTGAACAGCTCGCTGCGATTAATCCGAACACGAGCGGAAATTGCTGACACAGATTTCCCATTTAAAGGGCAGCCTGGACGGTGCCGGGAGGCTGAAAAGCGTTTTCTGCAGCTTTTACTGAATGGGTTTCACCAACAAGAAAAACCCAACAGACAGTAACAATGCTTGTGCACTTTGGCTGCCACCGCGATTCATCATACAGTTGAGTGTTCGATTATAATGTGTGAGCGGAAACACTTTCCGAAGCAGAAGACCGAAATAAACTCCTCTCGGCCATTTGCTTCCATCCGTAAAAGTTTTTCAACTGACTTTCCCCAAAACCGAGGAAACAAACGCAACCTTTAATTTCCGAATAAAATCGAAGGACTGTAAAAGTATATTTCTCGGAAGAAAGGAAAAAAGCCGCAAGTCGGGTTAAAACCTCATGGAGTTAAATAGAAATTAATAAAGGTTGTGTTCGGCCCGGGGCCCGTCCCCTTATGTTGAAACTTTTCCTTAATGATTCCATTGTTTCTCCGTCAAAGGAGATAAAAATTGTTTCATAGAAAAGAAATTCAAAAGTCAAATATTCGACACCCCCTTCCTCCCTGGCTCGGTTTCCTCCACAAAAAATCTATAATTTAATGGGCAGGGCCAGTTGACCACGCGACCTTTTTCCCGCTGCAAAAGCAGAGTGATTTTAAAAAGCTCTGCGAGGGCAGAGGAGCTTTCTCCGAGGGCAAGACCGAAACCGCCGTTTTCTTTCTTTTATTTGATTTATTTCTCTGAGGGGGTTGTCATTTCCGGCCACTTTTTTCCTCTCCGCGAAGGCTCTCCAAATCATATACCATCGAATAAGGGCAAATATTTTCCATCGTTTCGTTCGGGTTTGGCTTTACCTTCCGCCTTAAAAGCTTCCCCGCCTTTATAAAAAAAAAAAACAATTTAGAATTCCAATTCCCAACTTTGACACATAAAAAGCGAAAATCCTAATTCGTCAATATTTCTTATTTTCAAGAACGGTAATTTTGACTTTTGGATCATCATTTTTATATACTTTAAATCTTTCTTTTTTAGCCAAATCTGTGAGAATTGTCCGAATGATTGAAGTATATATCGTAAATGCATTTCATAGTTGTTTTATCATATACTAATGTATAAATCTGTTAAAGGAAGTTAATGTGTGTATGTGTGTGTGTGTGTATAAGTTTATAAACAAACAAAATTGATAGAAATTATTTAGTGTTGGTACTGCGTTTGTAGTTTTATGAAAATTATGGAAAGAAAGTTCACTCTATCGGGGTTGAGTATCAGAGGAAAGAAGAGATGGAGAAGAAGAGATGGAGAAGAAGAGATGGAGAAGAAGAGATGGAGAAGAAGAGATGGAGGGAAGAGGAGAGATGGAGAGAAGGAGAAGAGATGGAGGATTGAGTGGCCCACAGCAGAAGTAGCAATATAGAGATTGTACACCAAAGATAGAACCATTTAGAAGGGAGAATAGTGAAGAAAGAAAGATATGGAAGAGAAATTGGATGGCTGAGTGACGAAAGTGATGAAAGAAAGAGATGGTTAACAGAAGGAGAGAAAGAGAAGCAACAGAAGACAAATTACAAAATGACAGAACAAAGAAGAAACATTATTTTTATAGTTAAGTGCAATGGGATTACTGAGGTGCATCAGTTTTTAGATGTGTTGTTGTATCTGACTGAAATTCCTAAGTCTTAGCGAGGGCGAAGCCCGAGCTACTCGGGTGCTACAGCGCGAAGCGCTCAGGGGGCGAAGTCCCCTAGTCTATATATAATTTAAAAATGTATTAATTCCAGAAAACAAACAAAATACAATAATGTGTTCGCTCTGTCCCCCCCGGACATTCTCAGTGTTGATGTCCTCATCTGCCAAACCTTTTCAAACAACCCCCCTCGCCCCGCTTCCCTCCCCTCAAAAAAAACCCGGAGGAGCTGAGGGAAATTTTAATATTCGCACTAATTGCGAAAAAACCTAATGATTTCAAATTGCAATTTTGAAGAGAGTCTCCCCCACCACTTTTCTTTTAACTACCGGATGACACATAAAAACGGCTGAATTTATTGTGATGAAAAGCGAAGATCTCATAAAAATTTATCGTCTGAATTAATATTTAGTTAAAGGTTCGACAAATCGAAAGTCGTTATCATGTCGCACGTTCCCCATTTTCTCCACCTCGTTAATATCGATTAAACCATTTCTTCCTTGCACGAATCATTTTTTAATAATAATTTCAAATGTCAGCCTTCGTTCCGTTTCCGATCGTTTGATTGACACTTTGCGGTGTGCGAACACCGATTTAAGGTACAATAATTTGAAAGCCGGAGCAAGACCTCATCGTCTCATCCGTTCGGAAAGATTAGCTAATGAAGGTTCCCGAGGGGATTCGCTTGATTAGAAGGGAACAGTCGAGAGGGGGATGCAAAACAGCTTTCTCATACCTCCCGAGTTTACATTTACATACAACGACTGAGGATCGCATCTGTAAAACGATCGCCGAGAAGTGCAAGTTTTACGGTAAACCGTTATAAATTTCTTATATGTCAAGCATTTCTTGTGAAAATTTTTACAATCGTATAATTTCGTGTTTTATTGCACATTTTCTAAAATTTCTTAACTTTACCAATAATAATTATCCCCATCTTTAATTAAAATGCACTCCAAATATTATTGAACAAAGTCGTGTTTTTAATAATCGCAATAACTTTTTTATTTAAAAACCCTCCATTTGTAAAAAAGGGTTTTTATTTTACAATTCTCATATTAAATTTTCGCAAAAATTCAGTAGTATTATACTTATAGGTTTTCAGAGTAAACACTCAAAAAGAAACCTACTCAGAAAAGACAGCTTTTTTGAAGATAGTTTGTCAAAATGTCACTAAGTCGAATAGGACTTATAATAATATTAATATTTTATTATTAAATACTAAATCCTATAAAATAAGACTGTTAAAAAGAAATAGCCTAAACGAACACTAAAACAAATAGAAATATTTTTCCCGAAGATCTGGATTTTGTGTTAAATGAAGAATGAAAATTGAGCCGCGCCTACAAAAGTCTTTTTCATTTAATTCTGTTTAATAAAAGGCAACAACGCAATATATTGAATTTCAGAGCCGAGAATACCCCATTAAGTATCGGTTTTTCCATTTGTAGTCTATCCCTTTCCTCCCGGTTATCTTCTTCTTCTGAGAAGAGCACAAACTTTGGACTCCTCCAAGATGAGGAAACTAAAAAGGGGAAGTGAACTTACCTTCTGTATAGGCGTGCCCCAGAAATCATTGAAAAAAATATTCTTGACCGGAGTGTGGGGCCTCAAATCTCGATTGTCTTTGATGGCGCTGATGTCGTCGAAGACGAATCCGCACTGAAGGCTGTTGTAGTAGCAAAGAACGCACGCCACTGACAGGACGAGGGACAGTCCCGCGTGTGCTCCCATTTCTTGCCTCTGGAAGAGAAGGAAACGTTGAGCGTTTTCTGGATGTGGCTTTTGGTTGGGGGACCCGAACGCGGAGGCGGAAATGAAGATTTAAGCGAAAAGAGAGAAAATGATTCAGAAGAAGAAAAGCGTGAATTACATTTTTGAATTTAGAATTTATGCGGGGAGGGCAAATCGGGGGCGGGGGAGGGATGGCGGCGGGCGTTGGGGAGGTCAGGGCAAAAGGAGAGAAAAAATTGTTGATTTCGAAAATAAATTTTCAAAAGCTTACTAAAATTTCACACTTTTCGGTCCTATTACTGAATTTATTGCTTTGGTACGCCGTGAATTACAAATTGCGTCGAAGAAAAAATTCCGGACGGTTTCCTCTCAAACAGTTCTCTTTTCCGAAAGCCCGCTTTCAAAATAATTGACAGTTCGGGGATGATAACAAGCTCGCCTTAGTTGAAAAACTCGGCGTTTTCCTTTCCGAATGCGTTTCGGGGTTGTTCAATCCCGAGCGGGAATTCCATGTATACAACGACATTTTCTCGCGTCTCTGTTGTTTATAGTTAGACAAATACAAATACATGGTTGGTCTGAGGAGAATGCGTTTATAGATTAAAAACAAAATCACAGGAAAGATACAAAGAAGTTTGGGAACAATAATTATATACAGTAACGCTCAAAAGTATATTGACAATACAAAATTTAATAGTTTATTAGTTAATTATTTTAGGAATGTACTATTTAGTTATCAATACTATTTATAATATATTTGTCGCATTAAAATAACAAAATATACAAAACATTACATTCTTCTGCTAGTTTTCTGTAATATTCTTACGGATTTTATTAGATAAACTCTTTGTTTCTTCTGTTATTTAAAATTAACATTATATTTATAAATGTTGTGAAGCATTTTTATGAAAGTTTCATTGTAACTCTTACGGGTTTTGTATTGTCAAAATACTTTTGAGCGCTACTGTATGTTGTACTGTATGTATTCGAAACACCGAAATCCGGAGAATGTCAACTTTCACACGGCCGCTTGGTGTATATCCGAAATATTTGCTAAATACTCTTATTTCTGACTTACACCATATCTGTGACTGTCCGAATGTACAACAATGTTGTAAGTTATACAGTAAATAAAAGAATCAAATCTGTTGATATTCACCGATGAAAGTCGACATTTTCCGAATTGGAGAATGTCGATAAGATATATACGATTAATGACTAAAAACCATCAAAGATGTCTGAAACAGGACGACAAAGGAAACAAAAAAGGTATTGGTAAGAAAAGAAAGCAGCAGGTATTGAATGAAAGAAAAGAAAAATGTCTGCAAATGAGGAGTGAGAGTTGAGAAATGAATCATCTCTTTAAGAAGTTTTTCCGGAATATGGGAAAGAAGAAGAAAAGAAACGAATTGATGAAAAATAAAAACAATTGACAGCCAAATAAATTATTATTCCATTTAATAATACAGTCCCGGCCTTCGTTTCATATCCTCGAGGGGTTGCACGTGCATGTGTTCATTCCCCCTCCGCGGGAAAGAGGACTGGAAAAGCTCTATGGAAAATTCGGAGCCGGAGAATTTGGATGTCTCGTGTCAACGAGGCATTTACCTAAGTCAAGTGTGTCAGGAATTCCACCTCCAGCACTCGTGCCGTATATCCTATTTATAAAATAAATAACGTTGAGCGATAAAAAGTGAAACATTTCGCCCTGGCAGACATTAGGGCGGGGCGGGGGGCGGCGGGGGTTGTTCGGTTTTCTCGGCATTTTCCCAATGGGCGTGGCAAAACATTCTTCGTTATTACTATCGCTAACGAGACACTTCAGCGTGTCTGAGGAGGAAAGTATGGTCGTAAAACGTCAGGACCTTTCCATTTCTTCATCCCCTCCGATGCGGCTTAAAAGGGGCGACCGGATTAAAATGGATGCTTGATTTAAGATGTCTGCGAAAAGTCACGAAGAAGCAGAAAGTAACAATTCACGCGATAAAAAAAATTAAGTAATTTACGCAAGAGCGAAACGCAACGTAAAGCCGATTTCGTGCATGAAGTGAAAATGGCAACCCCCTCCCTCACCATCCCCAGTCTTCTCCTTTCGCAATTTTTCTAATCGGTTTGCATTACGGCTGCTGGGACTCTGAGAAAAGTTTCAAACTTTCCGGGAAATTTTCGTGGGAGACCCAACGACTTTGTTGCTTTTTTCATGCTTCCCTTCCGCTAAATAATTTTTTCTGCTACAAAATTTTCAATCCGAATTACAATCTGCGTACACAGTTTTAAAGGTGATATATAAAATCCCAAAAGCCGGTTTTTCCATTACCCTCCAGTCCATATTAAACCCCCTAATTCGCATAATAACATAAAACAGCCCCAAAATGCAAATTAATAGGGTGCGTATTCACTTTTTTGGAGGGTGTTTTTCAATTTAGAACTTTTAAATGCGGAATTTTGACAGGTTTTGAGTTTTCCCGCTTTTCTTTCTCTCCCCCCTCCCCCCGTGAATCGGAAAATCCGAAAAGCATGTGACGGTGCACGACTTCTTTCCGAAAAGAGCACATTTTGTCAACATTTATGCGGTTTACCTCTTCAGTCCGTAAACACACATTTAAAATTCAAAATGACCGCAAAAGGAAAAGTTAAGCCGAAGAGGCATTCAAATTACAACGACGGAAGCAAAAAAGTTTTTTTTTTTTTTTACAGAATCCTTAACATAGTAAACTAAGTTTATAGTCCTTGATTTTTCTCTTTGAAGTGGTATTCCCGTTTTACCTTTTATACTTCATTTCAAAGTCATTTTTTTGAGAGGATGTCGAGAGTGAGAGGTCGGACGAAAACCCGAAAAACTTAAAAGAGTGCGCCGCCCGGGAAAAAGGTTTTTCTTTTCTTTTTTTATATATATATTTTACTCTAATTGCATGAGATAATTTCAGGGAGTGATAACATGAGGGAAGACCCTTGAAGTAGTCTAATTTAAATTTCCACGCCGGGAGATGGGAAGGAAATAAAAATTTATTCTCCTGCGAGAGAGAGAGAGTTTTCTCAGGCTATCATTAAAGCGCGTGGGAAAAAAAGCTAATTCGTGAAATTTAATTGAAAAATTTATGGAACGAGTATATTTAAATAGTTTGTAATAAAGGAGGGAGTCAAATTAAGAGGGTGGGGGTATATTTTATGGCGCCGAAAAAACGGCTCAAACCCGGAAACTGGGCCTTTTCATTCTGGGAAAGAAAAATGCTTTCCACGTCACGACATTTCTCCAGTTTCTTTTCTTTTATGATGGATGCAGAGAAATATGAAGGTATTAATCGAGCCGTGTTTGAAGGCGCGCTTTCGTTTTTCCCGAAAGTCTGCTGCTGCGGAAGGGGAGAGCGCTGGTTGCACGCATTACCCCTCTGCACACCCTTAAAATCACCCCATTCTGCCTTTTCGGCGAGAGATGTCGTTTTCTGAGTTATATTAAGAGAATTAATTTCCAGTGCAGCCAATAATTTACGTTGCCCCACGACTCATATGAATATGAAATTCCCCAACGTAAAGTCGGTCTTTTAATTTACCTCTGCAAAACCTTTAAAGATAAGAAAATATAAAATGCCGGTTTACACGAAGCTTTGATGGAGGGAAGAGGAGGAAAATGAAACGACAAGGCAGCTCTTACACTTCTTAATTCTCAATACTTTTTGTGATTCTTCAACAAATATTTATTTATTTTGTCTTTTTGTCTAATCTTATTTCTTAATTTTAACATTTATTGTTTAATTATATATTTATGATTCGTTTATTTATTTATTTAATTATTACAACAGTACATTCTTATTGTTTTTTCTTTCTGTGCACCCATTGTTACGTTTCTTTTTCTTTACTTATTCCTTATCCAGTAGGTGAGTCTTCCCCCCTAATCCGGAAGCGGTTGTGTGAAGAATGTTAAGATTGTAATGATTGAAATGACTGCATTGTCATTGTGATAATTGTGTTGATTGCAAGACTTTTGTACATTATGAAAACCCCTAATGCCTACGGGCGATATAGGGGTGAAATATAATATATAATTAATAATACAATATAATGAATTCGAAAAGAAAATTTGCCAACACCAATTCAAAGTAAAAGGAAAGCTAAAAAGAAAGGAAAGAAGAACATAGGAAAAGAATGTAAGAGTATTGGGCGAAAAAGAAGGCGGAAAAGGAAGAAAAGCGGCTGCTGAATTATCGTGGTCCAAGATAGGCCGAAACGAAAAAAAAATATAATATAATACTATAATATAATCTCAGTTTGCTACCAACAAGATATGACATGAAATTCCAAAAGAATTTCAACAACACAGATGAAAAACTAAGCCCCACCAAAAAATAAAGTAACGCAACCCCTTCCCCCCAAAAAGAAAAATCTACTCCTCCGGAAAATGAGTTAACTTCAGCAATAGTTTGAAACCGTAAAAACTTTTTTAACGACTCGCCGAAACACATAAAAGGAAAATGTATCAAAAATTTGCAAACCAATAAAAGTGGTCATTCTCCCGGGAGCTGTTAGAATCCCCCCCAACCCTCTCTAATCACCTTTGGCTCTCAATATTTGTTAATTTTCGGGATTTCATTTATTTTCTGGCAATTTCGGGCCTTCATCGTTTGCCCCCTTGAAAACGGAAGGACGTCCACGACCTCTAATATTCCTCCGGAAGTGAGTTTTATGAAAGTTATTTCCTTTGACCGACCTTCGCAAATATTTTCTGACAAACTGAGCAACGCTTCGGGTGATCGAATGGGAACCTTCCGGTGTTGCACCTGACCCGGTCACTTTTGAATACAAAATGAAAGGGTCATTTTTAAATTGAAAAAAGGTGTGCTTTCTCTCCAATGAGTATAGAGACAGCCACATGGAGAAGGATGAGGGTTTGTCATCAATCCAGAAGTGTCATAATTCCCGGAAAATTCACTTGCGTGACCAACAGCAATATTTACAATGGTTTTACAAAAACCAGGCCAACCAGTCGTCGGTCATTTCGAACTAACATTCAATAATTCAGACTTAACCTGACTAAAGATCTCCATTTGGAAACACTTCGAGCAAATTGTTTCAAACAAATTTAAACAGACGTTTCCTTCGGTAAAATTCAAACCCACACGGCAAAAACCGTTACAGTAAATTATGTAAATACATGAAGTCTTTATGATTTAATCCCGGGGAATCAAAACTCCCCATTCATCTTGTGAGCGATGATTCTCGTGCACATGGAAACCTCCAACTCAGTGCATTTTTTATGATGTATTAGTTTCCAATCCCTGTGCCATAAAAGAAAATGAAGTTTAAATGAAATCAGGTATAGACCGCGATCGGTGATGGGATGGCGATCAATAAACAGGAAATAAATCTTCATTTGGCCCGGGTCTATTTTTTATCTTCCCTTTTATGCGGTATTCATATGTTCTTCCCATCTATTAAGGTATATTGATTTTCTATTTCCCTTTATTTATTGCCTCTTTAAAGCGCTCGCTGCATTTACCTCTTCCTATTTTATTTTGATTTTATAAAGCGGCTGTAAACAACAGAGAAACTTCCAATTTACAACCGGAGAAGTCACTCAGGTTCTGTATTGTTCTTTTTCTGACCCATATTGTTTCCAAACGAGTTCCGATACAATTGCTTTAATTTCTGAAATCAATTAAAAGCTTTTGCATCCTTTCCGACACCGACTTACATTACCCTTCGATTATTGAAATTAAAATCCCTCCGATACACTTTATTTTTCATTCATTCGCCATCTGAAGTGTAAACAGCAAAATTTCAATGAGTTTACTGCTGCGAAAATTAATGAAATATTGTTTAAGGGTTAATTTTTTCACAGAAAAATTAATATCAAACATTTCTCGTTGATAAAATCCGTCAACCGGAACCGGAAATTGAAAGTATGCAATAATGAAAAAAGAAAGGTGAACTCCACAAGCGAATGTTGGGAAAATCCACATTTTTTGACCGAAATGGTTTTTTCCTTTGGCTTCTCTTCCTGTGGCGCATTAGGGGCGATGAAGGGTTGCAGTCACACGGGGCGACTCGTAGGCGACGCAAAACAATACAATAATGAAACGTACAATAAAGCGAGAGAAAGCGATGAATATTGGTCGATTCGTTTCACGAGAGTAAAAGCCTTTTCCACATCTACCGAAATCCCTTTGGGACAAAGGACCGGATTAGCAAAAACTTTTCTTTCTACTCCGTTTTAAAAATAATCCCCTGACCGCAGGTTTCTCTCTACTTCGCACGGATAAACCTTACACGGGAAGTTGTATTTCCCCAGAATTTGTCAGGTCATCTCTTCTGCTATTACATCGAATTAAAAGACCATACCGTTTTTTATTTTCTCTGTAAAATTCAAATTCTCAGAGAATTTCTGTGTTTTATTAAATCTCCTCGCCGGTACAATTGTTGAACGCACGTTCGGCCTTTTGACCTCTATTAATTAAAGCTGAAAAAGTGACGTTAATCCGCCAACAGCATCAAAAAATTTAATTTCTATCGGCTGTTTTTGTAATTTTCTCATGAATTATTTATGAAAAAGGAGAGAGGGAGTTTTTAAATCCGATAAATGACGACCATCAAATACCAGGCCTTTGTCTTAATTGAAGAACCTTTCAAAAACTGTTTATGTTCCAGAAAGGAAAATAATAATTTCCAGGAACCCCCGCTTCCCTTTCCTCTCCCGTCGTCCTCCCAAACTGAATAAGGCGTTTGTTTCCCCGTGTACCCGGCTTTTAATATAATTTGAGAATTTTAATTTTTTCTCAACCTCCTCCGACCCCGAACACTTTTTAATATCAAAGGAATTTTTCCAGTATTAATTTCTCTGTCATGCGATAGTTCCTTCAAACTCGATTCTCGACCTATGGAAAAATGATCGAAAAAATTCCTTAATCCAATGCAGGGGTTGAAGTTGGTGTGAATTAAATAAACTCCCATCGTTATATCGTGACAATAAGAGGGTTGCAATGGGAATTCCTTCAAGGCATTGCATATAATTGCTTCATGAGAGATGAAACTTTCACCGCAAACTCCGAGTGAATCAGGTAAATTAGTGGGTTTGCTACGGCGGACATTTATTTTTCATTAGCTCTAATCCGGCATCATCCCTCCATCTTTATTGTGATTTTATTTTCATCCCCAAAAGCAAATCGCCACGGGAAATTTGTTAATATGACGTGGCCGTTACGAGAAAAGGCCCGCTAAAAATTAATTAAAATTATAACAATGGTCAGTGACATCTCTAACGTGTGGGAACCCGGCAAATGGCGACGACGGGAAAGGGAGGAAAGTAGTGAAAACGACGTTGAAAGTTGTTAACCGTTTTTCGCTTTTTACAACAAAAAAAAAACAAGGCTAAAAAAGTCGAGAATTTAATGAAAAAAAAAAAGGAGAAAACATGAAAATGAAATAAAAATGGAAATCGCGGTGAAAGGAAACACCCTCTTCCGGTTAATCGATTTCAAAAACGTAATAATGCCCTCTTTATTAATGTGAAAAAAAAAAACATTAAACAATACATCCGGCGATATTACTTTTTTAAGTTGAATTATCGTGTCACGTACAGACAAACAAAACTCGTCACAAAAGTCATGTTCGTTCGGGGGGATGAGGGCGGGGGGTGAAACTTCTGCCAAGGTAAAAACCAAATAAAGCACTAATTAAAAGCTCGGCCGATTTTCTTTTCCGAGTGATCGAAAACCTTTATTACAATTTTCTATTATTTAACCGAAACTTAAAATTAATCAATAACCAAATGTATTAATTATAAGGTACCAATTAAGTGCAAAAGTTAAGTGAAATTATAACTTTCTTATTCCATTAACCTAAAACTTTTGTGAAATTCAATTTTAAAAAATTAAAAAAAAAACTTTCAACTATAAAAAAGGGGAATTTTAGGGCGGTAAAGGCAGGGATTTTCTAGAGTTCCATAAAAAAAAAAATTCCAAATCGTTTTACTTTCAGCCTTCTGGTTTTTTTTCTGCTTAATCTTCGCAAATTCCGTTTTCATTCATGACTGACCAGAACGAAGCTCATGATAGCTTTTAAATTGGAGGAATGTTAGCTGAATATTTAATGAAACGAATAACTTCGTATCGTTTTCAGGTATTTTTTCTAATTTTTAATATTTGAAGGTTTTTCTCAGATTGTAGAAATCAAAGATACTTCCCTCTAAATAAGACGAAACAAATGTTCAGAACCGGAAAATTGTCCTTTTGCACCCATTTGGATTTCTATGCTCTCATTCTAAGAACCTCATTTCCCGGAAAACACTCCTCTAAAAATAATTTCGATTTAGGGAAACTAATTTTTACAATTCGGAATTTTAATTCTCTGAGTCATTTCCGTGAATAAAAAAAACACCGCTGAATTAATATTATCGTTGCATTTTTCCCCGAGAAATTTGAGAAAATATTTCAGAAAAAGTATTGTGTAAGAGAGCTTTTTTTTAAAAAAGCTCTCCGTTCGAGCCAGATAGTGCTTGTTTTTTTTTTCTCAAACCGGTTGGAAAATTTAGCGAATACTTATAATTTGGAAAAGTAGGCGGGAATTATTGGAAATCCTTACAGGAAATTAGAAATTAAATAGAAAACTCTTTAACAAAAGACTGTTATTGGTATAATAAAATATCATATTATAGTGGTGCTTCAATATAAAGAGGATTCGTATCCATTGTTAAAAATGAATCGTATGAATTTTTAGGGTTTCGCAACTTTTAACATTAGTTAAAAGTGTTAATGCGAGTTTTCAAAAAGTAAATTTTCCAATTTGTGATTTTGTTAGATATGACTGTTCCTTTTATGAAATCCTTTAGAATAAGTTGCAAAGGGATTGCCGAAAGTTTCACCCCCCGGGAAACCTCAAGAAAGGGGGAGAAGCGGCTTGGGTTTGAATCTGGCACCGAAGAAGGCAACAAAGCACCTCCTCCAAGAGGGGATTCAAAACTTATCCCGTGGAATACCTTTTAAATTAAATGATGTGACCTGGAATAACGATATCAGAGCGCAGCGCATTGCATCACTTATTCTCCATGGGTTTTTGAATGTTACTTCATTTTTTCCTTTGCATCTCCCTCAGTTTAATTGAAACGCAGGAATTTCATTTAATATCGGCTTCGTCTTTGTCCCGATCCGAAAAAAATCTCCTCTTATGCATAAAAGAGTGAAAAATGAAAGAACAGTCATCAGACTGAAAGAATTTTTATTTGGAATCGAAAAAAGGCAAGAATGTTATGAGTGAGACGATGTAAAAGGAAATTACGGATTTTTGCAAAAGCAAAACCCCAAAGGAATACTCACCAACGCTCATTTTTCATTTTCATCTTTAAGAACGACATTTGCAAAATTAGAAAACTATTTTCCCGGAAACAAACCGGAGCTTTGAAAAGAGTGAGCTTTTTAAAGCCCAGGAAAATAATTTGGATAATTAGAAATTAAGCTCAACTCAAACCCGTTGTTGCAGTAATACAGCGGTCATTTTGACCCTTCCAAAAAGTTGTAATGTTAAACCATAAATAACACCCATACACACACATATCATTTCCCAGGTCCACACCTTAAAGCTCCCTGTTTTGCTTACTTCGACAGATGTTTTCAAGCCAGTTCGCCCCATCTGGTGTTTCACAAGCCCTTCATTCTTGTCATCACGTGCTTCGTAAACCATTCCCCTCTCCAAACATCCAACGAAATCCACACCGCTTCTGAAATAATTTATTAGAGTAAACGAAAAGCCGGAGAGAAAAATGGCGACTCGATCGAGAAAGAGGAGAGAAAGGGAGGCGAAGGGGATGTGTGAAGGTAAATAGACGGAGTCGGAGCGGAGAATAAGTATTACATGCCGTCGGGAAAACTTTAAGCCCCTTCTTGGGAAATTTTTTTACATTTCCGTGAAGCGATCGGCTTTGCTTTCCTCCGATTTTCCGGATGTTCAACGTCGGCGAACACACACACACACACACACACACACACACACACACACACACACACACACACACACACACACAACAGATAGCCAATTATCCAAATGGTTTTGGCATGACCTTCTTTCGGTAAATATTTGGAAACTTTTATCTTAGTCGGGAATGGAAAAGCATTAAAATTCGTTGACCCCTAAGATTTTGAATTTCTCTTTCCCCCCCCCCCCCCTTTATCCGCCCTATCTCCACTCCGTCCGCAACTTTTTACAAAATTAAATTAACCAAGCAAACAAATCTTCCTCTTGAATACGAAAAAGGATCCTTTCATGTTCTTTTTATGTAATATAATTTCTCAACTAATAAATGAATTATTGTTCTCGCGGCGGTGCGTTGGTCCCTGGGGGGTAAGCGCGGGGGTAAAGCTGCACTTACCGGTCGGCGAACTTCTCCTCCTGGAACCCAGCGACGGTGGGAAGGAAAGGAGGAGAGGGGAGAACAGGTAAATTACCCCACCGTCGTCGATCTTGCGGGGTGTCGTCCGATGCGGTCCGGCGGGTGCGCTTACTCCCATACACTTAGAAATCGCGTTTACTTTTTCTGATAAATTCGCAAGCCAACAGCACGTTAGATTCGCAAGCCAAAGCACGTTCGCACACTTGAAGTTATAAACCCAATCATGTACCTGCCCGGCTCACACTCCCCGAGCACGGCAGGCCGATAGCCCTCCCCACTCCCGCCCGCGCGCCTGAACTCCCAGACGCGCCGGCGCCAAGCGAGAGTTGGGGAAGGCTATCACGCGATCGGACGGCGCGACCATTTCCCCCGGCCTTGAATTCTTCAACAAGGGGAAACACAAACACGAAAATAAACGAAAAGAAAAGGAAAAATAAACATAAATAAGAAAGCGCGAGCGCGTACCTAACTATTGACGTGGAAGAGGAAACAGCTTTACGACGGGACGCCGGAGTGACGCTTTTCCCACTCGAACCCGCGCGACCCGAATGGTGCCATCCGCCCCGGGGAACACTTCTTCGATTATCCCGAGGGGCCACCGAAGGGGGGGTGAGTTCTCTTCACCGACCACGACGACCTCACCGACCTGAATGGGATCAGTGGAGCGTGTCCATTTCTTGCGGGGTTGGAGGGACGTAAGATACTCCCTGTGCCACCTGTCCCAAAAACTATGAAGCATCTTATCCAACAATCTTTTCCGAGTATTGAGGGGTGTGGAGGCGTCCGCAGAGGTCAGCAAGGGAAAAGCGGGTAGAGGGCTGAGATTCAGAAAATGTGCCGGGGTGAGGGCCTCCGGACTGGGATCTGTGGAAAGAGGACACAAAGGGCGAGAATTCAGGACCGCTTCGATCTCTGTTAGGAGCGTTTGGAACTCATCCCACGAAAGAATCTGGTTCCCGGCGACACGATATAAGTGCTTCTTTACTGACTTCACTCCAGTCTCCCAAATGCCACCGAAATGGGGCGCGCCGGGGGGGTTGAACCGCCACTCGATCCGCTGGGTGTTGCAGACCTCCCCTACGGCCTTCTTGAACTCCGGGCTCTCCGTCAACTGTTCGTGTTCGTCCAGCTGGGCTTTGGCGCCTACAAAATTTGTTCCACAATCCGAGTATAACGTGGAGATGGGCCCGCGACGGGCGAAGAAGCGTAGGAAGCACCTCACGAAGGCTTCTGTGCTCAGATCCGAGGCGAGTTCCAAATGTAGAGCTCGAGTGGCGAAGCACACAAATAAACAGATGTACGCCTTTTGGGAGCGTACGCCCCGATATCTCCCCATGGTGACTTTAAACGGTCCGGCGTAATCGACCCCGGTGGTGACGAAAGCGCGGGTGGCAGTTACTCGTTCCGTCGGAAGTGGCGCCATGAGGGGGGGAGAATTACGGGGTTGGCATCTAAAGCACCGGTTGCAGAGGTGAATACGGCGACGGATGACGCTTCGAGCGGCGAGAATCCAATACTTCCGCCGCAGTAGACTTCCCAGCAACTCGGCCCCGGCGTGGAGATAGCGGTGGTGGGCAGAATCCACTAAGATGTCCACCAAATGGCATTTGCTGGGCAGCAAAACGGGGTGTTTTTGCCCGAACGGCAATGCAGAATGTTGCAACCGTCCGCCGACCCGAAGAATGCCGTGATCGAGGAACGGCTGCAGGCGTTGTATCGCTTTGGGGAGCGTCTTCCCCTGCTCCAGGAGTCGAAGCTCCTCGGCGAAGTATTCTTGCTGGGTCACCTGAAGAATGCGAAGTTCAGCGACCTCCAGGTCAGATGCGAGGACTCTCTCTCGGCGAGGCAAGATGCGGCTAAAACGTAAAAGATAGACAAAAATACGGCATAATTTGGAGAACGAAGACGTCCGATCAATCAGGGCATTAAGCGGCGGGCGTACGGGATCGGTGGCGACAGCGACAACCGGTAGTTTCATTTCTAAGGGTGGACCGGCCCCTACAATTTTCTTGATAGGCCACCGGTCTGGCTCCTCCGTCATCCACGCTGGGCCGCCCAACCAGGTGGGGTGACTGACCAGACCTTTGGGGGTCAGCCCGCGCGAAATGCAATCGGCTACGTTCTCCACTCCAGGAACGTGAAACCAACGCTCCGGGGGGACGAGGCTCTGGATCTCTGCCACTCGGTTGGCCACGAACGTCTTCCAGGTGGTGGGAGGTTTGGAGATCCAGTGAAGGACGTCCTCGGAGTCGGAGAGAGCAAATGACCGCTCCGCAGAAATGGCCGGGAACGCACGGAATACCTTCCCAAACAGCTTCGCTAGCAGCAGCGCGGCGCAGAGCTCCATCCGAGGGATGGTGATCGGCTGAGTAGGGGCGACCCGGGACTTTCCGATGAGCAGCGTAGCTTGCATCCTCTCCGTCCCCTGGCGGCAGACGCTGTAGATGACCGCCCCGAACCCCACCTCGGAGGCGTCGGCGAATCCCACGAGGAGGGCTGCGGGGTGCTGCGTCGCTCCGGGATGTCGCGGAATCCGGATGTGGGCCAACTCAGGTAACTCCAACCCGATCTGCGCCCACTTCCGGCCAATGGAATCGGGGGGTGTATCATCCCACCCACATTTTGCGAGCCAGAGTTGTTGAATGAGATGCTTGCACAGAAGGGTGACGGGGGCGAGGAACCCCAACGGGTCCCAAATTCGCGCCAGCGTTGACAAGATTTGCCGCTTCGTCCCTGGATTCCCGGACCGCTGATGGGCGAAGAAAAAGGTATCTTCGGTTGGGTCCCAGTTAAGCCCCAGCACCTTGGTTCCTGGTTGCAGGAGTGTCCCCTTGTCCAAGGGGATGTGGTTGCTGTTCCAGTCGGACTGGGGGATGCGCTCCAGGCACGCCGGGGAGTTGGTGGACCATTTGGTCAGGGTGAAACCCCCGGCCTTGAACAAATCCCGAAGTTGAGGAATGGCCTCCGCCACTTCCTCCTCGGGAATGCTCGTGACCACATCGTCGACATACATGTCCCTTGTTGCAATGCGAGCTGCGATTGGAAGACGACTTCGCTCGTCCTCCGCGAGTTGTTTTACTGTCCGCAGTGCGAGGAACGGGGCGCAGTTAAGGCCAAAGGGCACGCGATTCAGCTGGAAGACGCTAATCGGATCCTCCAGACGATCCCTCCACAGAAATTGTTGATACCGGCGGTGCGTCGACACGACTTCGATGTTCCTATACATTTGCTTCAGGTCGGCAACAATCGCTGTGGAGTTGACGCGGAAGCGGAGGAGCACGTCCTGCAGATCTGTCTGGAGTTTTGGTCCTGTCAGCAACGTGTCGTTTAGCGATTTACCATTTGTTGTCCTACAGGAGGCGTCGAACACGATTCGCACCGGGGTAGTACTACTGACTTTGCAGACCGCGAAATGAGGCAGGAAATAACCCCCGCGACAATCCGCAGACGGCGCAGGGGAGGCGTGACCTTGAGTCAAGTAGTCCCTGATGCCTTCTCGATATTTCTCCCGCATGTCGGGAGACTTCTGGAGATGCTTTTCGAGGTTCAGGAGACGACTCTTGGCGATCGCGAAGGACTCTCCTAGAGGCGGAGGGAATTCAGCAAATGGGAGCTCCACCACGTACCGTCCCTCTTCGTTGCGAGTGGTGGTTGCTCGGAACTTCTTCTCACACTCCTCCAGGAGGGCGGGGGAATCAGCCGGCGGCTCTACGTTCTCTAATTCCCAGAACTGTCGCAGCAGGCTCTCCAGTCTGGGCTCCTGAAAAGTGCAAAGCGTGCGTTCCTCGGTCGGAGGGGTGTAAACAGATCCAGCTGCTGCGGCCGACCCCATGACCAAGTACCCAAGATCGGTAGCGATGGCCGCGAGACCGCTGGCGGATTTGACAGGAGGCGAGGCGTTGACCACCTGCGCGAAGATTGCAGCCCCTAGCACTCCCTCAATTTCCCCGGGCTGATCAAAGGCTGGATCCGCGAGGGCCAATCCGGCGAACGTCTCCACGTCGGATGCGCCTAAAGAAATAAACGGGAGCGGCGAGGTAATACGTTGTAACACCAAGGCGTCCACTTCCAGGGTAGCTGCGGGGTGTAAGCGTGATTGGATTACGAAATTCACGCCACCCCGCACGCGTTCCGAAATACCCCCGATTCCTCCGAGTGATGGAGGACCTTTACTCAGGTTTAACCCTAATTTCCGAACACATTTGAGGGTTACCAGATGCGCCTGACTTCCAGAATCGACGAGGAAACGAACCCAGAACTCTCCTTTCGGAGCTACGACCCTGACGACGGCCGTTGGTAACACGACGACAGGGCGGCGAAATTTGGGCGGCGGCTGGAAGGCGACTAGGCTCTGGGCCTCTGATTGAGTTCGCAGCGGCGGAGCGGGCGTTTCGGAGGGCGGTTCACAGGGCGGTTTTTCTCCAGTGGAGCTGCGGTGCAGCATCGAGTGATGACGTTTCTGGCATATGCGGCATGCCCGTGAGGAATTACACGCCGGCAATTTGTGAACGTCGCTCAGACAATTGAAACATAACTGGTTCTTCTCGGCTAATTTCCACCTGGCGGCCGTGGAGGCTTTGCTAAAAAGAGGGCAAGAATAGATGAGGTGAGGACCGCGGCAAATGGGGCAGGGGCGTGAGTCCGTTGTGGACATCGGCGACGAATCACCCTCCTTGGTGACAAGGACATAGGGCGATTTTGTCGCAGTTTTGGAGGACGCGACTCCAAGGCTGCCCGTAACTGTCTTGCGGCCCGAGTTCATACCCCTCAGCTGTGACAACACGGCGGCTTGGCGTTGTACGAATTGCAGCACCTCCTGGAGCGTCGGGATGTTCGAATGCTCCGACATCTCGAATGCTTTCCGGGTCACCGGGTCGAGCTTCGACAGCGCCAAAGAAGCTACAATAAAATCGGAAAGGTCGGGTAACGCTAATTGTCTTAAGGCCTTTACCGATGACCGGAAGTTCTCGGCGAGGTGGTGGAGGCCGTCAGAAGATTCTCCAGACAGCGGGCGGAAATCCAACATCTTCTGGAGGTAGGTGTCGGCGAGTAAGCGAGGATTCTGGAACCTCTTCACAAGATTGTCCCAAATTATGGGGTAAGTGGCGGCGGTGGGAGTTATCCCGGCACATGCTTCCAGCGCGCGTCCTTTCAACGATCCCATCAGGTAATACACCTTCGCAATATCATCGAGTTTCTTGTTCCTATGAATTAAACTGGAAAAGGTATCATAGAATAACGGCCAGGTAGCTGGATCGCCGGAAAATATCGGGAGTTCAATTTTGGGGAGCTGGGCTAGGGGTACGGACTCCTCCTCGGATTTAACTGGGGGGGCTTCCTTTACCAAGTCTCCCAACTCCTCCGCGGCCCGATGAATAAAACAGCACATGTCCTCCAGCGCCTCTAAGGGCTGAAAATCGACAGGGGAATTGGGGTCAAGGTCAAGTTTCGCGTCATTAAGCCTTTCAATAATATCTGCGAATTCGGTAGCAGTTGCCTCAACTTTGGGATACAGCGCCTGAAATTGCTTACGTTTCTTAGGATCATCGAGTTTGTCCAACAGATCGTACACCTGCTGGACACGGCGGAAGCGACTGTCCCGGCGACCCGTGAGCAAAGCTATCTGCTTCTCCAATTCTCTCCTCTCGATAGCAGAAAGGGATTCCATAATTACCGCGAACAAAAAACAAAAACGAATAAATAAAATAAATACGAGAACGCGCACGTACTCGGCGAGTGCGAACGGACAAGCTTAGACGATCACCACGTGGCGAGCAATTCGCTAATTTTCCTCCGAAAATTACAATTAAAATCGCCCCAGGTCGCGAAGAAATGCGGCTCGAAGGACCAATGTTCTCGCGGCGGTGCGTTGGTCCCTGGGGGGTAAGCGCGGGGGTAAAGCTGCACTTACCGGTCGGCGAACTTCTCCTCCTGGAACCCAGCGACGGTGGGAAGGAAAGGAGGAGAGGGGAGAACAGGTAAATTACCCCACCGTCGTCGATCTTGCGGGGTGTCGTCCGATGCGGTCCGGCGGGTGCGCTTACTCCCATACACTTAGAAATCGCGTTTACTTTTTCTGATAAATTCGCAAGCCAACAGCACGTTAGATTCGCAAGCCAAAGCACGTTCGCACACTTGAAGTTATAAACCCAATCATGTACCTGCCCGGCTCACACTCCCCGAGCACGGCAGGCCGATAGCCCTCCCCACTCCCGCCCGCGCGCCTGAACTCCCAGACGCGCCGGCGCCAAGCGAGAGTTGGGGAAGGCTATCACGCGATCGGACGGCGCGACCAATTATATCATTGTGATGTGATTTTAAAAAACAACGTTAATAAATTATTTATTAGCCTTTTAAATTGCCTTCACGTACGATCGATGCGTTTAAAAAAGTTAATATTTTCCAAGGGAGTTTATAATGAAGCCAATTTTTCTATGTAATTTTTAATAGACGGGAAAAAAACAGTTTTATTCAAAAAAATTTTCACCGGTGTCGAAGGGAGGAGAATAAGACGGAGAAATAAGCACAGCTTAAAGACATTCCCAAAATTTATTGTTGGCAATTTTTTTTTTTTTAAATTTGATCAGCCCCTGAAAGGAAATTGAATTTTGTTAAGATATAAAGAAAATAAATGTAGTTCACGGGTCTCTTTCACATATCAATTTGCGTCGAAAAAGTTAGGGAAAATTTTAATTTATGAAATCGCAAATCTTTTCCCCGAGGAAAGGGAAAAGTCAGGTGCTCTTGCATTCAAACTTATTTCAAATAAAAAAAAAAAAAAATAGAAAAATTTCCGAACCCTGGATTAAAAGATTCAGTCGCCATTTTGTCGCCCCGTTGAAACCGCTCCCCTCTCCTCCCTCTCCGACAATATATTTCTAGAAAGCTTTGGCAACCCATATAAAAAGGTGCAGACCATTTCTTCCAAACGTAAATTATATACAAATATTAAAACGTTTTCCCTGCATTTGCAAAGAATTGCTGAGTTCGGCGGTAACACAGTGTTTAACTAAGGAGATCTATTTGCTTTTTCACTCACAGGGGATGACTCCGAGCACCGCCCTCCCTCACATGACACTCGCACTGGGAAGAAAGGTGTAAAAAGTAATTTGACAATTATGTCTGATTTAGTCTTCGCAAGCTCTTTATCCATTATTTACTTCGCAGAGCATTAAAGTGGAGGCGATTTAATTCAGATTAGTAAAGTTAATGGAAGGCATTACTCTTAATGGGATCTTATTCGCCTCTGATATTACAAAATCTTTTCTTAGAAAACTACTTCCCAAGAATTGCCTATTACTTTTCTCGGGGAAATGGTCCTGGTAAATGTGCACGAAACAATGCCTCAAGTTTTCTTTTCCCACCGCTTTCTCACATTTTGGGAGAGGGAAAACACAACTTTCACCTGGTCTCAATTTACCGAAAGAATGGGCAGCGAAACTGAAACGAATTTTCCACGTGCCAGAAACGACAATGCTTGAAGAAACCTTAAGTAAACGAAAATCTTTAATTCTTCAAAATAACCCCCTACACTCTCTTGTAGAAAGCATGAGAATTATGGCTACGATTGAACTGCTGCTGATAATTATTAAAAAGCGAACATTATTTGAATAATTTCAATTACATCACACTGTGCGGTTCAACTAGTCAAGCGGCGCTTTTCCCGAAGCTTTTCCCACATTTCATTTCCTCCGAAATCAGTGGAGTTTTATAAAAATCCCGGAAAAAATGGTTATTTGGTATTAAAATAAATCTGATGTGGGTGTTGAAATCTTTCGCTAATGAATTACGAAAAAATATGCAAATGAATTCGGGAAAATTATTCCCAAATTAAAACATCTTTGGGGGAAAGTTTCGAAAAAGAGCTGAAGCATTGGATAACTTTTTGCCGCTGCAGTGACCGCAACCGCAGAGTTCGAACGATGACTTCGCCGACCATATCGTGACGACCGTGAAAGGCTTTAAAAGCGCACATCAAAGCTCCGTTATCATGCGTGGGCCTACGCCCTGCTGAGCTTTGAGCCGACCATCGCTCATATATCACGAAAAAAATTGAGGTTTTTATTGTCGCACATCCCAGGGCTTTGACAAATCCGAAATTGTATTTCTATTATTCCCAGTAGATGGCTTTACAGACGATTTCGAAAGTCAACATAAATTTTGAAATTTTTCCTGCGTTGACTGCAGTGTTTTCGGCTGACCTGTCTTTCCTCTTTCCCCAAATCGAGGGGAAGGGGATTGACAGGAGTGAAATATAGCGTTTGAGAAAAATCCGGGGCGAAATAGACTTTTCGAATAGTTTGTTTCTGAGATGAATTAATCTGTTGTTTGCCAACTGTAAAAAAATATAATTTGTATTCTGCTCCCGTTGAATCATAAAAGAAAGAATCGTTCACTTCATGTTTTTTTATTTCCACCAGATTCAAACATCTTTGTTTCTCTGCTTTCATCCCCATTGAAAACGTCTCTGAATTTATATTGGAGTTACACCGGTCTGTTCACCCCTAAAACCAGTGGGGAGAACACGGGCAAATAGAAACCAATTCAAAATATGTAATTTTAATGAGCGTCTCACACTTTCCCATCCCCGAACGTGAAGAAACTTACGATTTTATCCTCTTTGATAATTAAGAACGTTCATATCATGCAAAACCATTCACATACTGCATGTACAATACCCTCAGAATGAAGACTCTGGAGAAACTTTTTTCACCCCCTTGCACTTCATTTCTTAACTGATATGAAACTCCCATTGTGATTTAAGAAAAGAAAACAATAAGAGGAAAAACAAACTGTTTTTTTACATTTATACCACTCCTTGAGGGTTTTCTTTTCTGTTCAATTAAAACAACAAAATATTTATTTTCGAAAAGGGGTGGTAAAAAAAAAATAATTATATCTCAGCTGCGATTTGATTTGTTTCTGGCGACTTCACTCGAGTGTGTGGGGGGGCGTAACCTCAAAAAGCTTTCCCGCACAATGAATGAATGTTCGCAATAACCATCGGTTTAGCACGAAATTCCCCAAAAAGAAATTTCTAGATAAATCCTTTCCCCGCACCTCCTCCCAAGCGTGACTTTCATTTTAAGCGCGGTTCATCAATCCGGGCTTTGTATTTTCATATAAAAGACATGCATACAAAACAATCCGTCCATAATCTTCTGGAATTGATTTTCTACCAGAACGAAATTGCATCAAGTCTGCTTGACATGATTTTCAATCCGCACAAAAA
The DNA here is from genome assembly GCA_028293925.1 of Brueelia nebulosa. NCBI lineage: Eukaryota > Metazoa > Arthropoda > Insecta > Psocodea > Philopteridae > Brueelia > Brueelia nebulosa. Next base: position 517,704 of record JAQIBA010000037.1, read on the forward strand.
AAAGCTGACATTCGCTGTATAAATTCAGAAAGCGTTACACAGTGGAGCTCCCCAGCCGCTGTCCCGCGACACGTGTCAATGGGCGTGCATTGATGAGATTTTCAGAAAAACCATTGGAGCTTTCCACAGTTGGAAAGATAATATTACATATTTGGTAAACGTTTTAATGTAAAACCTGATTATATTTTAACTGAGGGCGGGTTTAAATCTTCCCTTTTTAAAAACAAAAGGAGTTGAGTCACGTTTTTCGTCACCCAAACAATTCTTCTAAGAAAAGCTTCTCGAGATAGCTTGAGTGAGTGTGGTGGGAGAATGATCGGTAAACAAAGTGTATAATTTGTGTGTTAACATTCCGTTCCGCCATATCTGTCAGGTTCACTGTGAGGACTTCATTCTGGGCCTTGAAAAAAGAGAAGACTCTGAATAAACCACAACAAAACGACCTCTAAGCGAATAGAAACAGCCCTCATTCAAATCTTGATAAAAGTTTGAATGAAAGCTCTTTTTCAAAGCCTCTGGCGAGAGCATCTCGCAAACCGTCAAAGTCACAGAGAGAATCAGCCATCTCCTCGAGGAATTTCCCGAGGAAAAACTTTCGAATAAGGACCGTTTCAATTTATTATGTGCTCGCTGCAGACAAAAGCTACAAGTAAAAAAACTAAATGCAGAAGCGGAGCCACAAGCACACTTCCAAATCCCTGATCCGAAAATTTCAATTTCCTGCAAAAATCTCAAGATGTGTTTCCGTGCTGAGAGAAAATTCAGGTTTGATAAGTCCGTTATGGAATTGAGACTTGTTTGAAGGGTGAGACCAAGTGAAAATCACCGTGAGGTATGGATTAACCCCGCCTCGCAATGGAATTCTTCCACGAAAACAGAAAAGAAAAACTTTTAGGGATTGACCCAGTTCAAAAACTGAATCAACGCGGGGAACTCCTTTTCTTTCTTTTTTCTTTCCCTTTATTCTTTGCGTTCCTCCACGAATTCAATTCGGAATCAAAGGACACCCGGACTCTTCTCCATATTATTATTGATTTTGACGCGATCCCGGCAAAGCCATAGGAAAAAATTACTCTACGGCTTTGATATTTCATCCGAGTGCATATCCACGAGGATTCCATTTCGGATGGTCTTCCCTTTCATTTAAAGCTTTCCCCAGCCAAAAAAGAAAGAGGCTGTCAGGGATGTGGTGAACGGGATAAAAAGTGAATGCGGCTTAGCGTAGATTGTTTTTTGTGTTGGGGGGTGAAGCGGCCGCCGCAAAAATTCCAATTTCCTTCCCTCACCTAAGCTTTTTTACCAAATTATACGATGCCCGTGCGGTCATAAACATATGCCGTGATTTAACGTAAACACCACTTGCAGACCTAAAACCTACAAGAGCGCCGCCCTGTTAACCTCCGGAGGGTGGAGGATATTTAAAGAGCGAAAGCCCGCAATCATCCATCTCCGGTACTTATGAAATATATCGGCATCGACACTCTGCTTTTAAAAGGGGTGGCATGTTCGAAATTAATAAGTGAACACGCACTGCCTGCTTTTAGTCGAAACGTTTGGGGAATCACGTCACCCGAGAAAAGACACAAATGTAGGAATTGGTCCGACTCTTATGGGAGAAGGCGAGAAAAATTAATTAAGCTAACGGTCGCTCCGCATCCGCAAAGAAAAGTCCAAAGCTTGACAAAGGTAACCCTCAGGAATATTTTATGAACATTTCACCGAACCATTGGCTGAATCAGTTAATATTGCATGTAAATTGTACCAGTTAATGCAAAACGTCCCAGATGTTCCTGTTAAAAGTTTTCGAATGGCTTTAGCAAAACCATCTGGGATGTGTGCTTTTATGTTCGCCCTGCTTTTATTATCTCTTGTCAGTTCCCTTAATCTTTCTTGCACGAAGAAGGGCAGGTAATTGGCAACCCTGCAGGGCGGGAGCTACTAATGATGATCGTTTATGCTTTTATCACAAGACCAAAATTCGGGAAAACCTGCACCCGTCCGAAAGGGTGGAGCTAATTGACTCGAGTTAAGGTCGCAATATATTGGTTTCGACATGCACTTAATCATAAAGCGATATATATTATAAATATCATCCACAAAGTAATTTGATTAATTCTAAAACAAAGGCAAATCAATCACAGCGTTTAAACTCTAATTACATTTGTATAGTTTCCGGCAATCTGGCACGTAAACTCATAATTTAGTACAGAAATATGAATAAAATTTTGTCTTCAGCTGCTGTTTGGAGTTGTGGTTTCTAGGCGACCCTATTCGGGATTTATGACGCTAACAATTTTTCATACGAGGGGCAATCTGCTTTCACGGGTCGGCGTCAAAGGAGAGTTTATGTTACCTTATATACGGTGTTTAATATATTCCGAGATTAAGTAATATTCGCTGTTGGAAAATCAACCGCGCCTTTCACTTCCCCATCCCAAAAAGAAGGGCAATATCAACGCAAAAATCGAGTGTTGTCATCCATTAACGCATAAAATTTTTTTTTCATTTTCGGAAAAAAGCTAAAAACTCGCCTCTTTTCCCCTCCGAATTTTGACATTAACCTAATCGTTATTCCTCAGGGAAAAAATCTAAAGCTCGACAATTTTTTTTTTTTCAAAACCTATTTTCAAAGTCTGCAAAAAAAATTCCTTTAACTGACAAATTTGAATTGAACGTCAAACAGACAAATGACTTGATTTTTGTCAAAGCTTTTACAAATTCGAAACCGATGATTTTTTTCTTTTCCACCTCCCCTCCCCTCCTCCTCCTCCTCCTCCCTTTCTCACCCCCGAAATAGAAAATTCTTTTCCCCGCACTTGACGTTGATAAAACACTCATTCGAGAGTTAAAGCCTAAGCTGTGTGTTTAACCTAAAAGGTGAAATGTTACAGCCATCCCGAGCATCTTGAGAGTCAATTAGAGAAGTGGCTTCGACAGGAGACTTAGTGAATCCGTTTGGAGGAGTTGTCGGGGAGAATCTTTTGGGTTTGTGCTATTTTCCAGTGGGGCAGACATTCCCGGCAAACCACTCACAACAAAGACATGGAGCCAAAGAGAAAAATATACACAGTTTTGAAAGAAGGTCTTAATTAAATGGCAAATGAAAGGATTTAAAAACGGAGAAAAGCACTGACAAATGAAGGGAAGTCACAATGAAACGAATGCAACACGTCAAACTCAATCATTCAAAGTCTAAAGAAAACAAATGGGAAGCACAAAAACGGCTCGGAAACTCTTTCGCTGTAGTTCGGTTTATTATCGACCCGATGGGGAGAGCATCGCTGAGAGCGCAGAGGACGAGGCGCTAAAGAAGAGCAAAGGCGGCAATCAATTTTCGGTATCAAAGAGAAGAAACAGTTAAAATGAGAATATTCAGCCACTTCGATGAAATTCGCGATTAAACATGTCTTCATTCGGAATGCAACGGCTCGAAACTTAATTAAATTAAAACCCTTTTTTTTTTTAAAAAAAAAAAGTTAAACTTTAAATTGAAAAGAAAATTTCCACAAAGAAATTTCCGGTTTAGTGAGAAAATTTCTTCCCTTCGTAGAATACCAGGAAGTTAACACCTGGCTTTCTCTACCTCCCAGCAATGTCTCCTGTCTTCCAAGCAGGGGATTCAAGGTGAGTTGAGGAAGAGAATTCAATTTCCTCTTCGAATTTATAAAACTAGTTCAACTTTGCTCACTCGATTTCTCTATCCCTTAATTTTTTTGTTAATTAAAACTGACGAGGAAGTTTATAATGGAATGAGTCTGACCGAATACTCAGTGCAGTTTGTTGCACTGCCCTGGGAGTGTTGATTCAGAGATTACTGGAAAAAAATTCTTTCTACGAAGAGATTTATTTATGTCACTGAACCCATCCGAGTCAAATTATGGATCGAACGCTTTTCCGGGTTTTTAGAAACTGTTTCGCTTGCAATCATCGAACGCATTTAGCCCTCACCCCACCATGTTTGATTCACTCAGTGGGCATAGCAACCAATTTCCAACTCTTCGTTCGTTCAACAAGAAAACTCTTCAAACAGATTGTTTGGATCCCAAACAGCATCTGAGAGAGAGAGGGAACTGTCAAGAGTGCTGCTGTCGGGATGAAGTTTAGTCGAATTATCACGAAACTCGCCCGAATGTTCAACTAAAGTTTAGTGCACACTGCTCCCTTCCTGCCCTGTCTTATTGTATATGTCAAAGTGCAGTATATTTTTTGCTGATGTCTGCTGCATCACTCGATGCTACACCCTTTGATTAGTTTGATGATTTTTTAAATATTATTTCATTAAATAGCCAAGTATACTAACGCGTTCAGCAACAAATAAAAAGCTCCGAAGGCACTAATTAAAGGCAAATATTAATAATTCATATGTTTACTCAAAGCAAGAATCGGCTCTTCCCCAAAGCTGACCGAGCTTTCGCCGGGGAAACGGTAATGCCCCCATCCCCAATGGGATTCACAAGCCGGCATGACAAGCACACAAAGGCGCCCTCAAATTTTCAAAAACCGCAAGACTGAATTTGCCGAAATTTAATTCGCACAGAGACGAGTGGTTTCTCGCAAGACTTTTTGATTCAATCTCTTAAGCTCATTAGTTTGGATGCACTTTGCAAAAATTACTCTCGAAGTTTGATTTAAACTTTAAATTTTACGGAGCGCCGGAGCTTTTCAGTAAGAGTATAAGAAAGATACCATAGGGACTCTCCCTTCCGATCGTTTAATAACAACTCACGTGATCTGGAAGTGAATTGCATAATTATTCCCTTCGCTTTTTACGCTCCTTGACCCACATTTTTTATTGTTAAGTGGCAAAATATCCCCAAAGTTAAAAATTTAAAAGCTCTCCCTATTTCAATCAGTAAATTGGACTGCCGAACGGAATGCGGGGAAAGCCGAAGGCGATGTCTTTGAAAAAACGGGTTATGAATCACCCCCTCTCCCTTTTCATAATGTCTCGAAACCCCGCAACTTTTCACCCGTTTCAAAATCTATATTTGCCTTCGAGAGAACAGACGGAAAAAGGTTTACCCTAAGATGTTTTAATTCGGAATAAGGAGGGCGGTATCGGGAGGGGGACGTGGTTAAGGGGCTACTTCTTTCTAAAATGAAAACTTCACAGCTGGCTGTTTTAGTAGCTTTTGATGTTAAGCAAGCTTTTCACGCGATTGCCTCGTCTGTTTCTCGAACGGGTTTCTTCGAGGAGGTCGAAGAAGGGGAAGGGGTGGCACTTTCATTGAATGTAAGTAAAACCTCGACGCTTTGCTTTATTTCGTTTCTTAACGAAAAGAATCCCTATTCTCTAATACAACAGTGGAAGAATTCCAATCAATAGTTTATTTTCCTCCCTTTTTTCCTAAAAAAGGTAGGAAGTGGCGCCTGTTTTTTCGGCATATCCGATTTTCTGTGTAAAAGCGGCGCCACTTAAATCGTAAAAAATATTTATTGTAAATAAAAATATAGGGAATTTTTGTTTTTGAACACATCTTTTCGAACAGATTTTAAGAGAAACTGACAATGGCATTATTATTTACCTGAACTCACGCACTCTCGTACAAAATCCTACATCAGCACTATAAGAGAAGTGACCCTTTTGCTTTTCATGTTAATCTTTATTTCCCCCATTAAATATTTAGCCTGAGTACCGAAAAATGCCCACTGAAAATTGCTTTCATTTTTTAGCCTCAAGCTCCCCAACCGAATTTTGTTCCTGAATTCACCCCCGCCCTTTCCCTCCTCTCACCCCCTCCTTTCCAAATGAGACCCCAAAATATTCTCAAACGGGAAACTTCTCTCGAGTTTCTCTAAGCAATGTGCTTCATCGCATTTTCTGAGCTGAGCACTTTGAAAACTACATAAAAAAGTGCGTGTAGTTGTGTTCTATGGAAAGCCCCAGCTTTTCCCCCCAATTCGTGACAAGCAGAAAATTTATATTTTCTTTTATTTCTACGCGACTTTATTTACGTAAAGTTAAGCATTTTTTTTCCACCCCCTCCTTTTTTTTTAATGTTCTTTGAGATGAAATGTTAGCTTTCTTCCACTGCATATTTCTCGGCTTTTTGATTCGTTCCCGTTTAAGATTTCGAATTTGGACGAAACACATAAACAAAGTGCCAGTTAAGAAGAAAGATCGGATGCGAACGGAAAGAAAAGTAAACGAAAGCAAAAAGAAAACCGGGAATGAGCAAAACGAGACAAGCTAAAATTGTTATTAAACGCCGGATATTAAAATAAAGAATTTTCTTCGCAGTTTCATTACGTCAATAACACGTTATGAAACTAATTTATTCGATGAGTGGGCCAAACAGACGTGTCAAAAGCGCACAAACGAAAGCACTATCAAATAAACATAATCCAATAAATTAAATATTTACCTACAAAGAAGATTTTATACGATATAACATTACATTATATATAATAAATTCTGATTCATAAAAACTCATTTATGAATTCCTTTTCAACCGAATAAAGGAAAATTCAATAAAGTAAGATACAAAAGAACCTAAAACGAGAGGTTAATCTTCAAAATTCCCTTAGAACAATTTTTGAAATTTCATCCTTATAAGTGACCAAAACCAACCCTCTATGGGTTTTCAACCGAAGACCGATATTCGGAAAATTATTTCGAAAATCTCCTTGTAGTGCCTCTCGAATCCTTCCACAATGATAAAAATATACAACAGCTTTGTATTTCCGCCCTTATTTATTTCTCACAGCGAAAAAAAAATAAATAAATACACAGAAACCTCTAATAAGCTGATCGTGCGTTGGTGCGGACAGAAGAAAAACCCATGTGGAAAAGCTATAAAAGGAAGATGACCATTATCAGAAGAAAAAATCTCTGACAAAATATTGCTTCCTATCAAGTAACCACCCCCACTATTTTTACTTTTATTCTTTTTGTTGTGTTTCGCTGACGAAAATAAAGGTTGTTGACCCTCGTCAAAACTGTTTCTGAATTGTCATGCTTCTCAAGAAAGCCTTCCTTCACATTTCATTTAAACATAAAAATTATCTCCAGATAAGACTTCCAAAATAACATAAAAATTTTTTCATCGAGATTTGAGCGATGTTATGCCATTCCGGAAATCCTGAAAAATAAAACTGTTTCACGAACACGGCCATTGTGAGTGGTTAAATGGGGTTTATAATAACAATTTGCCACCATTCGCACTCCCTTTCAAGAATCTGAACATTTTTATTACGAATACATAAATATTAACTACTTAAAACATAGGTGATAATCGAGCACATATTTCATAGAAATACAAAGTAGATGACATTTAATAAGGCAGTGGCGGTCACTCATTTGATACATTTTGCAAACCAATTACGTGATTGTTAATTTCTCAAGAATATGATTCAACAAATGATCAGTTTCCCTGAATTTCTAAATGATCGAGCATCCCGAGTGCAATGCCCGACAGTTATGGAGTTTTTGCGGTCACGGTTTCTGAAACTCAACTGAAACTGCTTCCGAAAACTTCCCCGGAAAACTGATCTTTTAGTTCTTGTTCCTTCTTTACAACCAAACTTTCCGCAGTTGATCTCTGCTCTCTGAATACAATTAAATTAAGTTTTCGAGGGGTCGTTTTATTTTTAGGCGTAAAAGCAGAGTTGCTTCTACGGTTTCGAGTGCCATTTGCATAAAAATTCTTTTTTATTCGACGAGACGGCAATGAGATATTTGTTTTGCGAAATGATAGATTCAACAGTGACGAATAAACTTTGATGGCAGTATTTCCCAAACAACTATCAAAAACCAAAAACAAACGCAATTCAAACCGTGAAAGAAACTCTGAATTTAAGCTCTCTTTCTAAAATTTGCAATCAAAAACCCAAAACGACGCCGCCCGGTTAAGAAAAGTCATTATGAAAACCTATAAAAGTCATAATTCATATTCTAACTTAAATTTAATGCGCCGCTGATGAAATACGGCGGAACTCGACGTTATAAGAAAAGAATTATTTGGTACACTTCCCATGTGTGCTTTTTCCTCGGTCCCATATAAATTTCAGTCAAAGGAAAAGTCTCAATTCTGCGATTTTACCTGGACGAATATCCAAGGGAGGAAACAAAACAAAAAAGAAAATCTTTCCTTCACGAAGTCTTTTCTCAACTTAAGACTCTAAAATCAATATACTACTTTCTGTGTTTTGCTACTTTATTTCTGTTCAAACCTACTTATTGTATTTTCTGCGTTCGTTTATCTTTTCCTTCATAAGACACTACAGACTGCACAGAGGTACTCTAACGTGTAAAACTAAACATAAACGTGTGCACTGTGCAAAAGAAAACTCACAACCCAATACAACAATACCGAAAAGAGATCATTTTATGAACAAAAACATCACATTTTTAACAATGGCGATTTAAATACCAGATTTTTCATTTAATTTTTTAAGTCGTTGTGTATTATTTAGTAATTCATAACCCCAAACCCCCCCTTATAATATATAATGGAATGTGATTTTATGTCCGGGGTTATTATGAAGCAGTTGATAAGCGGACACTATGACACTCGACTTCATCAGCAAGGGCTACATTTTATTTTTTATAGCCGAAAAAAAACAAAATTCTTTGTTTATTTCCGTGCTCTTTCTTTTTTTGGCACAATGCGACTTCGGAAAATGTTCCAAAAAAAAAGAACCGTTTTGAAATTCGGAACAACAATAGTCAAAAAACATAAAATTGAAAAATGACTTTGATCTTTAAGCCGAATGCACAAAACGTTAATAATATTCTATTCAAATATCATTAATTTGATAATCACTTCCCTGTATTGATTTTATTACGTATTTATGATGAAATTGTTTGAATTAATTTCTCGTGATATTGTCAAAGATTTTCACTCTATTTCGGGCGTGTTTCATGAATAACCGCCAAAACCACAGTAAATGATTCTTTCTGATTTGGGTATTCGCCACCCCAAATTCGGTGAGGGTGAGACGTTCTAATTGTAATTCTGATAGTGAAATTTAAAAGCAAAAATGGGAGTTTTTTCACATGTAGATGCATCATCAATCACAAAAAAAGGAAAAATGTTAGCAACCAAACTGATATTCTGCTTCTGAAATGGACTTAAATTAAAGCCATAATTTAAAAAATTATTTAAACCCACTTTGTAAGAACGAAAATTCATAGAACAACCATTTAAAGATAGCAGCATCATTGGGCTTACAATCAATTTCTGCATTTCCTGCCAAAACTACAAATATTATTTCATAAAAACTCTGTTCCAATTTTTAACTGAAATAGTTGATATTGTATCTGATGGTGCACTATAGTACAATCTGAATGAATCAGAAGCACAGGCTCCTCCACTGCCACAGGAATGGAATCACTCTCAGCTCATAACAATCACTTACTACAACAAATGACCTTCCAATTAAATGAAACAATTTATATTAAATAAATTACTGGAAAAATAAAGACAACAACATTATAAATGGTGGAAAAAACTCTTCGAATGAATGTTCGTTATCTAAAACTTATTCCTGATGACCATTTGAATGTTTATATTCGAGCATTATTCACACAACAAACTCACAAAGTCTTTTTATGTATTTTCAAATAATGCAGTTTGAGAAAACACATTGAAATGGGTTCAATTCATTTTCACAATCATCTCACTACTTTTGATTTTTAGGAGTGTGTCAACAGGTAATCCCTGTCAATAGATTGTGAGCGAAAACATCTTAATTAATTGCTTATAATAAATATAAATCTAATAAGCAGCATCAATCTCTCCTTTATATTTGTAAAGCTTGAATTCCTTTCTAATTAAAAAATTGTCTGCCAATATTTTTCTTTTTACAGGGGGAAAAAAACAAGAGAAGGCAAGACAATATTTTTTATTTTTTCTATTATGATAATAACCAAAAAAGCATTATTAAATTTATTAATAGTCACATCGAATCAAGAATTTTTTAAAATGAAAAGCAAATCATCTGTAAAAAAGCCAAATATTCAAGAATCAATTTTCAAAGATCATAATGTGCTTCCTTTTATAACTTCTGCAGAAATTCAGACTCATCAATTGAAAATACACTTACAAACCCTTCAAAACGCTTTTCTTTTACTATTAATATGCTGACTCTGTTTGGAAACTGTTAACAAATGACATTGCAACTGCACATCAGCTGTTCACAACAAATGCTCTGCCATCTTGTACTGCATCACACAATTTCTCTGAAACTTTTGCAAATAAATCTCTAAAATTAACCAAATACTCACCAATATCAACACGATTGTATTTTCATCAGCAAATTGCTCACCATGAATAATGATTTACAGGTGCTTATGAAATATATGACACTGCTCATGCCCCTGAAGCAAATTCTATTCTCCTCAAAGATACATTTTCCTTTTCATCCTGAATTATATGGGGGAAAAACATTTTAGGTCTAAATTTATTATACAACAGGAAAAATAATTGTCACCAAACACCAGTTTAAAAAAATAACAGCAAAAAATAGTTTCCTACATCATTAGCATATTTGGCAAAGCATTTTAATGATTTTATAAAATTCAAAATTTCAAAATGATTAATTTAATGTTAAGGAAATACACTAATACAAAACTTGAAGAAATGTTAAGTCTAATAGCAAAAGTTTGTGTAAATATTAAATGTCAGCTTTACACTAAGATAATAATTAATACTAGAATGACAGAAATTTTTCAGTGAATGACTAATTCAATGAAATCAACTCACCTGTCCCAAAAGTAAACAATTAAGAATTAATTCGATAAACCTCAAAATCTCACATTTTTTCAATTAACTTCACTCATTGTTGTCAAATTCGCACCAATCACAGTCATAACGAACATGTGTACAAATGCAAAACACATTTTGCTTATGACGAATACACTTTATTTATTTTTTTGAATATTCATAAGTAAGAAGCATTTTTGAACGACGGATAAAAACTCGACAATGCGGCGACCTCACTTCTCCAAAATATCGATTACATTGTTTTTATTCACAAAGAAAATCGTGTTTTTTTTTTAAAGACAAATCCAGGATAAAACGAGCCCGCCTTTTCTTTCTCGTTTATTATTAAAAAAACTTTTCGTTTATTTGTTCCTTCGAATGTGACAGGAAAAAACAAAGGAAAGAGTCTCCCGACTTTGCTCCTCAACGAAACTCCCGTAGATTCTCCTCAGTACGTTTTAATCCGAGGCAATAATGAACTAATTCAAGAAAGCGAACCGTCCATTGCGATTCCCCGCGTTCGGGAGTTTCCGCCGCCATTCGGTTGAATCCGGATTGTTTCTGCGCAGTGCAGCCAACTTTCCGCGAATTGCTCGAACAAAAAGTCTGCTTTCTTGTTCATCGTTTTCACTTTAAATGTCTCAACTCGTTTGGGTTTGGATGGGAGTTTTTTGCATTTTCACAACTAATTACGCTTTGAATATAATCCTTTGTAAATTATATATAAAAAAATATACTTTTAATTTAAACACTAAAAAAATAAATATATGGAAAGGTATGATCGCGATGAATTTTATATTTTCTATTCTCTCTAATCCCGGAATTGTTAATTTTATAAATTAAATTGAAAAATGTGAGTAAATTAAATATAAGTCGCGTGAACATTAACAAATTTAATATATTTTTAATTCGTTTCTAATTAACTCAACAGTCTAAAACACTTATTTTCCAATTCCTGCCTTTTTTGTTATAAAAAATTTTTATTCTGTGCTCGGAAGTTCGGAATTTTTTTTTTCATTTAGGAAAATACTCCCCAATTCTTCACCGTTTTTTGATTTCTCCGAAAAAAGTGGTTTTCGGATAGATTTCTAAAGGATAATGGTAAAATGAATGAGGTGCATTAAATTTAATAGCTCTTCACAACGTCTGAAAATTTATTTCGCAGCCGTTGCGTTACCATTTTAACATCGGAAAGCTTAAATCAAACGAAGTTAATTTACAAACACAAAAATCTGTATGTAATCGATTGGGAAATATTCAGGTTTTTGCAGGTATAATTATTTTATGCTGGCGTAAGGCAGTGAGCCAAAGCTTTTGACAGAAAACAGCGGTTACGGGTTCGAAAAGTTTGAATACCATTTTAATAAGCCATAAAATCTTATAATTTTCCTCTTTTCCCTATCATCCTATACTGTTATTACATGTCACGGTCCCTGCCTTATTTCCCTCAACACCCATTAGCCATTCTTTGCAGATAATTAGGCTCAAAGCATATTGCCGCTTTATCAAAAAATCTTCCTCCCTTACTCTGTTTTCATTTTACTTCCTAATTGAATTAAGTAAATGACTGAAGTAGTCGTCCCCATTTTTATTATAATAGAATTTTATTCGCATATTTTCAGACAATTGTGTTTGTTTCGCATATTATAAGCAACGAGTGCGATTCTTAAATTAAGCAAACACCTATGATTTATCTTTTCAAAATTTAAAACATGTTTGTGTTGTATATTAGATTTTGAGGTGTTGTTTTCAATTCTATCTACTTTCAGGTGACTTCATTTTAATACGTGGCAGCTCTTTCCAGTCTGCAGTTCGTTTGCTTTGAGTGTAGAGTATTGCATCCCCGCGAAAGAGGAGTCTCTACCACTGACTTAGGTTAGGTAAGTTATCCTAAATTTGCTTAAACCCCTCTGAGTTGTCCTTGAATTCTTCTCACGTTTCTTGAAATGCTGAAATTTGGGGGTGGCTCTGCTGAATCTTGTTTGGAAAGTCTGTTCAAGATCTCGATGCAACACAATGTTATTTTTACGCCTTCGTCTGGAACTCCATTTTTAATGTGTTCAGCGAGCATTTGTCTCTTTCTTCGTAGCTTTATGTATTCGACTTCTATTCTATTCTTATTTTTTTCTTAAAAATGTTGCTCTTCCTTTCATCTACCCCAATATTTTAGTTCACTCACTATTTCCATCGTTAAACTGAGGCCGAAAATATTTCCAGTTACTTTTAAGATTGACATATTCGTACATTAAGGCCAAAGTATCAGTAGTTTCAGCAAAACCATCCAATGAGAAATACCATAACAGAAGAGTCCTAAATCGGGCAGTCCTAAATTTTTCCCTTAAAAGAGACTTGAGGATGATCACGAAATTTATTTGAAGGCTTGCTAAGAAAATAAAACAGAAATAAGCCTCGCTTGGAGGCTGTCGATAACGATATCACCGCCTCCATATTTTGATTGTGTCAGCAAAACTTTCTCCCAAATGCAAAACTCTTTTACCTTATAATTTTCTTTCTTCCCGAATTCAATTTCCGGAAAAATTAAACTAAACAAAAAGAGAGTTATATTGAAAACTCAACCAAGTACCCGAAACTTTGTGAGTTTGGGGGACCTCCGCCCAAGTATGGATTTTTGTGAGGGAAGAGGAAAGACACTATTTTGGGGGAGAGGCAGAGCGACGGGGGGTTGTTGATCCCCTTCGCTAGGAGTGACATGGGGTTCGCATTTTTTCACAAAAGCAATTTAATTCAGTCCGGGCGGTGAGGTTTTCAGGCATTTGCCCAACTCACCACCAACCCGATTTGCTTTTTTCGCACTCTCGAGTTGACTTTCAAATGCCTGTGGGAAGTACCTCATAATCCCCATTCATTTTGTCTGATTTCTCAACGGTGCACTGACAAACTCTAATTGGCACTTCTCACAAAAGAATTCACTAAACCCGGATTCATTTAATTAGCTTGAGACCAACCGCCATTAAAATTGAGTTTTGTTGTGAAGATAATTTTTTAGATAATTATTAACAAATAAAATACTGTGCCCAATTAGTAAAATAGGGAAGTTAGCGTTGGGAAGTTACCTAGCAACGCTTCAGCCTTCGTCGATTCTTTTGGGGCTGCGGCCCCTTTTATTTCCGAACTTTCCACTTCTTACAAGAGGACTCAAAAGGCGCGAAATGTTTCGAATTATAAAAATTTATAATAACAGATTCTCTTCGAGTATGTTACTTCACTCTCAATCCTTTTTGACTTGCTCGTTACTCAGCTTTTTCTTTTACCTATCGATAATCCATGTAAGAAAAGGCAAAGTGTAGTGTTTCTGGCAGTTTTCACCCCCCGAGACAGCAAAGGAGTTGTTTCAGTGTTTTCTGAAAGGAAAGGAAGTGCCGTAGGGTGGGTGCAACCCCCAGTGAACAAAATTTTGAGAATCTGCGACGGAAGCTGGTGTCTCCGAGTTTCCAAAAAACATGTCTTGCTTATTGAAAGTTTTAACTCGCGAAGGAAATCAAATTTTTCCATAACACGGGCGGACAATTCCGGAGACGGAAACGACTTGGGTGAGTTCGTTATAAAAGTTTGAGTAAATCAGAAAAGTCGTTTCTGAAGTCGATTTGCCGGTAAAACTGCGAGAGGGAAAAATTTAATTTGAAAAAGTTTTCCGCCACATTCTGTCTAAGATGCAGTTGAAGGAAAACTTTGTTGGAAATTTCTTTTGTTCGAAGATATCGCAAACAGTGAAAATGTTTTCTTTTTTAATTTTTCTTCCCTTTCTTTATAAACTCTTAACTTTTCAGCCATTAATCTGAATAATTTTTGACTGAGTTACTCGAATAATTAAATTGAAATTTAATTAATTCCTTTAATTTTATTATCCCTCCCGCCGAGTTATTATTTCGTAATTTTTTTTTTAAAATTCGAATTAGAAAATATGTTTCTCGGAATGTCGGAAAGAGAAGAGATGAAACGGATAGTGAAAAGGAAAAAGTACAGAAAAAGGAAATGAGGCAACTCGTTCATCGCGCCTAAAAATTTGCTTTTCGTTTCAGTCAACTTCGTTAAAATCGCCATCGATACGCTGATATTACAGTAATGGAATAAAAGTTTGTAGCCTTTGGGGGAGGGGGGGAGGATTTCCCGGGACAATATTCTCTTAATTTCACGAGAGAGTAACGAGAAAAACGGGAACGACTGTCGATTTCGGGGAAAGGCCGAAGTCATCTCCGAAATCCTTCCCCCAGGCATTCTTATTCTCTGCCTTCCACCACCAGAACTCGAGGATTTTATTAAGGGAAAGAAATTATTTTCAGGTGAAATTCTGACATTTTACTCGAATTAATCTTAATGAAACGTCAGTGAACGACTTGAGCCTGACGGGGAGGGCGGTTTTTATGTGGCCCTGCGAGGGTTTACCCTTTCCCCGAGGAAAGAAGCTTTTTATTTTCCCGCTCTTCCTTCTTTCCGATTGCGTCTCGGTTTTGGTACAGTTTTGGCTTTTCTTTCTTTCCCTGAAGGGAAGGGTGGCACTGAAAACTGTTGCCAGTGAAAAGGTGGTGAGTTTGATCAGTTGAAAGGCACTCCACTGACCCTCGCAAGTGTTCTGAATTCCTTTCCTGGAATTGAAATGAACTGAAGCACTCATCAGAGGGACGATAACTATGAGAAAATCGGGGATGATCGCCACCACCGGTGCATCACAACAGCAAATTGAATCTCGTTTGGACGGGTCCTCCCAAACCGACCGCAGTCAGATTTAGGGGTTGCTCGGGAGGGGAGTGGTTGGGGCTGATATGCGTTAGCAAAGGGGATTAACGTCGCTCGAATCCATACCGTCAAATTTGTAATTAATCATTTTGCAAATTGTTTTTGTATTGGTTCTCCGGAAATTAACCCTCGCAGTCAATTTTTAAATTTGGCTCGTCGTCCCCAAATTAATTTTTAATTATACTTTCGGTATTCGATGAAATTTCTTATTTTTATTCAGATTGATTGCTCTTCTGAGGCTGTTGAATTCTCGAGAGGTTTCTAGAGGTTTCGTTTAATTAAAATAAAATCAATTTGGGGTTTTAGTAAAATTTCATCTGAATTTCTGCAAAATGTTTCCCAAAGCCTATCACGATATTTTCCCTGCTTTGAAAACTCTTAATAATAAACAACCCCCCGAATGAAAGGGGGGAGGTGACTATGGAAAACTGCTACGAGAGCGGGAGCTCAATGAGAGGGGAAAGTTCTGACGACAGATTCAAAAATTTCCGCTTCGCAGCCGAGATTTGAATTTGTTTCGAAGCCTCCCCGATTTTTCGCATTTACGATGTTGCTTTTAGAATTACTCTTTAATTCATATTTTACTGCTTTGATATATCTTCTTCCTATGCACTTTGAGTGTTTCTCTGAAGTCTTTCCTCTGACTTCATTCTAGGAAAAGGTCCTCGAGCTTTCATCCCATCTGTAAAAACCAAGAGATCTTTCAGAACTCTTCGATGGGGGAAAATGCAACCAAAAAGAGCAGCCCTCCCTTTCCCCTCGATGATCAAGTTGGGGATAATTAATAAAGGCCGCATGCAGCCTCGGGGTGGGAGAACAAACTGCGAGAGAGGGGGATGTTGGGGTGGAGGCAAAAGAGAATATGAAGCCCTCGGATCAATTATGGTTGCCCGGTAAAAAAGAGTTTGCGGGGTAGGTTTGATTTAAGGGGGAAGCTGTTGATTGAGGAAAGTTTATTGAGAATCTTTGCCATTGTTTAGATCAATTGTGTACGGGTTTTTGGTTTCGTGGAGTTTCCAAGTTTCAAAGGAGTAAAAAAAGTGTTAACTTTCTATGGAACTTTATTTTGCGGAAAGAAAACTCAGTCTCACACTAACTTAAAAATGAACACCAAAAGCGGCTTTTGGTGAGTTCAATGGCTGAAATGAAAAATTCATTACAATGCGTTAAATACATTCTCTATTGAATATATTCTACATTGACTTTGAAAGAAGAAATATAAATTCTCAGTCCGAATATGTATAATTTGCAACTTTTCAATTCGAAAACTTTCCTTAGAGAAACCAATGAAATCTGAGCTTTTATTAAAAAAAAAAACAATTCCAAAGTTTTACCTAAAAAGTATATTTTTTAAAGAATTTCAGACGATTAGGACCAACAGGTTTTTCGTTGAAACTCCGAAGAAAGAACATTCAGCGAAATGAACTAAGTTGTAACGATCGTAACGTAGTGCTGATTATTATAGCAGAAACTCTCATAACCTGCAGTCGATATCTTCATGTTCCCCCTCACAAGTCTTATGCTTCACCCCTTCTTCATTGCAAATCCCATTGCCACGGATATTACGAACAAGCGGAATGAATTTATATCAGAAAATTCTCCGAAATGAATTTCCTCCCCTAAACTCTTCCGTTCCCTTCTTTCAGTTTTTTTCTTGGTATTTACTTTTTCCATATTCTCCCGTCGGTGAAACTCAACTGCTAATTGTTTAACATTAATTAAAATTTGATTAAAAGGATAATGGGAGTGGTTTAAATGATTAGCTTTGCTCTTGGGAGCAACTTTGAGAGTTTTTCATTTTGTCGACAACTTGGATTCTCGCTTATTAAAATCTATCTCGCATGTTATTTTCTTTTTGGAAAAGGCATTAATTTTTCTCGCTCAAACTGAAGGGTTTCGTGAGAGGTTTCCATGAAGTTAAGGCTCCACTTCTTCTTTTCCCGCTTTTGGATTTTTCTCAGATTTCAGTTAAGCTCAAAATATAGAAATGTCCTTTGAACACCCAAACTTCCCGATATTACACTTCTCACCCCTAATCTTTTACCCCTATTGTACTTGATAAAGACTTTCTTGTTCAAACAGAAACCAAGATGAGCTTTGCAGTTCACTGAAAGGAATAACTCCGGCCAAACTTTAGCGAAACTGTTGGTGTTCAATGGAATTTATACCCTTTGGAGTTCAGAAATTACACAGGTGAGTTTAGCTTTTGTTTTTGTTGGAGGGGTACCTTCTTTTCCTCTCAACCTTTTTCCCTCAGCAATGACTAACCTTTCGCTAAATTTCCCTTTGAAGGCGCTTCAGTAATTTTTAACGAAACTCCCGGGAAAAAAGATCCGAAATTAGAAACAAGTTCCGGCCCTGATTTACATTTAAACTGACATTTTCTTTTATTAAGTTGAAATGCTAATACGGGGTTGTTCAATTTCAACCCTCCGGGGGGGGCCGCCTAACCTTTAAGAATTTACGGGGTGGAGCAACTGGGGTGCGGGAGGGAGGGGCGCCACGATTAAGAGTTTATTAAGGGCAGACATTCTTCGAAGTACAAACGAAAAAATATTGCAAAGCGGACACCATATTTCAATTAAGGACTGTCTAAACCCCTTCAGTTTTCTTCCTTTTATCCAGTATATTTCTTGATGAAGAGGCTTTCCTTGATTGTGCAACTGCCTCTCCAACCCTCATCCGCGGCCATTCACTTCATCGAAATTTAAGCAAAAGAATTGCTTTTGCGAGTCTCAAAATCAATCCTCTTCAGAATTTAGAAACAAAGACTAATTTGAAAGCATTGTTTTAGAAACTCATTGAAATTTATCAAAGAGTGTCATTTGAAAGGGAAACTTTTAAAAATACCAGAAATCGCACAAAAAGATTTAACGAAAGAAATGGCATTCTATGAAAAAGGGAAAAATTTATCAAAGTCAGAATTCTTATTTGAACTTCAACATAAAACTCGCGAAAAGTTTTAAGTGAAGTGAAGTAAGAAAATTCGAGTGAAGGCGTCAGATTCAACAGAAGAAGAAAAAAAAAAAGAAAGAAAAGAAAAAAACCGGGAGAGCAGGATTCTGCTTAAGACGACATCGAAAGGTTCAAGAATCAATGATAAAGTTCAACAAGTAGAAAAAGCCTAGGGGAAACTCACCGAATTTATTTAAGGAAGGGGATGAAGACTGAAGGATGACTGCATCCTCGGTGTAAACTGCCAGAGTGGAAAAACTCCTTGAGCCATCCCGAATGCCAACCAAAATGGAAGACAGTGTCCAGGCTGCGGCACTGCTTCCCCGGGGATTTTATAATTGTTGATTCCGTTTAGCTTTCACAGCGTCCCCATGGGGTGGCGGAAGGCCTTTTCCTCTGTGGGTTGGCGTCTCAGAATTCAATCCGATTATTGGAAGTCGATACCCCTCGTCCTCGCATTCTAATCATGTCATTGTCAAGAATTTAACGACCGCAAATATGCAGATACAAGAGAACCGGTGGCTTTTAAGCCGTTCCCGGATTTTACCCCACCCCGAAAACATTCCAAAAACCTACCCCCATTTCAGCCTGCTTCCGACCTAATAATCAAATAAAATGATCCAATAGAAGGCCCACTAAACTTACCTCGTACTGAGCTTTTGGTCGGCCATTTTGCGCAGCGCAGTCTGGCGACCGCAGGAGGTACTTATTAAGTTATATCCTCTATGGAGAGAGCGAATCATACTTAGCTTATGGCCGTTTATAAACTAATAAATAATTCGTTTCTGTTATGATTTTTGTTCGAGAATTAACAAAAAAAAGCCGTTTTTTTTGTCGGAGACGGCAATTAACTGAAAAAATTCTAGGAAAAATATTATTTCGTGTGAATTACCCGCTACTTATAAGGTTTTTTTTTTAAAATGAAAATGATAAGGAAAATGATTTAAATTGCAAAAACCCCAAGAAATAAAGTAATGATAAGGAAGCAATATGCTTTTTAATTTGAAAAAGAGTATAAAATAAAACATATCTATGGAAACTCAAAAGGGGGAAGTTTCATTTTTTGAAAAAGTTGTGAAAATTCGCAGAATGAAGGAAACGGTCTCGGGAGCGCGGTAAAAAAGGAATGAAATTATTAGGAATCAAAACGTCAAAAGACCCATTAAATGGGGATGATGACGAAGAAAATAAAGGAATGTGCGCATGTTACGTTTGTATTCATCAGTCGAAGCTTAGCAACAGGCAGCCGATTGAATGTAAATTTCCTCTCGGTTACACATTTTTTTCTTTTAGATCAGCAGACGATCGAAGGAAACTCTTTATGCTAAAGAATGCGCTGTATGTAGTTTGTCTTTGCCGATTGCTCGCCCCATCATGTCTAAATAACGTTATGAAGTAGTAATTGTTTGAATGGGTAATTGCATTTGGAGTTCAGTTTCACGTTGTGAAATTTTTGAGGAGAGGGTATTCTTTGTTTCCGTTTCCGATTTTCGGAGGGCTGCAGCCACACAAACCCTCAAATCTTCGTCAATGAGACTACACTAACATAATTTCAAAGGCTCATTCAGTGAAAAACTCCGCTGACCACATTAATTACCGAAGCCGTAGTTTTCAGTTCCCCCTTTTGCCTCAAATACACCTTCGACCCTCCGAAGTCACAAAGCCAAAATCTGCTTTCCATCCCTTCCATTAGTCCAAATCGGCTTAAACAAAATTTCCCCCGGAATTTTCCCAAAAAAGGGGAGAAGTATATCGTCTTTTATTTCTCCCACCCTTCCCTGTCCGATTCCCGCGAATTTGCTTCTTTTAATTCTGATGATAAATTGAGAAATGTCGGGAAATTAAATGGATGGTCGCGGGGAAGATACCTGGCAAGTACAGGAGGGTTGGAATGGAGCACGGCGGTTAGGGTTCAGCAAAAGAATCCACTAATTATTTAAATTACCGCTCAAGTTAAAGATTTTTCTTTGAGAAAAGTTGGGGGAAACTATTCGCCGACCCCTAAGTTAGATTTTTTTTTTATTTTTTGGGTGGGGAGGGACGGAGGGGGCGGGGGCACTTCGAAGAATGTTCGAAACCCCCGCATATTTTTATCTTTCTGAAGTGAGTGGAGGAAAATTTTCAACGTTAATAAATCTCGTGGCATGCGGGGATGAGAAGGCTTTATATTTTTATGTTCTTCGGTAATAAAAAATTTGTGATTTTTAGGCAAACGCCCTTAAACGCCCCTTTTTCGGTTTTATGACTTTCAACCTTTTCTGTTTTCACCCGATTGATTGACATGATAAGCTTAATAAAAACTGGCGCATGCTCAGCACAGGTGAACCGTGACGGGGATGAAAGGCATTCGGCCAGTGAATGCGACCTCCCACTTCATCCCCTCGCCGTCTCGGGCTCTTCCACCCCGAATTTCACGGGGAGGGAAAGCGGGTCTCGTGCGGGTGAAAGCAAAAGCTGATAGGGAGTGAAGCTCGGGAAAACAGAATGAAAACGAGTAATTAATGGGAAAAGTAGGGAACAAAGAAAGCCAAAAAAAAGCTCGGAAGGTCAGGAGGCAGGATCAAGCGAAAAACGTTCGCCCTTCTACCCTTTTGAGTCAAAATGTTGGCAGTGGGGGGGTTAATTTTCCGTTTTAAAAACCCTCCCCACCCGCAGTGTTTGTCAGGTCATCGATTCTTTTGAGTGGCGCTCCATCCGGAGAGAACGCGCCAGACTCGGTTCGCTTTTTGAAACATTAAACTCACGACAAAAAAAAAAAGAGGAAAATTGGGGAGTATTTTTTTCTCCGTGGTACTTACCATTTCAAAATTTCAGAAAAGAGAATTAAAAAAAGTTTTGAAAGTTTCAAAGCCCGGTCTTCTTTTTAACCCTTTCGCCACGACAGGTATTAAAACTGGAAAATTATTTCAAGAGTCTCGAGCCCCCGATATTACTTTCCCTTTTTTCAATAATACCTCTCGAATTTTGCGACAAAGATTTTCCCGTTAAAAAAAAAAAATAATAATAAATTAAAGAAAGATGTGAGCAAGGGAGAAGGGGTTGACGCGGGGAGAAGTTTAGGTGAGGAAAATCAAGAAATTCTGACAAATTTAATTTTCCTCTCAGCGCGTTGGGATTTTAATGCACCTGCCTACTCGAATAAGTGCACGATTCCCATCACGTAAACGCCATACTTAACTAGTTTCTTTAACTAATTAAAAGAAAGGAAATGAACGATCGGCTCTCGGGGTTTCCTCGAAGAGGGTCGAAGAGGGATGAAGAGGGAAAGAAGCAGCCGGAGATTAAGCTCTTTGGGAAAATGACAAACACAATCAATCTGGAATGGACGTCATTGGCGAGGCGTCATAAATTTAAACGACACATTATGCTGACAGTTTTCTTCTTCCTGATGCCAGTACATGTGGAAAGAAGAACCCAATGGGGTAGCAATGACGTCAGTGAGAACCCAAATGACGTCAGTCCACCTCTTTCGGGTCCAATTAAAGTGCAGATGCATTTTTCGTCCTTTTATCGGAACCTGAATTTTCGTTAGCGCTGTAAGGGAAAACTCGCGAAGATTAAATTTATAGCGTAAAACGGTCGGAGAGGAGGAGGGAAAGGGCGGGAAGGGCAGCCGGGAAAGAAAAAAGGAAAAAGCACTGTTTTTCAGCATAAATCATACCTCAATGTTGCAAAGGAGTTGGAAAACGGGAGAGAGGTGCTCGAGATACAATTTTATTGAAAAGGACGAATTTTTCTCTTTTCTTTGTTTCCGGCAGAAACGAGAAAATTTTCTCTCCTTTTTTTTTATATTATTTTTTTTTCTTTATTTTTTCATAGACCACGTGAGGGTTGCGTTCTTTTTTATGGGATGCAAATCAAAATTTTTTTTTCCCACCTCCGGAATATTTTTTAATTTTCACTTTAGATCTTCCTGTTCTCCTTCCGGCTGATTAACTTTTCCCGTTTCCCCCCTTTGCCTTCTGATTCCAGGAGCAGCTTCGACACTAACTCTGCACTTTAACCATTCAGTCGTTTTTGCGCCCTCCCCCTTTGTTTTTTTTTGTTTTTTTAAATCGACCTTCACCCAACTTCGCAATGGAGAGCTGAAATATTAACCCCCCGACTCACCGTCTCTTTCAGAAAAACTTTTAATAAAATTCCAAAATATTTGTTTGAATGCTCTGTTTGTTTTCAGCTAATTTGTCAAGTGAACGCGACTTGTTTTCAATTTTGTAAATTCATCAAAGTTCGCAAAATGGTGTTTCCCTGCCCTCCGTTTTCCACCCTCCGTTCTATTCCAATATTACGAACGCTGTAATTAAATTTTCCAAAGGACCTTCGGGCGATAACCGCCCCCGTCTTCGGAGACACTCCGATTCGGCGTAGTCGAACTTCTTCTTCTGTTCTTCTGTCCAACCCGGGAAATATTAATTATTGTATGAATGCAAAACGGTTTGAGGGGAGGAGGGGGGGGGGGGTGGAAGTGGGGGAAGAACTCCAAGCATCTGGTTCATCATTTTTTGAATAAGAATTAAAGCCGACCGCCCTCGTCTATTGTTTTTGGATTCTTTCCAAACCGAATGTCTTTTCAGACTGAAGTATTACAAGTTTTCACAACAGTTTTAAATTTTAAAAAGACTGTCAAACAATGCGGGAAAATTTTGTTTTCATTTTTACGAGTTTCGGGAGAAAATCGAAAGCTACCGGAATTTATGAGGTCTCTTTCTTCCCTCACCCGAAGGATAAGTACTGTACCAACCGACACAAACATTCCACGCTTTGTAAATTGGCGGTCCGCCCAACATTAACCGAGCCATCATCAACCCCGCGACCTTATGCCGCGACAATGACTAATCTGCTGGGATCGGCTTGCAGAGAACATCCCCTCGGAGGCTGTTAATTCGGTTGACAAAATGAGAAATGAGTTATCAGGGTGGGAATTTAAATGAAAGAAAGGCTTGAAGGCGTCTTCGGTATAATTTATATTAAAATCTCGGAGTCTCAGTCAATAGTATTTATTAAGGTGAAGCGGGGGATGCGAAAGACAGCCAATTTTTTCCTTTCAACTTAGCCAGACGTCTTTTCGCATAATCTTAAGATTACAATGATGCATTTCTTATATTAAAGGGGAAGTCTATAAATTTATTGGAACTTGACGTTTATAATGGTATTTGTTTTTTCTCTTAGTCGACGGACAGAGGGAATTCGTTCTAATTTTTTTTTACTGTTTTATTCTTTCGCTTCGTAAACCATTCGGAATGAGAAAGCTGACTTGGCGAAAATATAAGGTGTAAAGATGGCCTCAGAGTGCCTGAAAAATATTAATGTGAGAAAAGAGTTTTCATACAAAATATTTCGCCCGTTTTATTTTAACCCTTTGAGGCTGTATGTCTACTCTCAGCCACCACAGCAAGGAACTGTACGAATATATACGAATCTTATACTGTATGCATTCCTATATCCGTTTAAACTTTTCCTCAATTTCTATTAAACCTTTTCATCAACTAATACAATTGGGGATAACAAAATTTAATCTAATAAAAGTTGTGTACATTGTATATCTCCAATGAATATTTTCTAAATTGTATTTAGGAGTAACTAGAGATTCTCTCTTGTTAAAATATGACTAAGTATTACTGAATATTATGTATATGTATCCCCGCTCTTTCCAAAGAAATTAATTCCGACCAATATGTACCCATCCCCAAATTTTATACGATCGCAAAGGGTTAAAATATTGGCGAATTTAAACTTAAGTGTAGTGTTTGGTGTTCAGCAAAAGATATTTTCTCCCAACCATAGAAGAATAAGGCTCTGAGTTTGTCGAATTTCGACCCCTATCGAGGCATACAGCAGTCATCACCATAACTTTTTGAAAATTGTGTAAGCGACGAAGGGAGAAACAAAGTGGGAGAAGAACGGGAAAGGAAAAGAGCTTATGACAAAGGGGCGAACTCCCTTCCTCAAATTAAACATGTTCATAGGACAGTCAATGTAAATAATTGGGTGAAAAATTCCCGGAAAACTTTTGTGTAAATGAAAGCGCTTCCTGAGGAACTTTTGATGGAGTTCGCTTACTGCTTAAAATTTTCTTTTTGTTTCAGCTGTATAAACTGCGCTGCGCTGTGTGTCGACATTTTCAGGACTCATCATTTCTCCGAATGACCGCAGGATGAAGGTCACGTGAGGTCAGAACAATGGTTTTTTGGAACGAATTTACAAATTCTTCGGGTGGGTATTTTTTTCCCACTTCTTCTGCTCCTCCACAATATTCCTCCTTAATGAACCAATTAAGAAGAATAATTGTCCGAGAAGAGAGTGCAATTATGTCTTCTCCAAGAGACGAATTCAAATTTCCTTATGAAAGTTAAAAGACATTGTTTAAGATAATTTGCGAGAGCTCAACAGCGGAAGGAAAACCGGAAACGATCCGAAGATGAATTCCGATAACCGACAGAGCTGTCCGTCAGCTAATGACCTGACGGAAGCTAATAAGTAGTTGACGCATCCTTTGCATAGTAAACAGATCGGGGGCGGCTGTAACAACAGGAAGGAAACCATTTTCTCAGTTTTGTGAGGTTTTCGCCAGAGTGTGCTGGCGGATGCACGTGAGTGTCCGCCGATGCTTTCCCTCCCGCCGCGAGTAAGCTTTTAATTTAACACTTCGGCCACATCCCACTTAAAACCCCATTAATAAATTCCTTTTCTGCCCGCCCATCTGACTTTTCGTTTACGGGTTTTCTCCTCTCCAACCGTCCACCCTTTCATTAGCCCTTATCGTGGAAAAATCTTATTTGTACTGCAATTTGTGCTTTGGGGCGATGAAAGACGGTGAAATTACAATCCGATTAACATCTCGACCGTATCGTCATGCAAACGAAAAAACTGACGTCCGCTCAATTAGACGATTTAGTTTCGTCTTCCCCCTTCCGAGAGGGTTAAAAAATTCCACCAAATTTTCACCCCGTCGTGTTTCTTCGGTTAATCACGGGGAGGAAGACCTCCTGAAAATTGGTGTCGTCGTGTCATTTCCTACCGTGGAAGTCAGTGCGAAGACGCCATTGTACTTTGACGTGAGGATTTATTTCCAATGCCGTTTGCATTTTCATTGTTTCCATATGAAAAGCAATTTCTCCCAACTCTCTCTCTCTCTCTCTCTCTCTCTCTCTCTCTGATTTATCCTACGACGTACAAAAGACGAACTAAAGAAAAGAAATGAAGAACGAGAAGGCAGAAAAGAAAGTCTCTAGGAAAAAAAATACAATGAGAAAAAAAATTGAAATTTTTTCATTATTTTTTATTCAAATGAAACTCTGGAGAGAAATGGAACAAGATGAAGAGGCATGGGTGGAAGGTCGAAGGAAGGGGGTGGAAGAGGGGTAATTTCCCTTCATGTTTCTCCTCTTCTCGGAAAATGAAAATTTTCAAAGACCAAAAGGAAATCGTTAGTCGTAACCCGATTTCCATTCGCGGAAGATACGGAATTGCCGTTTTTATTTACTTTCGAAGTGAATTTCGTCTCCGTCATTTCTCACGTCTGAACCCTCACCCTTTCCTCCCCACCCAAAATCAAATGCCACCCCTGTCGCCTTTACATTCCGCTTTGAAATATATATAACACTGCCTGAATGGGTCATTTCCTGTTTCACCAAAATCACCCTCGTCTCAGGTTGGAAATTGTGGGGTGAAATTTTTCGAGCAAAACGAACCGCACCCCTTCGACTCTGCCTTACCCTCCTGAAGGCGAGGAAAGTCCTCATCCCCGTTGCATCCCTTCCGGATTTATAAAACGACGTGTGAAATCTCACCTGCCTCGCCACCCCCCCGCAGCCTCCCTCGGGGGAAACCATTGTGAGAAAACTAATCTCGATAAAACTGGCCAGGATTCTTCCCAGAAAATCCTTTCTTGAAGATAAAATCATAAAATGTAGAGTTTAGCGGGTGGATGAGAAAGCCAGCGATGGGGAAAGGGGTGAAGTTACAGAAATGTTCTGCGGTTGCATCCGAATCCGTTCCTCAGTCGTCCGCCATCCGATTGACAAATTAGCCTAATTAATGTCTGCGATTGCGATTAGTTTTAGGGCGGTCGCGGCTCATTCGGTTTCGAACGGCGTCGTTCACTCCCGGGGAAGGCAAAAGGCGGGGAAAAGACACGAGGGGTGGGCGGATGGGGGTTGAAGGGCGGATGTCTCCCCCGCTTCATCATGGTTTTTAATTTCCTCTTATAATTTTTTCTCCGAGGAAATCATTTCAATTTAAATGGAGAGGCCGTTTCTAAAATAAATCGCGATAAGTGGGGATGAGGGGATGGACGGGGGTGGGGAATTCACTCGAGCCAAGGAATTGAAAAGATTATTGCGTTGATTATGCCTTTCTTCAAATTATGGGACGTATTCGGAGTGAATGAAGTTATCATTCGGGTGGTTCTCATTAGCACTTTGTCTTGTGGGGAATCGCACCTGCGCAGTGGACGTATTCCTGTGGGAACCCATCGGAATTCGTCGCAGAGGGTGGAATCTTCGGGGCGGAAATAGAATTGCGATTTGAGGAATGAATGGGGCCGCGGAGGCACAATGCGATATGTAAAATGGTCTGCGTCAGTTATAATGAGGCAATGGAAAGAGTAATATTGCGGAGAATTAAGTTAAGAATAAGAAATTCGCATTTCTCGGAACTATAATATTTCAAACGTCAAATAAATTCAGCGGAGGCCATTGTTTTTTGATTTATATACAGTATGGGAATGCCACGGTTAGAGTCGGTTGAAGTGCACGAGGGAGGAGAGAGGGAAATGGGGAGCCATGTACGGAAAGTGTCACTACATAAAATTTCTCTATTTAGGCAATCAATTTTATGTGGTTTAATGTTCCCTGAACACGAACAGACTCTGGAGCTTTCTCAAATTTCCAAATTGAAATACGGCTTTTTTTTATTTTCGACTTCACATCCCTTTTTTTTCTTCTTTGAGTCAAAGGAAAAAACATACAGGAAATTGTTAGGTACACTCGTTTTTATTCGATGGCGTCAATTCCCGATTGCACGTTCCCGTTTTTACTCTGTATATATACAGAATTAATATATAATGTGAAAGTCGGATGTTTGTCGGGCGCGCCACGAGGCATCACTCATTCTGACGTTTGCTCGCTCCCCATTTTTTCTTATTATTTATTTCACATATTTCGCATTATATTTTAATTAGCAACACCTGCATTCGCTCACTCTTCTCCCGGAATAACTTAATTTATGCCTCTTTTTCATCCCATCCTCTCTCCCTTCAGCTGCGACCATTTCGGTCTCCTTCGGGCGGTGGGGGATGAACGCCAGGTGCACTCTTTAATTTCTCCTAAAGCTTCACCCACCAGTGCGCGGTTAAAAGATTTGCCAACAAAGCGGTCGTCGAATATTCCAAAAAATCGAAGGGGTTGACTGGGGGTGCGATAAATTACGCGTTGAATGATTGTTGTGCTAAAAGTGGGTTTGACCGGATGTTTAATTTATTTATTTGCTCCTCATTTATTTTAACGGTTTGTAAATGTAATTTATTTTTTTTTATTCTATTTATTTATTGAGTTTTTTAAAGTTTATGCGTTATTATGTTACATTAATTTGTTTTTTATTCATTTAAAATAATAATAAAAATGTTTAAATCATTGATGTGAAAAATCAAATCAAATATATTAATTTTATCGTTTGTATTTTCAACATTAATTAAATTTTATGGATAACTTTCTTTTTTTGTTGTTAATATTTGCATATTTTCTTATTCTTCTCAATTTTTCTTCTCAAAGAGGGGGAAAAAATATTTTTTTTATTTATATTAAATTAATTAGCATTAATTTGTTAACTGGAAACGGAGTTTGAAATTTGAATTTGTCTTTTTACAACAAATCTCTGAGGCTCATTCTCTTAAAAAAAAAAGTGGAATGTTAATAATATTCCAGTGAAGTTAAGTTACATAAATTACTAAGAAGCTGAATGTTGATGAAATTCTTCAGAGTATAATTATAAATGAAATGTCAAAAATTCTCAAATATTGAATGTCGGGAAAATAAATGACGGGAGGTCAGAGGTCAAAATAATTGGTTTCTCGCCATTTTCACGCAAAAGGGGTAAGTTTTATAGTATGATAAAATTAGCCCAGACAAAAATTGTACAGCATTACATTTATAAATATACTCTGAACAATTTCACCAAGTTTCGACTTCTTGGGAATTTATGTAAACTTTTAATGTCTAAATTGACCGGAATATAATTCAATAATAATACCCATATAAAGTATAAGAAATTTTAAAATATAATTAATGTATATATTTCATATATAATTCTAATAAATTCGAATAAAAATATAATTCATTCTTCCTTTTTCTGCAAATTTTTGATAATTTTTGCTAACAAAATAAGTTAATGTTATGGATTGTTAACCCTTTGCGGTGGTATGTCTACTCGCAGCCACCACAGCAAGGAACTATACGGATATATACGAATCTTATACTGTATGCATTCCTATATCAGTTTAAACTTTTCCTCAATCTCTATTAAACCTTTTCATCAGCTAATACAATTGGAGATAACAAAATTTAACCTAAACAAAAGTTGTGTACATTGTAGAATTCCAAAGAATATATTATAAATTGTATTTATGAGTAATTAGAGATTCTCTCTTGTTAAAGTATGACTAAATATTAGTGAATATTATGTATATGTATCCCTGCTCTTTCCAAACAAATTAATTCCGACCAATAGATACCCACCCCCAAATTTTATACCACCGCAAGGGGTTAAAGATTATTAATATTATTATTATTCAGGGAGAGAAAAAAAATCTGAAAGAGAAAAAGGATAATCACAGAGACGGAAGTGCAGTAAAGTACATGAAAAACATTGTAAACATTTCTTGCAGGAGCTTTCATTTCATTAAAATCAAGAAAAAAGTTTCTTCGGAGGCAACTCAACCCCTTTAAACCCCTTTGCAAACGCTTACTCATAAAACTCATGACGTCCGACGAAAATAAATCCAGAAAGTCATTCACTCACATAATGTTAAAACAAAGTATCTGCGACAGTTGGAAAAGCCCCGAACCCCGCCACGCCCCACACGCACACACCCCGAAGACTTGGTTTCCCCCGGGGGCAGAACCGCACGCAATCTCTCACTCTCATCCACTCCTAAATAAATAGACAATTATAAGAAATATGATGTTGTGGGGGAGTCGGAGGTGTCGGAGGTCCTCAAAGGGAGAAGTGGCGTAATTTATTAAGAGGAGAGAAGTCGAGGAAATTGGAAATTCTTTCGGGACACTCCGGGAAAGATTAACGGGTCTAAAAGAAAGCTCATTATTAAATGTATTTGAGTGGAAAGTTTTCAGGTGCAATTATTCTCTTCCTTTCGCCGCTCCTTTTATTTTTTCCTGGGTAATTTATGTCCGCGACATCACCGCTCTCATCGAATTTATAATCATGCGGAATATCACAAAGGTTCATTCTGTTCGCATCCTTTTCCGAGCGAGCTTTCGCCCCCGGCGTTCGGTTTCGGCCGAAGAATACTCGAAACCGAAAGATTTTTCGCATCAAGAAGAAAACTTTATTCTTTGTGCACGTTCAATTACCTCACATTTCTCCGAATCGCACTTTCGACAATAAAAAGTTGGCACGTGAAAAAAATAAATAAATTCCTTTTCCTCCGAAGAAAAGCTCCTTCGAGTTTCACCCTCAATTTAAAGTCCCCGAGGACTTCTTCCGAAAAACTTGTCCGAACTTTTTTTCTTCCCTTTCTTTCCTCTTGTTTTAGCGCTGAATTTACCTTCTCACCGTTCTCAACATTCTTCGGTCCTTTAAGGTTTGTAGAGCGGTAATAGTAATCGCCAAAAACAGAAAATGATTTTCATTCTGGAATGTGCACTTCCGCAAACACCCTTTTCCTCCCCTCACTTAGGTTTTCTCCGAAAAGGCCAACTGATCCCCCTCATCGAACGGATAACACTTCACAGAAATAAAATTTAATTTTTATTAAAACGAGGGGAGAGGGTGAAACAGGGAAATGACCGGGAACATTCCATCATGAAAAGTTAGCTTGGGAAATTGCGCTCCAACGGATCTGATTGATGAATCACATGAAAAAATCTCAATTTTTCCTATCCTTATTTAAAAAGTGTGCTTTCCGAAAGCTCTGCCAATAAATTTAAAAAAAAAAAAAGGATTTTAACGAACGCAGAGTTTACATTGGAAACAATGACCACAAAATAAGCCTAATCAAGTGAATTTATTATCGCCCACTCGACCCTCGTTGGAGGGCGGGGAGCGGATGGGAGGGGAAGGGCGGACGTGTGAATTGCATGTTAAAGCTTTTTATTTCGGGAGAATTTTTAGCGCAGGAGAATAATGATCGATAGGAAGTGTAATGAACGTCTGCAGCACACCCGGCTTCGGGAGCTAATTACGAGTTCCAATTTATTAATTTACACTCGGGGGAAGTCGGCTGTTTTCCACTTTTATGAATTCGGGGGAGGTGTGCAAAGTGACGACCTTCGAAAGCAATAAAAGAGGAGAGGACACGAAGGCTTCCGGTGATAAATTGCAACCATTCGACTCGAGAACACGACTATGATGCATGCAAATGTGCTTTAGAAAGCATTCAATAAATAACTCTCGAAAGCTGCCTCATTCCATGACCAAAAGCCGTAAATCACCGGATTTTCGGTTGCAACAGTAGTCTTCCCCCCCCCAGACAAAGAGACTGCTGTCCGCGGACACAACCCCAGCAGAAGACAAAACCCCTGGAAAAAATCCGTCTCGGGAAATTCCCTCACTTCTCCGAATCCCGACTAAAGTCGGCCTCTTATCAACTTTCCTTTTAAAGCCTTAATCGAAAATATGAATAAATTAAGTCAAGTTAACAAGTTTAACATTCGCTGTTACTGCTTTACTTAATTATTATTGAGTTACGCTGCTGCGAAATTAAATACCTTTCAGGAATTTCTGTAGCGGGATCAATATTTATGGTCTGGTTGTTATTTTATTAGAAATTCTTAGTGAGAGAGCGAAGGGAAAGTAGAAGGGGAAGGAAAGGGGGGGAACCGAGACGAAAAAACCTACAAAGGAAACAGAACTTGATGGTGGAAGCAGAAACGCTCTCATAAAATTGGTTCCCCGTGCCAAGTCTGAGAAAATTCGTTTCTGCTTTCCTTTTAATGGTAATGGTGGGAGAACATAAAAAGTCGAAATGTCGCTTTCCCCTATTGATATTTCCTGTTTCGAGGTCGAATCTAATAGGGGAGATAAAATAAATTATAAATGCCGCCCCGTCGGAAAGTGGAGCCCTAATTCAGAGTAGCTATTTTGGGAGTCAGTTCAGTGGAAAGTTCTTACTCACATGACCGTGTTGTAATGTCGGGCCGGATTTCCTCGGGAATTACCACTCAACTCTCTTTTCCCTAATCCGCCCCCTCTCGCTTTTTATAAAACCTATTTTCTTCAAATACTCCCGCAGCTACTTTCGATGCAAACACCCGTTTTGTTTTTTTTAGAGAGAAACACCGACAGAGCGGAAATCGGCTTTCCGCGTTAACAGGTCGTCAAGAAGATTTGCCAGTGCGAACCTCATCCCCTCTCGCCAACCCCCCAAAAACCCTTCGACAGCGTTGTCCCATTCCGATTTGTTTATCTGACAACTCTCTTTCCGCCCCGATGTACATTAATCAGATCTTAAATCTCGATCGCCATCGTTTAATTAACAGAAAAATCATCATTGGTTAATTGGTTATTTATTTTTGTTTATTAATTAGTTCTCAGAATTCAAGTAAAATAGGAATGGGTTGAAGAAGTCATTGGTATATTGAACCCTCAGGCTTCTTTCTCTTTCAACCCTCAAACGAGGTGCATTTGTCTGACAAAACCTTCTCAGCTCTGCTCAAATTCTTGCGGAATCAGATAAATTATCTACAAGGTACACCTCAACACCCTCTCAGGTTAATTGTGCTGGAAATGGGATTTCTGTTAAGCTCGAAAAAAGCAAACAACTGAATATTGGTTAAGTAAATAAATTGGAAGGAAATGACATTTGACCCCAAACCCTCCTCACCCTCCCACCCCCAACCGCCACCCCTTCGCATTCATAACTCTGCATTTATAAATCTGATAGTTTCATTGTTATTTTTTAGCGGCGCCTAAAATTAATTTCTCGATTAGGCTAATAAACTTGTTCCTTATCTTTCCTTAAAAGGGTTAATTTATCTTCTGCTTAACTCCAGATATTCCATCGGCTGAACTGACATTTTTTTACGCACGATGAACACGCAACAAAGCCACTCGGTTGACAACGGAATGTAAATTTATGCGGATTTTCCAGGGGTTCTTTATCCGAGGGGTGGCCAAAGTGGAGGAAATGCGGACCGTGATTAATTTTCGTGAGGGTGCTGTTATACACCGAAGCGGTCAGCACTCGTTAGTGCTAACAAGGAGACAAAGTTGGCGCTCCCATGGGAGGAGTCCGGGAATCATTCATCTTTTTCTAAGAATGGTGGGGAGGACGTAAAAGAAATTCGAAACAACAGGAGAAGGTGGACGTTGCAAAATGTATTCATTAACCTGAAGTTGAAAGACTGAAAATAAAACTAAAATAAAAAAAAATTGAACACAATTTGAGAGAAGAGAGAAAATAAATTGGAAAACATATTCCAATAGCACACTGCAAGCTTTGAGGCTGAGAAGCCTTGCTGTTTTCGAATAAAGAAAAACAAGGACTGCTTACTCTTTATTTTTTATTATTTATTATTCATTGTTTTACATATGACTATGTTTTATTTATTATTTTAGTGTCCATTACTTACACAGTTTGTTATATTACTATAAACAGGTTTGTTTTATTATATGCGTACTTTATATTATAAACAAATCCCCATTAAATGTTACTCTGTTAATTTATTTCTCAATGTTAAATGTCAAATAATTTATTTACTTTTTTTAAATTTTATTTTTATACGTTTTTATCCCTTCATAACACCCAATTTTATTTTATTATTTATTATTTTATTTTTATATGTATTTAACTTTATTTTTACACGATTTTATTTTTGTATAATGCCTAATTTTATTTTATATTGTTTTGTTTTGTATAGTATTGTATAGTATAGTATATATATATTTGTATTGTATTATGTTCTTATTCGTCGCATATTATTCTAATTCATTTATCT
Organism: Brueelia nebulosa; assembly: GCA_028293925.1. Classification (NCBI taxonomy): domain Eukaryota; kingdom Metazoa; phylum Arthropoda; class Insecta; order Psocodea; family Philopteridae; genus Brueelia; species Brueelia nebulosa. Next base: position 551,293 of record JAQIBA010000037.1, read on the forward strand.
GAGACCAAAAGCTACTCCGCCTCAACCATACTTTATTAAAATCATATTGTAATTATTGTTTATTTGTATTCGTAAGAGAACACCTCCAATGCCTGCGGGCGAAATGGAGGTTCAGTATATTATTATTAGTATTATATTCCAATAGCACAGAAAACTAAAGTAGGATGATTTTTAAAAATAAAAATGGCGGCTCCAAAGTCAAAGCGATTGTCAAATTGTAATCCGGTTTTTATTAAAATTATTTTTTCAATTCGGGTTTCAAATCCAGGCTCAACGCCCTCATTTAAAAAATATAAATGTTTATAAAAAAAGTTTTATACTGTCAATGAAAAATTCATTAATGTTAATTAATGTTAAAAATTGAAATTAAAAAAATTCCGGAGAAGTCGTCCGCATGCAAATGCTGAATCTATGGTGGTCTATGAGGAAAGCTAAAGCACTGATGGACAACTGCCCCTTCGGCCCTCGAGAGGGAGGCATCTAATCAAGGGATGATTCTCATCAGTAGGAACCCCTGTCGGCTTCTCCGATGGCTTTCACCAAAACGGCAGTGAACACCGCTTTCAAAACCTGAAAAGAAGTGAAAATATAAATATCATTTAGTGTTTACTCAAAGGGGATATAATCGGGGGGTGGGCGATTCGAAGTTGAAACCTTTAACGAAAATCCCACAAAAAAAGCATTAAACCTTACAAATAAAAAATAAGTTTTTCTTTTCCTTATCCCATAACTTCATTTTTAAGATTTTAAACCAAATTCAATGGAGTCGTTAACTGTTACTTTCCGCCATTATCGTAAAATATGTTACGGAAAGAAAAAATATTAAAAATGGATGGGGAGTCCTGACTAAAATTCACACCAGGGCTCTTTTATTGTTCTTCCTCCCCCCCCACCCCTAATGCCCACCCCAGAGTTTGTTTTCACTCCACTGCGTCATTCCACCATTGTTCGTTTCATCTGCCCCAGAGGAGACAGCGCCTTCAAAATGGCGGTCATGGCCGACCGCAGCAAAGTGATTTGCAAAGGGGTGTGAGTCAGGGGGTGGTCAGGGAGAAACGATCCCGCGAGAAGGGATTAGAAAATCAGGAAATCCGTCCTTCCTTTAAGAGGGCGGCTCTCAACCCTCGCAATTTTCCAATGTCAAAACGAAAAAAATAAGTTCGGATTCGTTCCCATCGAAGGACACAATACAAACAGAAAATTGAATAAAAGGAGTCAAAAGAAAGGAAAAAAGGCATAATATAAAAACATTCAAAGTGAAAACCGAAAATTCTATTCGCTGCACCGGAAGTTGTTGCAAATAAATTGCTGAAATCAATTGGATCGGAGCTTTTCTATCGGAATGAGGAGGAATTCATTCGCGGATCGGCTTTTCGTTTCCCGACACCAATTCTTTTTCATATATTATTATAAGTATATGTAAAGTAATGAAATTTCCATTGTGATTTACATTTTCCAGTTTTTCAATGTGCCTCAGTGGTTGGTTTTTTAATACAGTTGCGCTCAAATGTATTTTGACAATACAGAATTATTCCTTTACAAAGTGAAATTTCATTGGGTTTCATTAAAATGCTTTACAACGTTTATAAATATAATATTAATTAAATTATAAATATAAATATTAAATTAATTAAATATAATATTAATTAAATATTAATTTATAAAATAATAAAAATTTAAAATATAATAATAATAATTAAATAATATTAATTAATAATAATCATACACTTATAAATATGATATTAATATTAATTAAATAAATAAAATTGTTTAATAAATAAATTTATTAAAATAAAGTAATAATAATTAAATTATAAATAATATTAATTAAAGAAATAAGGAGTTTATCTTTAGATTTATACTGTAATTATACTTACTAATAATAGAGTATTAAAGAAAAAGCAGAAGACTAAAAAGAATGTTACATTTTGTTATTTTAATGTTACAAATATATTATTAATACTATTGATAACTAAATAATACATAATAAAATAATTAACTAAGAAACTATTACATTTTGTATTGTCAAAATACTTTTGAACGCTACTGTATATTAAAATTAAATGCATGAGCTTTAACTGTCGTGTTAAAATTAAAAGCTAAGCAATTAATTAAAAAATGTAAAAATGATTTTCGTGGCTTTTAAGATCAGAAAAAACCGTTAAATGCACGCTCTGATACTGTTTTAAGCCTTCTCATTATTTATTTTCATTTATAATAATAAAATTTCATTGTCTCCATTTTCAAACGATTTTATTCATTCAACTCTGGAAAACACATTCGTGAGATACAGTCAAATGTTATTCTTATTTCAAATGATTTTCTAATTTTTTAATTTCATTCCCATTCGAACTCTTCGTCCAAAAAGTGAAACAATGATTTTAATGCACCGACAACACAAAAACATGGCGGTTCCGCATTTTTAATTAAAGTTCATAAAATCATTATGAACTCGTAACTCAAATACTTTTCCAATCAATTTATTCCGATTTAAATAATTAGTGAATTGAGGGATACAATAAATTCTGCGTTAAGTGCTTTATTTAATTTGATTTAGCCGGTTTACGATGTTTTTATTGTTTCACTTCAGTTGGCATTTTAATGCGTAAATGTTTAATGCAAACGTTGGCAGCCGTTGTCGCTTCAACGAGTTCGCGCCAATTGCAAATGGCGGCTTCTGTTTATATGCATCCTTCGCTTTGTATTCTCTTTTGATTAATTACGGGTGGAGAATGGGATGAAATAATTGAAAAATAGTGTATAAATAAATAAAATGTGGAAAATAAGTTGAGGTAAGAGGTGAAGAATCTGTTGCAAACTTATATAATTAAAAATGTTTGCGTTTTATGTTTGAGGTTTGATGATCATCAGCCTGAATGTCATTGCCACTTCCATTTTTTTTATTTTGGGCAAAGTTTTCGTCATTAATTTAAAATGAGTAAAACACAGGAATGCGGATGGCAAAAAAGCGAACGTTTCGTTAATGATTTACCTCGTTAATAGTAAAAACCGACATGGAAAAAAGGAAAAGGAAGTTTAGGAAACTCAGAGGTTAAATTTACTGGTCGTTAAAGAGAGAAATATAAGAGCAACTAAATTATTATGAAAAGTACAAATTAGCAAAGAAGCGGGGTAATGGATCCGGTCCAAAAAGTCCTGGTCTTTTAGGACTGGCATTTGTTTCGCGAGTGTTGGCTGCCCTGATCAGCACTGCCATCGATTCCATTTCACACAAAATTAACTTTTCCGTTTTGTCGAGGAATTCCACTAATTCGTCTCTGTAACCTGGTTGTTAGCTTTAATCTGTTTTTAACGCGAATTAATGTTTTTATTTGTCTGGAAAGCCTCCGCCATTCTTTTGTGGAGATCATTCCGCGCTTTGGTTTTCTCTGTATTTCGTAGAAATTCAAATTAAGGTCTGCGTTTCGGTTGAGAGTGGGTTTATCCCCTTTTGCTTACATTTCAATTCTAAAATCTTAAAACTAAAACATTATCTGTTATGAGAATTATTTAGAAAATTTACAAACTTAAATCGGTTTATTTCACAAAGAAAACTTTTTCAAATGATAAAAACAATTATAAAATTAAAAAATTTTTAGCATTCTTCGAATCCTCAGTTTGGCCAACATGGAAATGGAATAAAATGGAAAAAAGTTTCATAGTAATGCCTTTAACCCTTTGCACTTTGAGGCTTTTGTAACTGCATCTTTTTATTTATAATATGCAGTAATAATAATATACATATTTGACTTACATACAGATTTATCAAATTACAGAAATCAAAATTTACAATTATCTTTCTTTTCTATGTTCTTTGTATTTTCGTGTATTCTTCTCCATTTTCGCTTCTTCACAATCTTCTGATTATCTTTTTCTTCTCTTTCCTTTATTTTCTCTTTTATGCTCTTTATATTCACCTCCTTTATATGCAGCTGCTCTTATTATTACATTATTACTATTTTTGTTTCTTTGGAGTTCTTCTAAACAGTTCTTTTCCTTCTGTTTCCTTTATTTTCATGTAGTATTTCATCTGCGCTTGTTTGCTTATGTTTTTCAAGCACTTGTAAAGTGTTGCTGATTCGCGCAAGCGAAAAAGGCCTCGAGTGCAAAGGGTTAATTTAAGTTTGTTTAAGGGTTGGTGTCGTTGCCACTTATTCGCAATTTTACAAAAAACGCTTTCATTGTAATAACGTTTTAAAAACGACCGCAATCCCCAATCACGCCAAGTGAAAATCCACCCTTAAGGAACGAGATAACTCTCACACGAATTAAGGGTTGCTAAATTAGGTCAAAAATTGAACGTCATATTTGTTGAAGGGAGGAATTTCGTTATGGCGGCCGAGATATAATGAATTATAGAAGCGACTTGTGGGAATTGCTGAAACTTCTCTTCGGTGCTCACCCTTAATGGGAATAACGACAGCACTCGATACAATGACACGTATCCCGAGGGAGCGAAAGCTCCGAAATAATTTTCAAAGTGGAAGCCCCGCCAGTGTAAACTAATAAAACTGATTAAGGGAAAATAATAATTAGGGTAATAACAATTTTAAGGGTAATAATAAAAATAAAAATGTAAGAAAAAAGAAAGGGAAGTAAAGTAAAATGGCGGTGGGGGGAATGATTTCGAGAAAAGTGATAAGAATAAAAGAAAATGGTTTTAAGACTAAAAATAATTGCCTTCCCCAAAGCTAAGTGTTCCATTCCTTATTTCCCACCCTCGAGGCGAACTATTCAAACGAATGCGCGAATCATTAATTTTTCACAATCGGGGGAAAATTTTGTTTTTTTTCCGCCTCCAACAGATTTCTCACCCCTCCGCAGCCTCATTCATATAAACTCTGGTCAAATGAAATTTATGGAAATGATTTTCATTCAGCTTCGCAAAGATTTCCCATAAGCCGGAGCTTTCGGGCTTTTGAATCTCCTCTCACCCCCTCACCGCCCCAAAATAAAACCTTTGTTCTTTCTTCTCCCCTTCACCGCTTTCCACCTTAATTAGAATGCTGACTAAGCGGAAGGGATAAGCCGGCAAAAACGTAATTTTGGCTAATCGGGGGGAACGGGGGGAGGCGCAGCCCCCGAGAGTTTAAATTTGCATTTCCGTCTGCTGCAGTCTAATCTCAAAGAGGGCGTCGCGCCTCTGGCTTTTCAGGGGTGAACCGGGTCCTGCGGGAAGGGGTGGCAGATGATCCCCGATGACGAACCGGTTATTCCCATCTCAGACTGAGAGATGGGACGTCTGTCTTGTAACGCCGTTAAACGCTGACGCTGTCATTCATCCCCGCAAGACAAATTCCTCCAAATGGAATTCTCAGCGCCATTACATAATCCGATATCATCCGACTTATTGGAAATTCAAATTTGAAACCCCTAATGAGGTTCCGAAGTGAAGAAGAGCGAGCGGCGCCCGTGGCCCACCCGCACCCCCTCTCGGGGTTCCCCTGGGGATGAAAAACTCCAAACAAAAACAAACAAATTATTCAATTTGGGGAGAGCGGCCAAGTTCCCAAATGTTTTTGTTTCTTCGTCAAAATCGGAAGAGGAAATGAATCGGTTTCCATTAATTTCGAGGCTGTCAAGCTCCGGTTGTCTCCCGAGGGAGAGCGGGGGTGGCCCGAAAACGGGAGGGGACCCGCCAAAATCTTGTCAAAAACAACATTTTTCCTTCTGGAGGTTATATATCAACACGAATTTCCTTCTCCGGAGAGAGGGAAAGGAAAACGCGCAAAAAATATTTATCCACCATCGGGTCAAGTTTCTACTTATCTTAATCATCGCGGGGGGATGACGAATTGCAGGGGTTGTTTTAACCCTCGGCAAGAAAAGCTCGCGACCACCAATCAGGTGGGTTGACGTCATCCGAAAATACCTTAAGAAGCTTTCGGTGAGGATCGCCCAACCGGAAACGATACAAGGCCGCCTTCTCGAATTTAAAAGTTGGGCGTTTTCCGGTTTATCGATGGCACTCTGACGATTTTTGTTTACCTTTCCTGTTTACTTTTTGAGTGGAAATGTCTAAGACAGCTCTTGAAGGAGAGCAGACGGTGAGTAACCGGATGAAAATGAACTGTAGGAAAGTTCACTGGTCTTTACATCAAAGTCAGCTGCGGTCAAATTATTTTTCCAATGCTGTTAATTCATTATGTCGGCAAACACAGCGAAACAATAATGCGAATTAGAGCTTTTAGAAAGAGAAAAGCGGAGTTTGAGATTTTATTTGAACGATGAAACCGTCGCCAATTTTATTAGCATTGACGGCCATTATCTGTGCACTTTTATTACCGCTGTGGTCTCCGACAGCCCCTAACGCGTAAACAGTACACAGAGTGATTAATTTAAGTGATTAATTTACATTTGTAATTAGTTTAATTTCTTTATAAGTTATGCATCGGGATGAATTTTCATGCGGAAACCGTTGATGTGGTCTTCTGTTGAAATTTTTCATTGGCATGAAATTAAAAAGGAAAACTTCTTTCTTCTCAGCAATGATTTTCAGGTCTGTAGGAAAACTCCAGGATTCCATTACTGCTTAGTTGACCAATTCCCGGAAAATCAAGATTTACGCGTAGACCCTATCGAAAGGTTTTCCTCTTTTTTTCAATTTGTATTTTGTAATCATCGTTTTATCCGAGACTGCGCTTCTCTCTTTCCCGTAGAAGCTGCAATTTTTTTCCCTTCTTCTCTAATGCCTCTTGATTGATTCGTCGTGCTGAGTTTAGGAGATTACGGCTTTGGGGGAATAAAATAAAATTGTTCAAAAGGAGGATTCACTGGGCTGCGACATCGAACAATTTCAACATCATTTGATACGTTCGAGGGGAACTCTTTCGTGATACAATAAGAAACGACAAAAGGACAGGAAAATGGGATGTCCTCCCGAATTTTGCTTTTTATTTAATAAACTCATTGTCTTTTGCAGATCCAAAGCACCACTGATCAATTCCAGTTTGTAAAGGATGAAGTAATTGTCGTTATCCGAGAGTGCATCGAAAGCGTCCTGGGTTCCGAAACCTGGGACGGGAACAAACAGGAGCAGTGGAACAACAGGATCATGGAATGCATCCTCGAGAAGATGTGCAAGCTGAAGAAGCCTTACAAGTACATCGTTCAGTGCACGACCGTTCAGAGAACGGGTTGTATCGTTGACGTGGCCAACGCCTGTTACTGGGACACCGATTCTGACGGAAGCTGCACCATCAGGTGGGAGAGCCCTCATATTTACGCCATTGTATCAGTTTTTGGAATATTTATCTAAAGCTTTACCGGTTTCCCCCAAATGTCATAATAAAAATAATCAACGGATAAACAGTTCATTTATCTCGGTTCAACGCCATTCCAGAAGTCGTTGTACCTTCGAGACATATTCCAGGCACAAAAGAGGGTGTCTCAGTAGGATGGACAAAGCTCAAAGTATCTCCAATCTTCTACGAATTCACGTGGGAGTGCGAATGAAAGGTTTTTCATTTCGAATCCAATTACAGTTGTAAAGGAAATTGTATTTAGAGCTTTTTATAGAAATTCGTTCCCATCTGCGTACCAAATCGAATGCCCACACACACACTCGAATTCATTTCTCTATTTTGCATCTGAAATTTTGCATTGTCTTCGCCCATAAAAGACAAACGAACACAAAAAAGGAGCTTCACCGGGGGGACAATCAAAAGAAAAAGAAGGCGGAAAAAGGGAGAGGAAAGTAATCAATTAATTGAAAACGCGGAAATAAATCAAAAAAAAAACTAAAACAAATAAAAAACTAATCGCTTCCCAGCTTCTGTCAATATAAAAAGTTGGCGGGTAAACTCTCGAGTTTTCGATCAAGTCTTTTAATATCGACCAATGCTCATGCGTAATGAGCACAGTGGCACTGTGCATTCTGTGGAGGGAAAAAGTTTTCTGTTCCGCCATGATCCGTCTTCCGTCGAAGGGGTGAGGGTGAGGGTGGAGGTTATAAATGCTCTTTTTCCATTGATTTATGCCTAATTTACTTGGCCGAAATAGTTAGTGGCCTAATAAATAAAGATAATGGGCCGATTCATTGGTCATTATTGAGAATTTGAACCTTTTTACGTGGTTTTTAGTTATCTTTTCTGCATCTCCCTTTATCTTGTTCTTTTCCTTTTTATATATATCCACGGTTTTATGAGATTTTGTATAAAAAGCCCGATTCCGATTTATCAGCTCTAATTGCCGATTTTATGTCGCTTCGATATCGGGAGTTTTTGTTTGGTGGAAAGAGAGAGGAAAATCTGGTAACCTTTGGCGAGAGAATTTCCCGAAAATCACCCCACGGCCATTGATATATCTGAAAGGTGTAATTTTCCACATTTTACTAAAAAGTTCGACAGACTTATTCGACTTTGTTCTTCGCTCTTTTTCAAACCCAAATAAAAAAAAAATTTTAAAGTTAAACGGTTTTATTTAAAGTGTAGTAAAAAGTAAAAAAATAATTTGTGATCAATTTGTATGTTTATAAAACCGTGGGGCGTTATTACATGTTTTGCAAACTGTATAATTTTTGTACTGTATAACGCCCCACGGTTTTATAAACAAAAAAATTGATCACAAATTATTTTTTTACTTTTTAGTACACTTTAAATAAAACCGTTTAACTTTAAAAATATTAAAAAAATTTTTTTTTACAATGCGCTCATTCATCGGCCTGAAATAAGGTTATCTCCTTTAAGGAATCGTAAGTTGAACAATTTTTTAGGCTTTGGGAATTTTCTTTATTTTTTTATATTTTTACCTGAGCACTAATTTGAAAAATAATTTCAGGAATTTGAATTGTCAGCCAAAATGAAAGTGTGTGCAAAATTTGAAAGAAATCGGTTTGAGGGAAACGGGTCAAATTTCGCTTCAAAGTTTTGATTCTCGGTCTTTTCAGACAGACAGACAGACAGACAAATAGGCAGACAGACAGACAGACAGCCAAAGTGATAGACAGACAGACAAAGTAAAAGACAGATAGACAGACATACAAACAGACAGACAGATAGGCAGACAAGCTAACAGACAGACAGATCGACAGACAAACTAACAGACTGACAGACACGAAAACCAAGTTAAATAAAACCGTTTGAAAAGGCATCCGCCCCTAAATTTATGCACCCATGTTCTCTTATTTTTTAAACTTCTTTCTCCTGAAAATCCACCCCCCCAACCTTGGCAGCAGCACAAACAGTCAGTTAAGTAATAAATCGAGTCAATTTCCAGCAGAGAGGGCCATTTCCTGTCGGCGGAGAAAATTCTTATTAGTTTTCCGTCGTTATCATATTTTTATTATTGACCGTAAACATAAACATGATTTTAATTTCTAACCGGCGTAATAAGATGAAAAAACGCGTAGAAATTTACGATCACATGGCCACCCAGGACAGAAAGACATTAAAATGGAGAGGATGAGGGGAAAGGGGGGCGAAGGAGACGCAGAAAGGGTGAAAAGATGGCCGTTTGTTTTCTTAAAAAAATGAATTTTCAGTCGTAAACTAAATGATTGCAATTAGTTACGGAGACGGGGGGAGGGGAGGGCGGAGGGAAGCGCGGGAAGATATATTTGCATAAAAAAATGATTTTATGACATTTATAAATAGTGCAAAAGTATTTTAATAACCCAAACACACGACATTCTTTTATTGCTGCAGGACCGTAATACATTAAATTTAATGCTTCGCCTTTTTTCGTTTCTTTTCTCTCCGACATAAAAATTTCTTTCGGTTAAAAACCTATTCGTTATCAAATGCGAACGCTGAGATATTTGGACGTTGTTCGTTCTTAGGGGTGGTTTGACCAATGGGGGAGGCTCCTGCGAATTGGATAAAGCTATTTTCGATGGAAAATGATATAGAAAGACAAAAAGTTGCTCAGATAAAAAGGGCATTTTTAAAAGGGATTTTTCTCGTTGAAAGAGACACTTTCGATTTGATTCAGTTTCTTTCAGAAAGCGGCAAAGTCACCCAAAATAGAAAAAATTGAAATAAATTTATTTTTCGATTCAAAACTCATCCCCCGACTCTCAAACCGCAACTCCCTCCCTCTCCCCCTTCATCCACAACCAAGTGCAACTTTCCGCCGGTCGAAACCCACCAAAACTCCACTTTAAACGTTAAAATCACGTTCGAACCTCTTTCCCAAAACTGTTTCAACCTGAGGCGTTCCCCTCATTAATCAAACCGAAACTCAAACCTGAAATCCTGACCGGGGCACAAAACATTTCCTCTCCCCAAACCCGAAAGGGGAGAGAGCCATCCTCCAGTCGAAGGGTTCAATTGCCACCGCAACAAATGCAGATTCTCTTTCTTTTTCATTCTCCGGGAAAGAATAGCAATGAGGGGGAGGGAGGGGAAGGAAAAGTTAAGTTACCCTATTCATATCACTACTGAATAAGCGTTTTATCGAGTAGAAAGCAAACAAACTTTTCCCGTGCCACTCAGAACTAAGGGGAAAAGTCTTCTCTCTTTCGTCGAGGGGTGGAGAGGAAGGAAGGGATGGTTTTAGGCATCCTCAAGTCCTAATCCAGTGCAACTGAAAGGGTAAAGGTTACTAAGGTTTACTGAATTTTGGCCTTTCGAGGAGGCTTTAGAAATGCTGGAAAAATGTAATTTTCAATTTCGCTCTATTGATTATTGTAGAAAAGTAGATTTTGGAATACAGCTTTTAGATTCGAATATTCTAGAACAGTGATGGCCAAACTTTGATAATGTGCGGGCCAAGGTTGAGTTTGGTGTAATTTCGCGGGCCACAATTAAATATGAATTTTTAAAATTAGTTTTTACTCTCTTCTCATTTTCCCTTTTTTCCTTTTTCCTTTTTTCTTATCATCCTTCTCTCTTTTTCTCCTTTCCCCCTTTTTTCTTCTCTTTTCTCCTTTTCTCATTTTCTCATTTCTCTCTTCTCATTTTCTTCTTTTCTCTGCGTTCCTGCTCTTACGGTTATAGCCTTTGCCTCCTTTTCTGGCTTTACCCTTTTTATATTTTTATGTAATCAGTCCTTTTGACTTATATGACCGAATGGATTCGAAAGCGTTCGCGTAAATTTCAAATTTTTCCGAAAGGTAATTTATTAAAAAATTAAAAGTGAACTAAAATCACCAAATACGTATGTAAATATAGGAATAAAAGAGCGGGCCACATGCAACACCTTCACGGGCCGGATAAGTCCCGCGGGCCGTAGGTTGGCCATCACTGTTCCAGGAGACATTACGCGTGATAAATTCCAGTCATTTTGAATTTTCCAAAATACTGCGTTTTAATTACAACTCTGTTTTCATTTTCCTCAATCTGAAGTTCTAAAATAATTTTTTTTTAATAAGACTAATGTTAACTAACCCTTTGGTTATTTATATATAATTGAGAAATTGGAAGTTTAAATTTAGAGTTATTTAGATATTAAAATTTGATCAAATTAAAAAAAGAGAAGGAATTTTTAAAAAATAATTTTTAATCTCTGAACGTAGTTTGAATGAAATTAAGGAAAGTAATTTTTTTAATGCTTTTTATATTCGTTTAAATTTTTAAAAACCGCTGCAAAGTTTTTTTTTTATTACTAAAAAGAAACTCACTCCAGAAACTGCAAAAATTTTAGGTTTCTTTTTGAACAGTTTGCTGAAATAAATTTTGCGCCTGCGAAAAAATGTTTAGACTTCGGCGCATGCAAATACAGAAAAGCCTAAACATCACTTTTAAGGCGCACATTTTAATTGAAATTAAATATAAATTAATGGAATGAACAGAATACGTTTGCTTTTACTTATAACATTTGAAGAGGAGAGATATTCCAGTTGAGATATTCCGATGGCGACCACGGGGCGCGGAATTGAGTATAATTATACCACCCCCATCCGACCACATCAACATTCGGCCATCGAAACTCAAACCGATGCGCGAACGCACCCCATTTCCCCCAAAACAGATTTGCCATTTCCCTATTGACGTATCGAATGAAGATGAAAGTGTTTGGAAGTGTTGACGGAAATTCTGGGGGAAGGAGAGGGCGGGGGCGGGTCGGTTCTTTTCACAATTTCCTGCAACAGAATTTTTCGTTTTTGACTCCTGAACGCGTGAAAGGAAACAAGTCCGCGTCATCCATCTTCCCCCGGGAGGAACCATTTTAAGCTGTCTTCCATTTGCCCCCACCCTCTCTTCCCCCGATAATGATCAGTGGCATGCGAAGTCCGGTTGACATTCACCCCCCCGAGTTTCTCCCACTCAAATTTGCATGACTCATGTGAATATTTTCAAGTTATTTAAACTCGTGATGGGGAGGCGGATCCCTCATTGGTCAGAAACACGCCACGAGGTTTTCCGCATTTTCAAATATTGAGATGTTAAGGGTGAGAAGTGGTTGATTGGGGGGGGTGAAGTGAAGAAAAAGTTGAGCGAATGGGAGGTGGGAGGACGTCATTTTCTAAAAACATGGCGCGAATATTTCATTTCTAAAAATTTCTAAAAGCCAAAAAATTCACAAATAACGGCCGCATTAAAGCATAGTTATGAGGCAACAACTTGGGCAATAATTTCTAATATATGGATCCGAATAGAAGAGCTAAATTATTAAGTTCTACTTCTTTCTCGTGCACCCTCCACCCCATCTCCGTCTGCCGCCAACTCTTTCGAAGACTCTCTTTAAAAATTAAAACAGTCAAAATAATAACTGGAAGCAAATATCAACCATCCGCTGCCATTTTTCCTTTCGGAAAAGTTTCCCGATAAATTTTCTTTTCCTTCTTCTCTTTTTCTATGAGCTTTTATTCCATTTATTATTACAGTTTTGTCTTCGGTGGATGGGGATTTATAGGAAATGAAAAAAAATGAATAAAAATGGCGGAAAGATTTGAATTTTATGATTAGAATTAACGCGGGGTGCCCGAGTGCCGCTCTCCCCTCGGGGGGCGGCGTTTCAACCCCTTCCGGAGTCGGCTGGGGTCAAGCTTTGGGGGTGCAAGAGAGTGCTCCTCCCTTACGTGTCCCACGAGGGTTGCACGAAGCCTCGAGGCGGCGATCTGCGGGGGGTGTTTCGTGAGGGGGTGACTTTTGGGGGAGATTTGGAGACGTCCATCCGAGCGTAAACAAACAAAAGCGGGAACCCCTTTTCTGAGGGGGAAATCCGGATGTTTTTGCAATCTCCTAATTTCATTTCTCCTCAGTCTGACCATTAGAAAGCGGAAAAAAGAGATAAAAGAATTTTATCACAAAAAGCACTCCATTAACTGATCAGCTAAAAATGCGATTAAAAAAAGGGGGAAAATAAGAAAAGAAAAATAAATTTATAGATGAAAGTCGAAACAAAGATAAATGATGAGAAGCAACAACGTTCCGAGTCAAAGGAAAAATTTTTTTCCTTTTCTTCCTTTTAGGCGGAATTAAATTTTTAAAAATGTTCTGCCAATTTTTTTTTCCTTTGCCGCGTCCAAACCGAAGTGATTTCATTTAGAGACGACAAACTCCGTTTCAACCCCCCCGAAGTGGCAACCAATTAAAAATTCTTATTAAACAGGGATTGAAGTTAATTACTCGACTTCTCGTTAATTTTATCTGATTGGGAAAGAGAGAGAGAAGAAATTAATTCTCGAGTTTTTATATTTTCCCGATAAAATTAAAATAAATTAGGTTTGATAAATAGGCCGGCAATTGAATGAAAGTCGTAAAAATGCAAGGGGAGGCGAAAAGGGGTGGCAAAGGGGAGGTGTTAATGGTAACATAAATTTGCGGGGTGTAATTTAAAATGGGTAAAAATCCCACATTAGAATAATGGATATTTGACGGTGACGATAAACCACGTGGGTGATCGAGTGGTCGGTGACGACCATAGAGGTACAATATTCGCTGAAATAGGGTTCTGAACGACAGTGCTACTCTTTTAGGTGTAGGTCGTTTCTCACCCCTTTTAATCAGGAGTCAGAGGCTCCTGTCATCCCCTTCTGGGACACACCCTCTGCATGTGACTGAGGTCGAATACTGTTTTCGAGAGTTCCCGAAGTTGTAACCGACTCTTTTAACATAAATATATTTATATTTGGTATAATTTTTTACAAATTCTATCAAAATTTATACAAGTGCTATATATATAACTAAAAACTAAATAAAATTTATTAGGTAACCCAATAATAGAGAGGCCTGTAAAGGAAGCTAAATAAATAAAACTAAATAAATAACACAAACTACAATAATAGAACTACAACTAAATAAGTAACACAAAAACAGAGAGGCCTGTAAAGGAAGCTAAATATATAACAGAAACTACAATAATAAAAATAAAATTAAATAAAACTAAATAAAAAACACAGACACAGAGGAGTCTGTAAATGGGACTCTAAATTAAAATAATATTAAATTTAAAACAAAATAAAAATTTTTAATAATAATAAAACAATTATAAAACAATAAATTTATTAATAAAAACATTAAAATAATAAAAAATATATATTAAAATAAATTAATAAAAAAAATTATATTATTTTACAATTATTAGTAGTATTATTTATTTATTATTAGTATTATTATACAATAAAAATTAATAAAATTATTAATTTTAAACAAAATAAAAATTAAGTTAATTAAATTAAAAAAAATTATAAATATATAATTAATAAAACAAAATAAAAAATAAATTAGTTAACAGAAAAAGCAGATAAATAAAAAACAAAATTTAAATAAAAAGACAAAAAATTTCAATACAAATATAAAAATATAATTCTCTTAATATTATCAACAACGTGAGGCGCTGTTGCCCTTCGACAGATAATTCAACGCAGGCAGGGGAAATAAGGGTAAAATCAATTCGGGGACAGGCTTTCGTCTCTCCCCATCTTGGCCATAACCATTTCGACCGTTAGATAAAAATGTCGGAGACAATATAGAAGAAAATTGGGGGACCGTCCCTGGGGTGGGATTAGTTTCCAGCGAAAGTGTCATCAAGACGCAAACGTAAATTTTTCAACTATTCGGCGGGGGAAACGTAATATTAGAAGGGATGATAATCCGTTCGGTAATCTTCCCTTAATCTCGTCAACTTAAACACGATTATTAAATTTTCAACCCCCAACCCCTTCTCAGCACAAAAGCCATTTCTTTGTGATTTACTCTTTCATAAGTTTAAGATTAACCTGGAATTTTCTTTCCGTTACGTAATTACTCAAAAATTAGACGATCGAGGGTGAAAGTGTTGAAAATGTTGAGAGGGTGTACTCCCTTACACTCCCCTTCAGCGTTTACTTACGTCCAGAAAGCAAAGAAACATGGCGATCCCGCACAGCCAAGAGGCCTTCTCCTCCAGGTACCATGTCAGCTCGTCGACGCACCCGTGGAAGTAAGTGTGCCCCGTGACGGAGTCCCTGCACTCGGGGGGCAGAGGCCTCTTCGAGTCGAAGTAGTCGTTGGCGCCGTCAGCACCGCAGCAGCCGACCTGCGGGGAAGACAAAAGTCAGAGAGGGCGATGGGGTGGGAGACGCATTCGGATTTTATTCTCAGGCGAGCGGGGGTAGTGCGAGGAAGGGTTGAAGAAGGGGTGGGAAGGCTGAATATTACCTTACGAAACCGAGCGTCAGCATTAAAGTTTTAACGACGTTTTATGAATTTTGTAAAAATGTAATAAACGAAAAAAGAAAACGGTTCGAAAGCGAAACATAAAAATTTAGATTCCTTCGCTGATATTTAAATTTTGGGTAAAATTTGTGACATTCTGCGAGCTTTCTCTTGTTTTTTTTTTTTTTGATTTTGATTTAAAGGGAATACCGTAATCGGGAAAAGAGATTCTCAGCAGTTTTATTTCTTCTTGTGAAGTTTTAGTAAGCGTTCGAGAATAATGTCGGTTAAACTGACTCAAACAGAGAAAAGAAACCTGAGAGAATTTGAAGTTTCCTCAAAATTTAAATTTCCCTTTTATTTTTTTTTTGTCTTATAAATTCATAAATTTGAATTTGCACCGAGTTGCTTAGATATTATTGCTGAGATATTACGAGGAAAGTGGCACTTTTTATGATATATTCAAACTATAATGATCTTTGCCACCGTCGCTCAGTTAATGTCTTTTCGATACGGAGTTGTGCAATTGGATTTTCACTTTCAAAATGGCCGCTTTGGAGCAAAAATGTTTTTTCCTTTGATTGCCCGAAATTAATTTGGCATTCTCAAAAAGGAAATGAGATGGGGCCCGAAAATTCGGGTAATGAGGAGTCAAATTTTGATGATTTAAAAAGGAGGAATCAGTGGTTTTTATTATTATATAATTTAAATATGAAAATTTTCGTATTTTAAGATTAAAGCGGTTCATTTTGCATTCATAAAATATTAAACGTTATAAAAGCTCATAATTTAGGTATAAAAGAAGAGTGGAAAGGAGAAAATGAGGTTTTCATTGAATTTTCTCCCGACAATTAATCGATGAGTGAATATTAAAATAGTATATTATGAGGAAACCGCATAGGGTGTAATCTCGTGACGGTTTTATGTGAACTAAAGGTTTTTCCGGGGGGGAAAACCCCACTCTTTTATAATTCCTAAGATGAGTTTTAATTAAATTAATTTTTTCCCCGAAAGTTCACCTCCGGATGAATTCGCCTTCGGAAACAAATTCCCAAAAATATATCTGAATTTTACGTTAAAATCGTCCGATATTAATTTTCGCTCTGTGAAAACATTTACTTTTCATATTTGAGAATTTGAAAAGTTTGTTCTTTGTGCTTTCACAGATTAATAAAAGAGAACCACTGCGCCACGATAATAATACTTTTTTTTTTCATATTGGTCTCTGGAGACGACAGAAATTTCACTTTCAATGAATAACACTGATAAAATAACTTTTCTAA
Source organism: Brueelia nebulosa (assembly GCA_028293925.1). NCBI lineage: Eukaryota > Metazoa > Arthropoda > Insecta > Psocodea > Philopteridae > Brueelia > Brueelia nebulosa. The sequence continues at coordinate 568,097 of JAQIBA010000037.1, forward strand.
GCTTTTATTGTTTTATCCGGGGGAACCCCCCCCCCTCACCCCCCCAAAAAGCAAATACTCTGCAACTGACGGCAAGGAAAGGTCGCTAACTTCCTTATGTGCGGAACACCCCTTCTCTACTTACGCTTTCTTGAATGAGTCTGAGGGTGTGCGCCTTGGTGTCGTTTTGGGACTGCGAAATGAGGCGGAGCATGGAGTCTCTGATGGAGGGCTGAATGGCGGAGTTGTTGGCGCTGTAGTTGAGGAGAACCGCCGCTCCGATGAGACCGCAGAGGTATTTCACAAGGTAGATGATGATCATCTGAAAGAAAAACCATAAGTTTAACACTGTTCAATGGGAACAATTGTTACGACTTCGAAAAAAGGCAGAAACTCTTTTACAAATTTATATTATTCTTATTTATATTCTCAATTTATATTCTCTTTTACAAAATTATATTCTTTGTTATAGTGAAACCACCCCCCGGCCAGCATTAGGATAAGAATAGGTTACGACTTTATTTATTTATCTACTTATTCATTCATTTATTCATCTTTTCATTTATTCATTTATTTACTTATTTATTGATTTGTATTTTCATATATTTATACAGTTATTTATTTATTATTTTTTTTATACTTTGCCTTTAAATTATTAACTTTAACCTTTGTAACTTACTTATTTAGCCGCTTAGATTCATCGTTATTTATTTTTTTTTTACTGTATTTGTTTATTTTATGTTATGTTTACGTTTTATTTACCTGGGCCGTTTACACATATTGTAATTTTTGTATGTAAATATTCTGGTGGTAAATTTAAATTTAAATTTTTTTTTGTAAACCACGAAATAGGAACAAAACAAACAATACATATACATGTACAGTGAAACATCGAAATGTGGAGAATGTCAACATTGAATAGTCGGTTGTTGTATGTCTAAATACCCTTATTTTTGACTTATACTAACATTCACTGTGATTGTCCGAATGTATAACAATCTAATGAAATATTCTATCTTTTTCTGTGTCACTTTTTAGTTATTCTTTTTTAGCGTTTTACTTTCCAAACCTCAATGCAGTGTACTGTATGTATGTGTTTAATTACTTGTTTTTATTGTTTATGTAACTCCATAGGTGAAAAAGATTGTATTGTAGCTGTTTCTTACATCAACTTCAACTATCATTCCACTCCAAACATTCGGATTTAGAAAATTGAATGTATCAAAATTCATAAGTAAATCATAAACTTTGGTTTCAGATATATTTTGGTTGTTTTTATTTCTTCAGAATTGTAAATTTTATGTTCAGAAATGAATACCACTTCAGTATCATTAATTCTTTAATGCTCACGGGCGAAATAGAGGCAAAATTATATTATTATATTAATATTCCGTCTTTCACCGAAAGTCGACATTCTCCAATTTCGGTCATTCACTGTAACATACTTAAATTGTGGTACAGAAAATGAAGACAACGGGCAAACAGTTCTTTTTTTAATTTTAATTCTCTCCTCAATTATTATTAATCAGTTTCAGTAGTTTAAAATAATATAATATAATAATTTACCCTTTTCTCGCTCGAGAGCATTAAGAGAGTTTAGTAGTTTAAAATGTAACATAGTTTAGTATTTTAAAAGCTCAAAGTTTTATTTTACTTTATTCTATGTATTTATTTGTATATTTACATTATCTATTTATTTAGTTACTTTTTTGTATTCATTTATTTTATCCCCTCATTTTTCAAATATTACAAAAAAAGATGTGGTAATAGTGTAGTGTAGTTTCTGAATAGAGTGATGTTAAATTATATAAAGAGTTAAACATGTTTGGGTTTGTTCTGTTGCATTTACTGTATCTTTTAAGCCTACGGGCAAAGAAAACAAATATATTTTTTATATTATTAAAGTTATAGTCAAGGGCACAAGTGATTTATGAAATGATGGAATCAGTTGGGAGGAAACAACGATGAAACAACGGTGAAACAACGTTGTTGTCATAACGAGAGAGGGCGGTGAAAGAGGAGACGAGAAGGGCCGATAACATAATTGGTTTGCGAGTGCCCGTGTTCACACCAGAGCCAGATGCACGAGCTGGAACAGCCAGAAAACGAGATCGTCAGCCTTAATTAAAATGTCAATTACCGGCTTTCCCACTGTCTGAGAATTAATGGATGAACTTGTCAAAGACACTCAAAGCAAAAATCGCTCAGGAGCGATGAGGGAACTGCAGGAGATTCAACAACGGTCCTTTGCCGTGTCCGCCCTAAATGGGAACTCTCATTGTTCCGGTTTCCGCTTCCAAATCTCGACAGTTTCCCGGGATTTCATCATATTTTTTTTTTGGGGGGGGGGGGATGACCTTACGGGGTGGTTTTCAATCTCGCATAAGTAAAGTGAGTTGTTCATTCCTCGGGGCGCCGTCTCTCGAGATTTCCTCCAACGCCGTGTGAATGATCACACTACAAACTTTTGAGTTCCCTCAATTGGATTATGGCAATCAAACTCCTCTGGAAAGTTCTTCATGAAAAAAGAAACTTTTTCCAAACGAAAGAGGAAAAAAGAAAATTCCTCGGAGGAAAACCGGAATAATTAATTACTTAAATTAAAAACTGAGCCAAAATAATTTTCATTGCATTGCCTCGGCGCTCGAGGACAGAAGAATTCCAAAACCCTTTTTCCCTCCATTTTGAATTTCCTTCAATTTTTTTTTCAATTTTAGCTTTCTCCGAAAGGGGTTGGAGATGTCCCAACCGATTGAATGATGCAGTGAGAAGCCTCATGAAAACCCGTTAAGGGAAGTTTTTTCGGGGTTAGACTTTTGCCCTCTATTAATGAGAATTAATATTAATTCGACGGGGAAGTGGAGAAGGTCCCAAACGAGGGTTATTTTTTAGCTGAGAAACCCTTTTTATGAGCCTCGACAGCGACTCAATTTATTTTAATAATATCTTGTGGAGTTCTTCCCTTATTTTTCTCAATTTATAATTATTTCACTGAAACGGAATTCAATGTGTTACCATTAATTCGAGGGGTGACTTATTATCCACGAGTGACGTCACACTTTTTGTATACTCAAAATTCTCCGAATTGAGGAGGAAAAACAAAACCTGCATTTGAAAAGCGAAAGGAAAAGTTTCGGTTTTTCCTCCCTCAAAGTGATTTTTTCCCCTCTTCCGGATATTAAGGCGGAAATTTGTTAAGTTTTAAGAAACTTAGAGTCCGTAATTGAAAATTGAAAAGTATAAAAGCAAAAGTTGACGTCTGTCGGTTCACTCATCCGACTGTTCCCCTTTCCCTATGAATTGTCGGGAAGAGTAACCCTCTTTTTTGGGTTTTCAGGACCCACCTGGAAACTTTATATCAAATATCGATTACCGATATATTGAAATAGCCGTAATTCATTGCTCAAATTTATTATTCTCTTCCGGTTTTGGTTATTTATTTATTGGTCTGATTGTGCGACGTTTCTTCAACAATAGGGGTGGAACTGATCTG